>JAQFVV010000203.1:0-325000 GCA_028023455.1 Epiperipatus broadwayi | reverse complement strand
TCTATCATATTATTATTTTAATACAGCTTTGGATGAATAAGATTTAATAGTACTTTAACTTGTTGAATATTGGATGCCATTTTGACTTTTAAAAAAGTACAATAGTCATATTTTGTAGAATATTTTCAACTTAAATATATTAAATATAAAATTATAAATATTGTTAGAAAGTGCAAATATAAAGGAATGCAATAAAATTAAAAATATATAGTCATTAAAATTTAAAAAAAAAAACATTTTTTTTAATACTTTTAAAAATGCTTACATTTTTGTTTTTTAACTTACATTTTCATAGACAGCTTCATTACATTTATCATAAAAGTATCGTCTGTCAAATATTAAGCAAAGAGAATGTTATTAAATTGTAATTTATTAAAAATTAAACTGAGAGAGTGCAAATCTCTCAAGCGCTTGAAGGTGGAACCACCTTTTTCTTGTGAAATTCTCTGTCTCAGTGCTTGATCTGATTGGCTGGTGATAGTCACAAGCGCTTGAGAGATTTGCACTCTCTCAGTTTAATTTCAATACCGTCTGGGCTTTATAAAAATAAATTATTAAAAAATAAAATTAATTTTAAAATATTTGCAAAAAAATAAATGAATGAGCAAAGAGGTAGTGAGAGGATAAAAGATTAAAAAAAAATTTCAGAGTGTATGTATATCACACTTCTATATACGGTAATAACTAAATAAAAAATATTTTTCAGTTTAGTGCAATATAAAATATTAATGAGAATAATCAGATTACTGATTCCTTACTATCTATTCTACCTTTTATTTGCCCTTCATGGAAATGCCTATAGCTTTAGATAGATGACTTTATTTTAGAAAAATTAGAATCTATAATAAATATGATTATAAGCATAATTTTACAAAAAAAATTATAATAGTTATATAAAAAATAGAAAAAAATATTCATAAATAATAAAAAATGAAACAGAATTGTTTATGTGTAGAATACAGATGCCACAAAACAGAAAGATATGAGATACCGCTTCTAACATCGGTTATGATAATAAAATAGATTTCATTTTTTATTAAAATCATTACTTGAAAAAAAATATTATGGTTATATACACAAGTGAAACATTACAAAAAAAAATGAAGCAATTATTTATGACAGTGATATATAAGATACAGATATATCCAAAATATACAGGTATGGAGCTTTCTGCACCAATTATGACAGTGAAATAAATTTCATTTTCATTATAATTATTACTTATAAAAATATTATAATATTTATATAAACAAGTAGAAAATAGCTAGATTGAAAAAATATAGAGATAAAATTGCTAACATAGTACAAAAGAAAACAGACTATTATTCTACAGCATTATAAATTATATATTTAAAACAGTGAAAAATATTATATACTTATCGTCGGTAGAAAAGATTACCTCTGGAGCTTCATAGATTGATGTATAATTTTTTTTTCTTGGCATTCTTAATAAACTTTACTTTTATTGTGTCACCATTATATTTTTTTTTGAGAGAGATGACTTATTTCAGGATCAATTTTCAGAAACGTGTTTTTTTTAATTCCAAAAGGGATAAGGTAGTGGTCATAAAAAAGATTTCACTTTAGCTCGTAATTAAATCATTTTTATGGCAATAATTTATTTTAAATTTATTTTCGATTGCTAACGAAAAGAAAAAATGGACGAATAGAATGAATGATTATCAAGGGGTGGTTTAGTCTTGGTTCCATACTTTATTAATATATATATAAAAAAATTTGATCAAAATGTACAATTTTATTTTGATAGTCTTTTTCTTTTTTTACCGTTTCTCTTTACTGATAGTTGTTATACAATGACTTTTTAAAAATTCTATTTTATTTCTGTCAAAACAATCGGGGAAAAATAAAAACTATTTAAACGTCTTTATTAATTATGCAAAATACGCACACACACACACACATGAATATATGGGTATACAAGTTATATTTTTGCAACCTTTATTTTTTTTTTTAATATAGGAACATTAGTTAAAAATCCTATTTTTAGAAACAATAAAGTTCATGCAACTCCTACGTCTTTAACTTGTGTAGCTATAGACGGCGTCAATGAATGGCTGTGGAATGATTTCTCCTGTGAAAGAAATTTGTATTGGATCTGTGAAAAATGTAAGTACTTTATAATTATAAGTGAGCTTAGTTTTTTTCAATATTTTTAGAACACAAATTAATTTTATATATATGTAATTTATATTATACTTCGAAAACTTGAGCTGAGTCAAGCGACTATGAAAAGGTATAACCATATAGATATATTCTAACTTAATTGCACTGAGTTAACTTTCGGCAAATTTTCGCCAGAATCATAGTGCAAAAGCAAACTGAATATATAATTTATAAAATATGCAAATTATTGCAATGAGAAATGTAAATTATAAAAGCCAAATATTCCAATATTAATACCTGATTAAATTCTTTAGTTATCTGTCGCTAATAAAGCATAATCTGAATCACTCAGAATTTACCATGGTAAAAAAAAAAAAACTAATAATAATATATCAAATAAAATTAAGAAAATCATATTTTTCAATAAGAATAATTTATTTAACAAAACAATATTAATTATATATGAAATAAATACCTTGATGACAAACAAAAGGTAAGCTGAAGTATAAATCCTATAAAAATAATAATAGCATTTATTATGGAATTTATTATGTTACATTTATTCAAATGTAATAGTAATAATCAGCCATTAAGCTAATGCACATGCGCTTTGTGGATTTTAACTATAATGAATACTCTCACTTCCAAACACAAGATAAAGTCTTTGTGAAAAGATACAATGAATAAATCTATCTTTTCGACCCAAACGTTTATGTATGGGCAAATGAAAAAATATATTTTCCATAAAATAAATGTGCATTAAATAAAATAAAGTAAAAGGAAGTCCACAGTGTTTTAAGTGAAATAAAAAGACCAGTATGAGCTCAAAACAATTCATTTGGAGAATACTGAAAAGCATACACATAAAACCATATGGGCCAAAGAGCATATTTTTAAATTGCAATCACCCATAAATTTTATGATTCACTATTTTCTTATTTTGTCAATGGGTGACACTATAATATTAAATATTGTAACATTAATCTATCATATTCATTTTGTCAGGTAAAATAGCTTCACCATTTTTTTTATCTATGATCACTTTTAGTTCTCTTTATTTTGTTATTTGAATTAAAATGTTAAAAAAAGGAATAGTAATCAAGATCTTTTATTGTAATGTTGAATGACATTAGAAATATTTTCTACATATAAACTCATTAGTTAAGTGCTATTTTGAATTACTTGGTTTATTTCTTTTTGTTTGATGAAACATAATTGAATTTCATATCTTTATTTAGTAAGCTTGTTACTGTTCTTTTTTATATATTTCTTATGGATTTATCTTGACATCACATCTATGTTTGATATGGTAAAGATAGAATTTTGATCATTTAAAATATTTATAGTATCATGGACTACCTTTTACTTTATTCAATATACATTTTCTGCTGATTACATTTTACTTTTTATTTATTTGTACTCATTTTGTGCATGGACTATCTTATACATTTATTTTATATTTTAAAACAAAGTTACTAAAAGAGTTAAAATTTAATCCCAAATAAGAGCTTGGATAAACTGAAGATAATTTGATTTTTATACCTGGAAAATTTGTGGAGAAGTTTGCATCAAACCTTTTCCATCCTAGAATACATGGAATATCCTGTTTTGTATATAATCATTTAAGTCAATTTGTTGCAGAATAGTTTTTAAATGTAACTAATTTTCTAGAAAAAAAGTATACCACACATATAGTCTCTATCCAATCTGTCTGACACCATTCATAAAAAATATAAGAAAACATATTCACACTTACAAATCTTAGACAAATATCAAAAAGTCCACTTGGCATTAAATTATTAGAATTAGTGATTAAAGGTAAAATTGAACCCTATATACTATTTGTCAGTGAACTTTTCTGTTTAGTAGTTACATTGCACAGATTAAAGAAATATGGTCCAGTTGTAGTTAAGCTTAACATAAAGTGAGCATTTGACCTAGTATTAATTAATCTCCTAATGAATTCATTAGAATAAACTTAATATTCAGTTCTTTAATCTATCTAACTACAAATTTACTGCTGAGCAGGGATATACACAATTCCTTTATTAGAAAAGTATTTGCCACCATTTATTCCACCTGTGCCCATTTGTTCACATTTTATATTGCATACATGGATGGCATCAGCAGTTCTTACATTGGAAAAAATAAATACCAAAACTATTCCAAACTGTTAATTATAAATTTATTAAACGCACATTGATTATGTAAGTAATATTTACTGAGGCTATAACCTCAATAATATGCGTGTAAAAATGCGATAGTAGGGACCTCTACAGGTGTTTTAACCACAAGCTTATGCTATGGAAGAAAAGAGGGGAACCCTCTTTACTTCAACCTACTTTTTATTTAAATAGGTGAAGCTGAAGTGGTTAGATCTGCGAGCGTGAAGCTATTCGATACTTCACTGATTAAATCCTCATTTCTTATTACACATTAATACTCACGAAATCTTTCGATTTACAATGAGTCAATGGAAATATTTTATAGTTAGAAATCTATTAAAGTAATTTAAAGTTGTAATTATAAATTTATTAAATGCACATTGATTACATTTAATAAATTTATAATTACAACTTTAAATTACTTTAATAGATTTCTAACTATAAAATCTTTCCATTGACTCATTGTAAATCGAAAGATTTTGCGAGTATTAATGTGTAATAAGAAATGTGGACTTAATCAGTGAAGTATCGAATAGCTTCACACTCGCAGATCTAACCACTTCAGCTTCACCTATTTAAATAGGAAGTAGGTTGAAGTAAAGAGGGTTCCCCTCTTTTCTTCCATAGTGTAAGCTTGTGGTTAACACACCTGTAGAGGTCCCTACTATGGCATTTTTACATGCATATTATCGAGGTTATAGCCTCAAAACTGTAAAATAATTGCACTTGAAAATATAAGCTTGATTTCAATATGGAAAAATCTAGTGCATAGTCACTTTATACAGGATATTATTATGAATGATACTTCAAAGGAAAACAACTCATTTGTAGGATTTCCTTTTTATTTAAGCAACTCTGAAATGCATTTACAGATTTGAGTGTATAATCAATTTACTCTCCAAATCCCATTTATTATTATATGCAAAAGTAATCTTGTTTAATCTTTTAGTGCCCAAGAGAATCTAAGTCCATTAATGCAGGCTGATTTTGAATTTTGTTTCATTTTTAAACATTGGTGTGCAGAAGTTCCTTTCAGATTACAGTTTTCACAAAATAGTTTAAAGCAAATGCTTGTTATATGACCATATTCTTTGTAGTGGAAGCACTACAACTTTTTTTTCTTTTTCTTTTAAAAATAACATTGCTTTTTGGTTAGTGATCTAACGTGGGATGTCATTTGAATTAATGTCTTCATATAATCAAATTTTATATCAGTAACTATTTCTATGTTAGTACTGATCTATTTGTGAAAAGTTGATTAAAACTCAAGTACCACCACAAACACTTCCATCAATCTAGTAAAGTCTTTGATATGTAAATTAAGGTAAGCATTTTTACAAATTATTCAATATTTTTTTATTTATCCAATTTACATTGAAATTTTTATTATTTTTTAATCACAATGATTTGAAAATTATCATATATAGCATTAATGTCATTATTTTTTTTACTTCATTTCAGTCAGTTTCTTGCAAACATTTTCTAATTAGTTTATTATTATACAATATAATAACTGTGATAAGTATACTTATATAGCAACTATAGAGAAGTTTGTTATTTCTATAAATAATAATAAATTCTTATAACAGTTATATAAATATCAATAGTAATTTTAGACATAAAAAGCCTTTTTCAGCACCTGGTTTGGTGCCTTTTCAAATGTTAATAATCTATTTAACATTAAGAAATTATTTCAGACTTAAAAATATCTAGTGTTCAATAATAGAATTAAGCAATTACAATATATAAGTCCATTAATTACAAAATAATTGACTATATCATAACAATACTTTAAGAAAATATTACATGCATTTTTTATACAATTGTATAAAAAGTTATCAAACTTGGCAGCTAGAGGTCAGTTCAATTATTATTTAAATAGATTTGTAAAATTTTCACATGTCATTATAGTTATTAATTATATATATAATTATCCATTCATTTTTAATTAACTAATTGTTAACCAAATTTATAGAAGTCTTGTAAATTTTTATATAATTATTCAAATTATTTTTAATATAGTATGTTTTATATATTTGTCTTCTTTTTTGGATCTTTGATGTAACTTAAAGGTTTAATACTATTTCAAGTAATGAATGTATAATGCAGATTTATCATCTCTTCTATTAATTGCTTTATTATGTTCTTTAGCCCTTACCTCTAATTGTTTTCCAGTATGCCCAAAGTAAATCATTTTACTATTTCACATGAAATTTTATATACAATTCCTTTTTTTATACCATATATCATCTCTTAACTTATAATTACCTACTAATTGATCAAGATTTTGACTATTTATTTAATCAGTCAATATTAAAATTTTTCACAATATAATTTTTTATTATATCCTATGTATTATAAATCCTAGGATAATATGAAAGTGTAATCCAGTTCTTATATGATTCATTATTACCATTATAAATACCATTATTTTCCACAGAAATTTTATAGATTTTTTAGAATTAAAGAATATATTTTGAATAGTTGTAGGATTATATCCATAATCTATATAATTAATAAATTGATTCTTTTGTAATTGAGCTACACTTTTATCTATATTATATTTGTCATTCCTATATTGAAAATTTTTAATAACTGCTAATTTTTGTACCCATGCATATTGTGAATATACATGAATAATTTTTATTAGTAAGAATATAAATTAAGAAAAAGTATTTATGTAGATTCACAACAAGTATGGGTACAAAAATTAGCAGTTATTAAATTTTTTAAATATAGGAATGATAAATATATAATCTAATGTAACCAGACTATTACATAGCACACAATAATATAGTGTGTGTGCACAGACATATATAAAGTTGAAAGGAAAAGTAGAAATAAAAACAGACATAAATTTTTGTAGTCATTTTTCTACCTCCTGGAATAAAATAAAATCATAGTAAAAGATTAAATTTTGAATGTAAAATAAAATTTCTTTATGAAATAAACATTTTAAAAGGTCTAATAAATATTTTTATTGAATTCTGATTTGAAATTAAAAACCAGGTATGATTTCTTTTTGAAAACTTTTAATTAATGCTTATATACAATTCTCTATCTAAGTAAAACATGTAATTCACACCTTTGGTAAAATTTCAAAGTTGCTTTCAAATATGGCTTTTTAATTAAAAGTGCTTTTGGAGGGAGTAAAATTGTTTTTAATCAAGAGAGATAAGAAAACAGTTTTAAAATATGTTTTTATCACCTTAGATGACTCTTATAAAAAAATGTGATAAAGAGATTAGAAGAGTCTGTTTTTTTGTTTTGGCTAATAGATATTGTAAGAACTGGTCAGATTTGACTAGTTTGCAGTAGTTGATAGCTGTAGCAGAATAGCTAGCTGCAGAGCTGGTTTCCAGAGTTATATAGAGCTACCATGAAAATATGAGAATGCAAGGAGAGTAAGTCTTGAAGTGGTCTACTAGTTCTATATTCTGGAGTTTTGATTCACATGAAGCCAGACCCACTTCTAATGGATCAATTAGCCTTACAAATGTGGACAAGACAGCTTGCTGACCTAAAATCCATCAAGCCCTAGACAAAAGAGAGATCATTGCAGGCCAGCTTACCTGGACTATATCTGTCTTGATGATGACAATCCAAGACCAACTCACCAAAAGAATCCCATCAGCTGATGAAAAAGTCATTAGACATATGCTATTGTGTATACATGATAGGAACCATAGACAAACACATCATGATGCATATATATAATGTGAGTTGTTTTAAATATTTCGTTTTTGAAATGCCATTCTAAAACTGAGATATATAATATAGAATGCTTTAGTTTAAATCATTTATTAAAAGAGAAAAAAAGATTTAAATTTATATTTTTAAATTTGAAAAACATTATAATTAAGTGTCAAGAATAATTTATTCGCCATCCTTTTTTTTTTTTTAAAAAGGAGATTATCAAAAATCTTTTAGACTAGAAAAAGAAAGACATTTAAAATCTAAAGATGTTGATAATAAATCAACAATTACCTGTCAAAAATTGATTATATTTTTTTTAGAAAAAAAAAAGGAAATTATTATGCTAGAATTTGATTCATATCAACTATATTTTTATTGATACACATGTATATCTGTGAATTTTATATATATTTTCCAAATGGAATACATTAGGAAAAATATAGTGATATTATTATGACAAATTAAAATATGGGATATAAACGCCAATGTGCACATACATTCTGTGCCCACAAACATATATGTTAACTACATGGTACAAAAATTAATAATTCTATTATTTTGATAAATTCAAATATGTTGTGTAAATAAATTAATATATCCTACTGATATATATATATATATATTGTATCGGGTGAACCTCTACTTTATTCTAACTTTTGGCGTACATATTAAGCATGAAGTGATTGTACCACCTCAGGGTGGTGTCTCAATAATAATTTTAATAGAAATATGCATTCAATAATTTAATTTATATTAACATATTATAAATAAAGCAAGATATTGAACATGGTTGAGTATTTCATTACCATGCCATGAACGTCAAAAGGTTATTTGCTGTATCCCTTTGAAAGAGCATGAATAATTCACATCTTTACACACCATTCCCAGACAGAGAAAATCCCTAACTGGAAGGATATACCACTCCCAACCCATTGTATAACATATACCAACTTTCTAAGGCCTGATAAAGTCATATACCATTATGCTATTCTCAGCCCTCTTATTTCAGGTAATATAAAAAGAAATTTTAAAACCGCTCTTGGAAATATATTTACTTTTGTTATATTTTAGGAAATGAAATGAAATAAATATAGCACACACAATTAAATAAGTCATAAAATATTTATTACACATATCAATTATGATGTCTTAAACCCCATTATCCCACCACCAATTGCACAAATAAAATAAAATAAAATATTATTTAATCCGTTTTCCCTTAATTCATAAAAATGTTTGGATGAAGTGGTCTGAGTTCTATACCCACACGTATATATTAGGCAATTTAAAAAGTAATATGAGATAATTAAATATTCAGTCATATCTGTATGCTCATTTCTGCATTCATTCCATGGTTTAATAGTGTTTTAAAATTCTGCATTTTTTAACTAAATGTGGAACAATGACTCACTTAAAGAATCCTGCACATAGCAGATAAATGATTTAACATACATGCAATACCGAAATATAATTTAGATCTTTAGCATAATTAGATTTTAAACAGATTATGGCTACATAATATAAACATATAAGTAATATTTAAAAAAAAAAATATTAAAAGTTTGAAACAAATTTTGCCCTCCAGTGTCTTGAGACTTCATCTGGACTTGGGATCTCTGAATGTGCTACACATATCTGTTCAACAGGGTGGCAAGGACTTCTTTCTTTCACTCTGTTGGTTTGGCAATCTTCATCATCGATATCTGTTGGACATGGGTGGCTACATTTAAATAGCTTGGATGGAGCTGGATGGATGCACTGAAGTGGTCTTCTACCCCATAATCATCTTGCTGGTTGATGTAAAAATGGTTTTCATCTTGAGTTTGTTAATGCTGTGGCAATCAGATGAACACTGTTATTTATTTTTATTAGAAATGAATTAAGTAGAGACTCAGCTCTACGCTCTTTCTTAACAGTTTATGTTTTTTTCTAAATTGTGGCCTGGATATGAGGCAAGTGCAGCATATAACTGGAAGCAACAGGAGCTCTTTAGCACCACAAGATTTCGGCAACCTCACCACTGCAATTATCACCATTCAATTATTAGGTCAGTACTCTATAGTAGTGGTATTCTGTGTAAGTAACCTCTGTATTAATCTGGAGTCATAAAATATTTGCAGTGACTAAAATATAAGGATAGTCGGCCTGCAACGATCATTCAATATCTTCTGGAAAGCTAACAACACTCTGAGAATCTTTCTGGTTCTATTTCTGAAGAATGGAAGACTATATTGGCATAATATGTCTACAAGAACTCTAATATAACTATATCTCTAAACATTGTCCAATACCTGGTGAACAGTATATATAGCACCTCCATTACATAATCAATTTGGTTACCCCCCTTTGAATAATTGCTTCAAGTTTTTATTTTGGTGACTAATTGATTTAAAAATAATTCACATACTTTCTTTTAAGGAATTTTACCTTTAATTACTTTTATGTATTATTTTTAATTTATCTGGGAAAATCAGACCACTATACTGATAAACATCAGTTTCAAATTTAAATACAAAGAAATTTTTTTTACTATGGATTAAAATTAAGCATAGCTATAGAATAAATAAACAAGATTTTTCTATATCTGATTGGGGTCCAAATTGGTCAAACTCTTTTGTTTGTAAAAATAAGAGTACAAAGCAGAATGGTTAAAAATACATTAGTTCATTTTTATATTTGGTAAAACAATGGCCACCTGACTTTTCTTAATGCATTAACATAGAAAATCTTATGAATTAAAAATAAAGTACAGATGCATTGGAACATTTACAATTACTTTTTAATTATTTTATATATTTTTATTTCCTTTATAACATGTTCCAACACATAAATAACTTTTTCAGAAAAAATTAAAAAAAAAGGTTACAAAATTATAAATGTAGGACATTTACATTTATTAAAGTAACAAAATAAAATGAAAAAAAAAATTGTATGCATATATAATATAATATTATGTGTCAATTTACAATTTGGGAGTTAATATTCTTGAGTGTGTGGGGTAAGAAATATATACACAGACAACTTCATCCATTTTATACTGTTTATATCATAGCTATGTAAATTAATAATTGTAAATAACTATAATTGAGCTGTAGCTTCAACTACAGCCACCTTGTGTGTGGTCACTCATAGAGTGACTGGCACAATACGCCTGCCTTCCATGATTCAAATAGGATTAAACATTTAATGTTTACACTAACTATATATACTTAGATGAAAACAAAAATATGTACATGTTAAAATTTTACTTTATGTCCTATCTATTACAGCATGGCAGACATAATGTCCAATTTCCAGAGATGCAAACCCTCATCCCCCAAGCTTCAATATGACCAGCGAAGACCACATCATCCTCCTGACCCCCAAGTTAAAAACAAGAAACCTAGAACATCGGTCTAAACATTCCTACTTTATCCAGAATTTTATGACAGTACAAAGTATTTAAATTACAAAAATCAAATGAATGCATCCATGCTCACTCATTTGGAGTCTTACAGGATCTTTTGCATCATTAGATAAAAAGAGATAGGACTCTCCATTTTCGAAGAGCCTTATGAATATAAAACCTTAATAAAATGTGCCCATGCTCATTCCTTTTGAGGCTATCAGGGTCTTTTGCATTACAAGGCAGTAGTCCCAGAGAAAGAAAAATTTTTTCTATTTGCAAATGCACCACCTTCTGCCTTATCTTGTCGGAGCATACAATGTCATATAGCCACAAAAATTCCAGCCTACATAAAGATCTCCAGCCAACCTTCTGAACCCTCATCATCTCTAATCCTAGAGTATAGGAAACACTGACACAGACTGACCTATACATATAACACCAGAAAACTATTGGTCCACACATCTGACTCTCAAATGACATGACCAACCGGCTACATTTAAAAAAAAAATCTAATGAGAAACTTTCACTCTAATGCTATTATTAAAAACGTTTTCCAAGATCACCCTTTTTAAATTAATAAATATGATTTAATATGTCATTGCTGAAGTCCTTTGCCCATTCTTACACTTATGTGCTATTTATATATATATATATATATTGCAGAGTATCTTCCCTCCTTTCCCAACAATTTATTTATTTCTAACATATGATAAACTTTTCTTTTTTTCTGATTTTGTGAGCTTTTTTTTAATTAATTACATTTAGCAGCCATGTTTTTTTAATGCTGGCTGTGTTGGATAAGGCCCCACATTGGGTGCCAAAATTCCTTCTGTACTGGGCAAACCTCTACCCCATTCTAACTTTTGGCATATATATCAAGTATGAAGTGATTGTACCACTTCAGGGTGAGGTCTCAATAATAATTTTAATAGAAATATGCATTCAATAATTTAATTTATATTAACATATAAATAAAGCAAGATATTGAACATGGTTGATTATTTCATTACCATGCCAATGAACATTAAAAGGTTATTTGCTGTATACCTTTGAAAGGGTGTGAATAATTCACATCTTTACATTCCACTCCCAGACAAAGAAAATCTCTGACTGGAAGAATATACAATTCCCAACCCATTATATAACATATACCAACTTTCTAAGGCCTGATAACATCATATTTCATTATGCTATGCTCAGCCCTCTTATCTGAGGAGATATAAAAAGAAATTTTAAAACCACTCATGGAAATATATTTACTTTTGTTATATTTTAGAAAATGAAATAAAATAAATATAACACACACAATTAAATAAGTCATAAAATATTCCTTACGCATATCAATTAACTTGTCTTCAAACCCATTATCCCACCACCAATTGCACAACTAAAATAAAAAGATATTTAATCTGTTTTCCCTTAATTCATAAAAATATTTGGATGAAATAGTCTGAGTTCTATACCTATATATATATATATATATTAGGCAATATAAAAAGTAATATGAGATCATTAAAAATTCGGTCATATCTGTATGCTCATTTCTGCATTCATTCCATGGTTTAATAGTGTTTTAAAATTCTGCATTTTTAAACTAAATGTGGAAGAATGACTAACTTAAAGAATTCTGCAAATAGTGGATAAATGATTTAACATACATGCACTACTGAAATATAATTTAGATCTTTAGCATAATTAGATTCTAAACAGATTGTGGCTATATAATATACACATATAAGTAATATTTAAAAAAAAATAATATTAAAATTGAAACAAATTTTACTCTCTTATATCTTGAGACTTCATCCAGACTTGGGGTCTCTGAATGTACTATACACATATGTTCAACAGGGTGGCAAGGACTTCTTTTTTCACTCTGTTGGTTTGGCAATCTTCATCATTGATATCTGCTGAACCTGAGTGGCTACATTTCAATGGCTTGGATAAAGCTGGACAGTACACTGAAGCAGGCTTTACCCCATAATCATCTTCCTCATTGATGTAGAAATGGTCTTCATCTTGAGTTTGTTAATGCTGTGGCAATCAAATGAACAGTGCTATTTATTTTATTAGAAATGAATTAAGAAGAGGCTTGACTCTCTGCTCTTTCTTAACAGTTCATATTTTCTTCTAAATTGCGGGCTGGATATGAGGCAAATGCAGCATATAATTGGAAGTGTCAGGAGCTCTTTAGCACTATAAGATTTTGGCAGTCTCACTCTCCTCCATACTGACTGTACCTATCGCCATTCAATTATTAGGTCAGTACTCCATAGCAGTGGTATTATGCATAAGTAACCTCTGCATTAATCTGGTCTCATAAAATATTTTCAATGGCTAAAATATAAGGATTGTCAGCCTGCAAAGATCACACAATATCTTCAGGAAAGCTTAGATCACTCTGAGAATCTTTCTGGTTCTATTTCTTAAGAATGGAAGAATATATCTGTGAGAACTTGGCATAATATATCTGCAAGAACTCTAATATAACTATATCTCTAACTATTATCCATCACTGGTGTACAGTATATATAGCACCTCCATTACATAGTCAATTTGGTTACCCCCCTTTGAATAATTACCTCAAGCTTCTATCTTAGTGACTAATTGATTTAAAAATAATTCACATACTTTCTTTTAAAGAATGTTATCTTTAATTAGGTTTATATATTATTTTTAATTTATCTGGGCAACTCAGACCACTATACTGATAAACATCAGTTTCAAATTTAAATACAAAGAAAAATTATTTTACTACAGATTAAAATTAAACATAGCTATAGAACAAATAAACAAGATTTTTTTATATTTGATTGGCATCCAAATTGGTCAAACTCTTTTGTTTGTAAAAATAAAAGTACAAAGCAGGATGGCCAAAAATATGCAAGTGCATTTTTATATTTGGTAAAACAATGGCCACCTGACTTTTGTTAATGCATTTATAGAAAATCTTATGATTTAAAAATAAAATACATACATGTTTGAACATTTATAATTACTTTTTAATTATTTTAAATATTTTTATTTCCTTTATAACATGGTCCAACACCAAAACAACTTTTTACAGAAAAAATTAAAAAAAAAGGTTATAAAATTATAAATGTAAGACATTTACATTTATTAAAATAACAAAATAAAATGAAACAAAAATATTGTACACATATATAATATAATATTATGCATCAATTTACAATTTGGAAGTTAATATTCTTGAGTGTGAGTGGGTAAGAAACATATATACAGACAATTTCATCCATTTTATACTGTTTATATCATAGCTACATAAATTAATAATTGTAAATATCTATAACTGAGCTATAGCTTCAACTACAGTCATTTTGTGTATGGTCACTCATAGAGTGACCAGCACTATATATATGTATGTGTGTCTCTTAAGTAAACCTAGTAGAACATATATGTAAACCACAATGTAATAAATTGAATTTTGTTTTTATATTAATCAATACATTGAAATGTATTCTTTGTATACTATAAACATGCATCTGTGTGCATATCTATATATGTGTTGTATGTAAACCCATTAACAAGTATTGTCAATCAGTGTAATAACTTGAATTTTGGATTAATCATGTAAATCATAAGGCCTAATTCGTGTGTATAGCCTTATTCTAGAGACCTTAGTTTAATTTTTTCTTGTTATTAATAAACTTGTATTCAATTCTTAAAATTATTCCAGTGACTTAATTCTCAAGTTTTTGGAATATTGTATGCTTGCATTATCTCATGATTGCAATACAGTAATAGAATTTATGTTCTCTGAGCCAGATTTATACATAATGGTCTGAATATATAAATGGGGATGTATTTAGTGCTTAAGAGACATTAGTATGATTGATATATTCTGATTGGTGCTGAGATTATATTCTTTAAAGCCCTGCACTATATTTATTTAGTTTAGTTTATTGGAAATTGTTTATAGTTGGCCAGCTGGAGCATTGATGATGACCAGTATGTTTTAATATCCCAGCATTGTTGTTTTGATTACTGTATATTTTATAAATTAATACTTAGTTGGTGCATCCAAGTTATGTTTCAATAATTGCCCCAAGCTGGCAAAGGCTAAATAGTTGGCCTGGTCTACAACAAACCCATTTTAAATCCAGTCACAAAATTGACTGTTGATTTATTTCATTGTAGATCATTCACAATGAAAAATGTTTATTTTGAGTACTAGTACTTACTTTTGCTTATTATAATAGTATGTTAAGTTATAAATTAATAGTGAAACCATTGCAAAAAGGGTATATGTAAATTGTAAATCAAAAGTACCAATTATGCATAGAATGGCAAGATTTAGATTTTTTTTGTTTCATAATAAAAAATTGTCATTACCAATGTGATAAATAAAATAGATATTTACCAAGGAATTGCTTGAAGTTAGTTATAAGATGGAACTGATTAATAATACTTTGTCAATTTAAAAAGTTAATGATTTAAAGGAATTGAGGATTGATAGTAAAAAATGGATATCTATTCAGTATATTTCAAATGTTCAAGTGAAAATTTTTAAGGAATATATAAGAATGTGTTTAATATTTCATTTTCTTTTACAAATAATGTTAATAAGTTAGTGAATAATTCTAAAAATGTCATACCTGTCAAGAAGAAAAGTAACATTGTATATCAAATTTTTTGTGGGTGTGTGTTATCATTTTTAGATGAATCAATGTGCAGTATTGAAAAAAAAATTAAAGAAGCATGAATTATTAAACAAGTGTATCTCAAAATTTCCAATTTAATAATTTCTATGCCAAGTTAATACAAGCTGAAATAGTCATGATTTTGGATGGATCGAAAACTAAGACATTGAAATTTTATTCCAATGGTACTTTCCTTTTTCTATATTCTATTTGGTGAAAGGTTTTTGCAAACTATTCTATTATATTGATTTCAAAAATAATTTTTTTAATTAATAGTGAGGCCACATTAAATTCAGACTACCAGGCTTAACTTTTCACCACAGCTGGGGTGCTACTTAAGATTAATGAATTCCCCTATCTTGTTTAAAAAAACCACCCTGATATCATTCTTCCATCTAACCATATAATCACATCAGAAATGCTAATTGATTTTTTTTTACAATTTTTTTACAAAAGAATTTGCTTTATACCCTAATTATTAGAAAAACAAATATTCTATGTATACTCTAATTATTTGGAAAACAATTACCTGAAAAAGAAAACATTCTATTTTTACATTAAGTTTAAAATTTATACTTCATTTCTTTGGTGTAAAGATTCTAATCATTATCTAACAAATTTAAAATCAGTTTTTGTTCACCTCCCTGCTCTAATCACCTTATTAACAATTCCAAAGACAAAATTGACCCCACTCAATTCCACCAATGTCGTTTATAGCAGTGGTCTTCAACCTTTTCACACCTGCAGACTGGCAAAAATAAGGATAAGATTTCATTGACCGGCAGAAGTCTACAGATAAATTATCTTAAAGATTTAAATTGCTTAGCCTTAGATGAGCATAATTGTTATAACTGACCAAAACACAACACACTAGTTTCTGTGTATTGTAATGGTGTTGCTTACCTTCACATGCTGAACACTCTCGAGTTGTGCAGTCATACTGCTACAGAAAACACTACGCTCTCATTAATGTGTCTGCATTGCTACATTTATTATTTCATTGTTAAAACATGCAAAAATTAAATGTTATTCACCTGACTGTTGGGAAATATCACAGCTAGTGTAATTACATGACAATGATTATAATAATGTAATATCTGTATTTAATGTTAAATATACAAAATGAAATTATATATATATGGAGTTAGTATAATAAAAAACTTGCTTTTTTTTAAAAAATTTTGAATCTGGTGTTATTTTAATCTCATTTTTACCCAATTAAAAAAAAGAAGCAGAATGAAAAGTTGTTTTGGTAAAGTGTCACATAGAAATAAAACAATCATTATAAAGATGTCATTTTGCTATAAAAAAAAAAGATAATAGATTTATGTTCTCGATGAAGGGAAGTCATCATCAATGATCTATCTCCATTTAGTGAAGTTTACAATTTCAAAAAGAAATGTCATACAAAATAAAAAGATGATATAAATGCAATAAAAAAATTGCTGTATGTGACCAATAAATGAGCTGACGCAATACAGAAATGCCTACTAGGTATAAAAATTGATGTGTAAGGAGTGCTGCAATTATCATGAGATTGATGCTTTGTCTTTTAAAGATTGCATTTTCAGATAAATTCCTTTGATTATTATTTAGTAATTATAGTATTATCTAATAATTTAAATAAAATTTTGATTTATAATTAATTTTATTTAAGCAACTGCGATGAAAAAATAAATAAAAATTGTTTATATTAATTAAAAGTTTAAAATCTTATTATTTTGTTATTACAAACTTTCCTGCCAGTCTAGCATGGACCAGCAAAAAACTTCTGTCAACCAGTGCCAATCCACAGACCAAGGGCACTGGTTTATAGCATCTCATACCCTCAACCCAGATGCCAAGCCATTTACTATTGTGAGACCAAAGCCAGTATAATTAACAGAACTGCGCAACATAGACATACATACTATAGAGCACATATTCATCAATATTTTTAGAACATTCAAAAAAGACTGGTCATATATTTAAACCATCTAACTAAAAAAAATAGTGTGCATAGAGAAAAATGACAGCAAGTGGAAAATTAAAGAGGCATATTTTATTACTGGTAATAAAAACTCCATCAACAGCCATGACACCTGCTTCAATATCTCCAAGCGCTGGGCTATGTAAAGAATCTGCATGTATTTTGCATATTGTCATTAACACTCTTTTCTGCACTATTTATTATTATTGCTATGAATATGAGGCACCTGGCCTCAAAAGCTCTAAGCTGCTGATTATTTTATAGTCTTATAATTTGTACTCATTATAGCTTCTCTCTCCAGTGCTTCACATATTTTTAATTTTATTCTATTATAATTAATTAATAGATAATTCTAAAAAAATCTTAATATCTTGTTTCTCTCTCCCCCACCCCTTCCTTTTTTTAAAAAAAATATTGATAAACACGTTTTTAAAGATTTTAATGCCTTCTTTTTTTCTAGAAAGAAGAAAAAATAATAAATGAATGTACACAATAAAAAATACCCATCTCCTTTTTTAAAAAAACAAACAAACCTAATAAAAAATACAAAATTATATTATTAAAATATTTTAAATTTGTCACATGATCATTTCATATATGCAAATCATTTAATAATTTTAACCTAGTTAAACTGCTATTTAAAAACTAGGCTATCCTGATGCTATTAACATTAAAAAAATAATTCTTCTCACTATATATATATATACTAGCACAATTAAAAATATTTGTTACAATCAACAAAATTATATTTCTACTTTTTATAATGATAGCTCTTAAATACATCTTTGACATTAGAGACCTTAAACTCTAATGTAACTAATTATGTTTCAGTATGGTAGTGTTCAATATTTCCATAAAGTTATCATTAAAAAAAGTATTGAATTAGTCTTAAGTGTAATTTAATTTTGTTATATAATGATGTAAATAGAAGCTTTTAATTAATTTCTATTACTGCCTTGTTTAAGTAAGATATAAAATGTTATATTTATACAAAAAATAAATTTTGTCAGCATAGCAATTGAATGTTATTACTGTGAGACCTTCGCATATTAATTTAGACTAGGGAATTAGAAATGTCTTTACTCTAAATATAATTATGGTTATATAATATTTTATACTATAAATGTTATATATACCTAATAATGAAATTCTGAAATATAAGCATGATAATTGAACAAGGCTTATAAAGCTGGAATTTCCTTCACCAGACTTACCAAGCCTTAAATATAATAAACCACAAATCAGAATCGGTTTGAATTGTATTATATCAAATACAATTTATTTCTTTACTTAAACTATGAAAGATATAATACACTGATGTGAGTTTTTTATAACCAAAAAGTATAAATATAATTGTGTTTTTGGTCAGATAAGGAATTATTTCTTTATATATATATATATATATATTGTAACAGATAAAAAAATATATAGATAGATATTATTTGTAACATAAATAAATATAATAGATGAAATTATTAATTATCAAAATATACTCATAAGCTGTTATTTGTAACAGTAAGAATAAACAAAGATGAACTGACAAAAGGGTTGATAAAAGGCTGTTACTTTATAACTGATTATAATCTATATGTTGATGAATGATAAAATGATAGTTGCTATAATTCAATAACTAAACACTAAACATGGTATATGTTATGCTCTAGCGGTTCATCATTTGTAACCGAGTAAATTAAATGAGAAATGAATTTACTGTGTTAGCTAGAATACAATTTATAATTAAATAAGGATGACGCTAACATATAAATAAGAACATATGCATATCATGCTCTATTTGGATGTCTATTTTTTTTAATTAATAAAAAAAAAACATTATAGCCCGTTTGCAACTATCCTAAACATTAATTCTGTCACGCTAATAATGAAATAAATAAATTATCTCATTTTTCAATACTTAAAATAACAACAATGAAAATTAAAACTATTATCATTAAAGATTTAAAATATTTAGATATTGGGGAAGTCATTTGAACAATAAACCACACTGGTCATTGTCATCAAATAAAATAATATTAAATATAGCAACTGAATAAAATTACCCACTATGAGATCCCTGGAGTGCATTTCGCTTATCTCCAATACTAGGTTCTTTTAACCAAGAATCCTTCTCATTCCTCTTTCCATGTATATACAACCATTCACGGTTACGCACACACTGGTGCTATTTATAACAACGTATAAAATTATCATATAAACTTAATATCATTAAGTTGGAAAGGGATTAAATTACTCTTTATTCAGTTTAGCTAAGTACATGTGTTTTCCCATGAGCGCCACTAGATTGTTTTAAATCTAGATAAATATCCGTTTAGAGTGTACTGAGTTCAAACTCATTCGGTACATTTCTATTACACATGACTTGGATGACTAATGAAAAAAAATGACACTCTTATATCTTACTCATGTCAATAAAACCATAAGATCCCCATATCACTAAAAGTTTATATAGATCAAAGACTCTTATAGATATTACTAGCTCATTTTACTTATATTGATGAACAGACAAGTATAATCCTATTAATGGCTTCTAAATAAGCATCATGAAGACCATTATTGATATTGATGGCCATTTAACTAGATTATTTATCACAATATAAAGGTAATAATGATGATGATAATGATGATGATGATGATATAATAATAATAATACCAATAGTGATGATGATACCTGCCATAGCTTTATAATGAACTCACAACAATAAATTTATCTTTATAAACTCATAAGCACTTTTTAAAATCATCCCATGTCAAACTGGGATTTAATTATTACATTCATTAGCATTTATATAAGTTTATGTTTATTTACTAAAATACTTTTATAGTTAAAACTAGGATTTAATAATACTAGTAATGATGACTGATCATCACGAATCTCTATGCATGATATTCAACTTTCTATACACCCCTATTTACTAAATATATTAATTATGTTAAACATTAGATTTAATGATTATAATTTATTTAATCAATGATGATGGCGATCTTAACTCCTTTATAGTATTATTTGAAACAGTGTTTTAAATAATAACACGATATCCATCTTTGATGAAGATGATCAAAACTCATGGACACAACATAATTTAGCTTTCTATTATTGAACTATAATTATTAAAACTTGGTTATTATCAAGCATAATCGTTAAATACTTAAATGTAAATCAACATTCTAGTTTACTTAACATTTTGCGAGCACGTAATATTTGCAAGTGATTGCTCAATATTTACGAATGATCATTCTTAATATCTGCGAGTGATGATGATGATCATTTAAAACAATACAATCAAGACAAGAAAATACAACAACATTTTTAATAAGAACTCGGAAACTAATTAAGATATATAATTATATTTATTAATATTATTCTTCTTTCCTTCTTTAAAATCAAATTTACTAATTAGATAAATGGCTTTTTATTACATTAATTCAAGAACAAAATTTTATATACAAGTTTGTCATTTTTGGATATTTTAAAATAAGCTGGCTTAAAATGACATTTTAAAAAATATATTTCATGGAATGCTTACTTAAGACTTTCCTAACTTATTATATCATAAAAATAAATTTCATATGTAACCTGTGTTTTATTTCACTTCCATTCATATGTAAGCCTTGCTTTATAATTTACCATATTTAAACTAATTATGTATAACCTATTCTTTTGACATGTTTGTATAAGCAGTTACACATGCACACACACCCTGTGATATGTCAACATATATTTTTAAAATGTGTTCTCTAATATTAGAGATTAATACATAAATCACATATATAAAAAAAATATTCTGGCAACTTTGAGCTAAATAAAATAAAATACATTATATCAATTTTAATATGCAACAAGATAAAAAAAAAACATTATAAATGCATATATTTATAAGTTGCTCATTATCATAACAAATGAAGAACAATATAAAAAAAACATTTCAATATTACAATATATAATAATAATAAAAAATAATGAAAGTTTAAGTTTAAAGATTTAAACTGTGTTTGTGTTATGTTATGTGATATTGAGAATAACTATCGATAAACAAGCCCCTAATGTTTCTGTATCAAAAGAAAAAAATAATGCTTTGACCAATAAATTAAGCAAGAATAAAAGATCTGTTAATGAAAGTTCATAGTTACCCGATTATTTTCACTTCTTATAAATATCCAGAGTTTGAATTTTCTGACTGCTTGTCTTTTCTTCATTAAAAAAAAAGAAAAGTTCTTGTTGATACCTTCTAATAAACATGAATTAATTGACCTGCTGGTTTCCATAATTTTAAAATTATTTATTGCTAATACTTTTGATAATGCTGAATTCGTTGACTGGTTTGCTTCTAACTTTTTCAAAAACCATCTTTGTAGACACTTTAGATGACTGAGGAAAACTTTAACAAAATTTTGATTCATAGCTTCAAACTTAGTTATAAGGCTTTTATATAATTTCCTTTTTCTTTTCTCTTCCTTCCCCTTCTCCCTCCATCCAAAGGTAATGAGCCTATAATAGACCAGGAGCCAGAAAAGAAGCATATCAAATAGCTTGTGTGGTTGGCTTTAAACTTGATCATTTTATTGGTTATTATTCAACTATTATATGATTCCATAGACAGATCAGTGAGCTAACCCATGATGGGCATTTCAAGAAGCACCCACAATGGTTTTAGCAATGCAAATTCATTGGATTATATACAGCAAAATATATTGATATCATTTTATAAAACTGTCAATAACTTCTTCCAAGAAATTCAATTTTGTTCCATTTTTTTCTTTATCTTAATCTTGCTGGGAATTACTTATATATACACACATCTTCATCTATACTGATTTTAAAACAAGAGTCATTTTTTCTTCCTCAATTTTTTTAAAAAAGTGAAAAAAAAAAATCAAATCGCTCACTCTCTTTTTCATAACATTAAAAAAAAACTGATAGCTACATCTCCTTTTCCCAACATTAAAAAAAAACTGACTGCCTCTAAATATTGTTTCATTCATTTTTATTGCAAATTTTAATCAAAGAAAATGACCACCTGCTAATCTTATCTTGAGATAAAAGACCAAAAATCAGAGTTTGACAAGTTGATCTATCACGATTTCACAAGAAAATTAATAATCACGCTTTATCACACCAAAGCACCTCTCTTTTAAAAAATAATCTTAGATACAGATAATGCAAACAATAAAGCTGGCAATCTATAGTCATTAGAAATAGGTGTAAAAGTGTTTTGGTGTTTATACAGACGTTCTTATTCTTTCACACTCTTTTGCACATGCACATTTCTTTTTATCTCCTAATCTACTAATCTGATCGCCTTATTTTACACTTTCTTTCTGATCTGCTTTATTTTAACAAAAAAATTAATGTTAAATAAGTTAACACATTATTTAATAAGAAAATATAATAAATCAATACTAAATATTATTACCTTCTCTCTTTACAACTGCTTATTCATTAACTATTTATAAATTATATAATAATAAATACACACATAAATCTATATATATAAAAAAAAAAATTTTTTTAAATAATATGTATGTATGTAAAATGAGTCATATATCTACAATATATATATATATATATATATGCATTGCTCTTCTGTTAAGTATATATATATATATATATATATATCTATCTGTATAAGTGTGTATATATATATATATATATATATATACACACTTAACAGAAGAGCAATGCATAGACTTCAGACCACTTAAAGAAGGATAGAGAAATGTGTGTTAGCAAAAAGAGATCAAAAATGAATTGCAGGGATGAGAGAACAAACAAATATTGCTAGTGAATTGCATGGGTAAGAGAACATAAGTATTGCTTACATTAAAGGATTAAGAGACAAGTGGAGGTGAATTAGTCATGTTACTGGAAGAGATGATAATAGATGGATAGTTGAAATCTTAAACTGGATTAAACGAGATTGTAAAAGTGTCAAAGGAGATGAAAAGTGAAATAAATGTATGAGAGAAAGGACAGATATTACTAACATTATTGAAAAAAATAAAAGACTGAAGTAGAGTTGGGAAAAACATATTGCTAAAAGATGTAATAAGACAGTTGAAATCTTGAACTGGCTGCCAAGAGTTTGCAAAAGTCCTAGAAGAAGACCACATGTAAGCTGAATGGATGGAGAAAAAAGGAAATGTGCTAGAATAATATGGAGAAAAGAGGCTAGGAATCAAAGAAACTGGACTTACAACTCTGCATGACAGTTTAGTGCATAAATTGTGTTCATATGACATAGTAAAGTGTTTTGACTTTAATTCAAAACATCTTTAACATTTTTGTATAATTAAATTCATTCTTCACTATCATTTTATTATTTTTCTTGCAAGTTCCTGAATTTATAGTCTTTTTTTATTTTTTTCTTCTGTTTTTTTCACACTTTTCTATTGACATCTACTCTATTGCCACTCTTGATAATCTATTATTTATTACTTTTTTCATGTTTAAAAATTCAGCTGCAGAAAGGATTTGCTATTAACTGAAAAGAGATCCTTTGAGACATTTTTGAGGCCTTAGAAAAACTGAGTAGGATAAATCTCCTAATGTCTATTCTGTGCATTCTTTTTTTTTCAGCTGTTAGTGCTATATTATTATTTATATAATAAACAAACTTAGATGAGTTATTCACCAACATGCCTAAACCAGCATGGGAATTTATTGACTTTTTACTTTTAGGTTTAATACCAAAAAACACATAATCTTTGTTCTCTGTTGCCTGATAATTTTTAATTTAATTAGCATTTGAGATTTCTTGAAGGCAGGATGAATGTGTGTGAGAATGATTTTTTTTTTCTTATAGACATTACAATCATGATAGACAAAATATCAAAATTTGAGTCAATGCACTATTTGACAGCCAAATTTTTATGGGATATATACCACGTCTATCAATTCATGCTGTCATTCCAATGACAATTTTTTATACAGATACTTACAATAGAAAATCATTTTCATATGAAGGAATATGCACATATTGAACAAATAATTGATTAATATTAAACTGGACATTGTTGAACTTTGTATAGTTAGAAGGTGAAGAGGCAATTAAATTAAAAAATAGTTATATATTTTATTACAAGCACAAATATTGAAAGTACAAGTCTAAGAATAGCATTGCAGAGATTGATAGTATATCTGGAAGAATAGGATGAATTAGTCATCCAAATTAGTGTGAGATACCAAATACAGATAATTTACTTTTATGTTACAATTCCTAATCAATAAAATTAAAACAGACCTTGAGGCTAAATCCACATTATCTTGGAAAATTGAGTGGAAAGATTAGCAAAGGTTGTTAAAATACTTAAATATCCAGTTCAAGAGAGATAATCTTCAATAAAATTACAAAATGCATATTAAACCTATACAAATAAGAGATTATTCACACCCAAATCCCATCTCTCTCATTTCTCACAGATACACTGGTTTATCATTATTTTTTTACAGATATCACCACTTATGCAAGTATGAAGCCACTAGAAAATCAAACATCAAGCAATACCTAAATGAATTAAGAAGGATAAGCTTCAAATAAGCAGATCTCACAAGGAAAATCAATCAAATTTACAATAAAATAATAATATAGGGTATATGAGCACAGACTTTCAGATGACCCACCACTCTCCACTCTATCTAATAACACTGATACACTCAAGCACATATATGCTGAAAAGATAAATAATCACCAATATATGTATTTCATGCTAAACCAGCAATCATCAATTGGTCCAGATTATCATCTCCCACACATATATACTGTAAGTGCCCTCAGATATATATTAAGATAGACAATCTTCATACTTTAATGGACAGGCTCCAATCTACTACACACTCCAACACTTCAACCGTCCATCCAATTGAAAATAATAACAAATATGCCAAAAATGACAAAAAACTGCTCCTATACATGTGTCACTAAAAATCTAAATAGTTTTCTCACAAATACATCAAGTAAGCTATCATGCTTTTCCCACAGCAAATAGCCCAATAAATAATTCTAGGAACAGAACTCCATAACAATCAAACTCTTCACACCATATATCAGAATGCAGCATTCCTATTATGGTGAATCATGAACATGCCTTTCTAAAAGAATTTCTCATCAGAGATATCTCTACACAAAAGGCATAAATAATCCTAAACATAAGTCTATCTTTCTCAAGCATCAAAATGCAATGGTCAACACATTTGAGCCCATAGCCACCAACATTGCATGCATTGAGCAAAATAACTCTAAGTGGAGAATTAAAGAGATGTGGCATATAACCAACAACCCCAATGATATAAATAGAAAGGAATTCTGATTCTCCTGTCAAAGAAATGGGCAATATAATTTACATATAATTAAATATATTTACAGCCTATATATAGATATGTACCCAATAACCGATTTATCAATACTATAAATATGAGGACATACTTCACCCTCGAAAGTACTAAGCTTCAATAAGTACACAGTTGATTATACATTTTCTTAAGATAGTGTTTAAACACAGTTAGTTATTAATTACTTGAGTATAAGAAAAGTTCGTTACATTTTTTTTTAAAAAAACAAGCTCCATTGTGTTGAAGAAGTAGACAATATTTATATGGATATACAAAATGCTTTTGATTAGAACAAACAACATTTTAAAATTATCATGAGACACTTTAATACTAACATTAATAAACAATTGAAAGATGAAATTGCTGCAGGTAAATTTATTTTTAGAGAAAGAACTGAAAAAGCACACAAACTTTTGGAATTCACAGAAAAAGAAATTATAGAAAGAATGAATGAATATGAGTTATCCTTTGTTTTGAAGTTATGGATTATGAAAAGGCATTTGATTCTGTAAGAATTTTACATTGATTGGATCATAAAGATAGACACACAGACATTGTCATATTCTGGAGTATAGATATCAAATCTCATAGCACTGATAAATTATGTAACTATACTAAAAAAATTAAAATTGAGAAAAGTGTACAAGAACTATTTTAAGGATTAAAATGGAAAGCTAAGGGAGAAAAAGTAAATCATGATTACTTAAATCATCTACTTTTTTCAGGTGTTGTGGTTGTTTATGCAAATAATGCTCAAGAGAATCAGAAAATATTGCATTAGCTTTCAGATGAAAGTAATAAAGTAGGATTAAAGATAAATGTTAAAAAAAAAAAAACTAAAATAATGTTCAATGAAATTTTTCAAAATTAGAAAAATAAAAATTGAGATTCATGAATAAGAAAAAAAATAACAATTGCAAATATGTTGTTCATTAATACAGACAAAATCATAATGAATGAAATTAATTGTTGAATTAAATTTGAATGGAGTGTGTTTTTTATAAAAATAACACATTTAACAAAAAAAAGTTTTTACTAGATGTGTTTTATCAATTCTTATATATGGATCAGAGATTTGGACAATTAATGGTCTAACATTTTAGAGGCTTCAGGTCATTCAGCACAGTATAAAGAGATGTATGTTAGGAATAACAAGAAGGAATTGAAATACATGGGTGAGGGAGTAAACGGGTAGCATTAATATCATTGAAAGAATTAAGACATTGAAATGGATAAGGATTGAACATATTGTTAGATGAGATAATATCAGATGGACATTAGAAGTCTTAATCTTGATCTTAAAAGATTTTAAAAGACCTAAAAAGAGATTACATATGAAATATGTAGTAAGAAGTTTGCTCATATTTTGTGAAACAAAGTGGCTAGAAATTAGACAAAGTGGATTAAATTGGAGAAAATTGACCTGCAGTGGGTCTGTAATAGTTAAAAGTGCCGAATATACTTAAAAATTCATTCTTTGTGAAGTCATACCATATTGTTTTTTCCCTGTATATGTTTTTCAGTTTGGACTAATAATTTGATAGTATAACATAGAGGTAAATGACAGGAATAGGAGGGAAGGTGCATTAGATGTTCAAAGATCCAAAGCTCCTCATTGGAGAGAATTATAAACTTAAAACTAGTCTGGGGATTTTGGATAGGAAAGTACAGGATAAAGATTCATTAGGTAATGTCATCTGGCAATTATCAATGCTTTATAAAGCTGCAGTAAAAAGCATAAGCAAGGCAAAAATATATATATTACTAAAAAAGCAATATGAAAACTGATCTTATATAATAGGTTATGTAATATTTTATTGGTATATTGGTTTCGCTGATTTTTAGATCACTGAGAATTATTTGAATATATATATATAACTACAATGACATGTGAAAATTTTACAAATCTATTTAAATAATAATTGAACTGCCCTCTAGCTGTCAAGTTCGATAACTTTTTACAATAAGAGACTGGACCAAGTGGACCACCACTTAATATCTTTTAGATCTTTTTATGTACAGCTATCCAGAACAATAACAGCTAGAGTGCAAATTTAAATCAGTCTTTGTATCTTTTAATGTAAATTAATCATTAACTAACTGATATTAAATGTATAGAGTGGAGATCTTTCTCTTCTAAAATTTGATCTACTCTCTTATTGTAAAAAGTTATCGAACTTGGCAGCTAGAGGGCAGTTCAATTATTATTTAAATAGGTAGGGACTAATAATTTGTTAGAGCCATCAGAGAGAGTAATGGATGAGTATGTAGAATTGATTAGAAATTTGAGGGAGATTAAAGGAAGAGTAGGGGTAGTTGGAGTATTACCAAAATTTGATAAGAGTTATTTTTTAGATAGAGCATGTTCTATAAATGAGAGAGTGAAAAAATTGTGTTAGAGAAATAATGTTGTGTTTGTGGATGTATGGGACTGGTTTATTGGAAAGAGGGAGTTATATAGTAAAGATGGATTGCACTTAGGAAAACAAGGAAGTGGAGTTTTAGGGAGTTTGATATTTAAAGAATATAATTTGGAAAACTTTTAAGGGGGGGGGGGGCTTTTAAATTGTAATATTATCAAAAACAAGACGAATGGAGGGGATATAAGAAATAAGCAAAAAATGGTTGATTTAGATATAAGTGTAGATGTGGAGAGGGAATGGTTTTGTAAGATTAATGGTAAGAAAGTTTGTTATAAATATAATGGAGAAGAATAAATCAAAAGAATTTATAAAAGAATAGTTAGGAAAGAAAAAATTGTTAAAATTGGGTTTTTGAATATGCAAGGTGGTAAGAGACCAGAAAAGTGGCTGGAATTAAATAAAGCAATTGAATATGAAGAGCTGAAGGTATTAGCAGTAGTGGAAACTCATCTAAGAGAAGAAGAACCTATTTTGGAAGAGGTGGTATGGCAGGGTATAAACAGAAAGGAAAAAGAAAAAAGGGGTGGTGGTATAGGTGTTATATCGAGGAAATATTTGAATATTGTTAAATGTCAAGAGCATTTGTGGTTTGAAATAAGCTTGGGTAGACAAGAATGGATGGTGGCTGTAGTGTATATAGCTACTGGAGGTAGTCAAACTGTAATGGAGTGGAACAGTAGTATATATGAATGCCTAGTTAAGGATATACAAATTTTTAACCAAAAAGGGAAGAGAATAATGGTTATAGGGGATATGAATGGACATATTGAAGAAATTGATGGTGTAGATAATAAGAATGGTCAGTTTTTGAAGGAATTTTATCAAAGAGTAAATTTGAGCATTGGGAATTTATCAAATATGTATGAGGGACAATACACATGGTCTAGGAATAATGTATTTCACACAATAGATTATGTATTGGTAGAGAAAGAGGGAATAAATAAAATATGGAAAATTAAGGTGTTTGATAATGAAGAGAGAGTTTGTAATAGTGATCATAATTTTATTGTAATAGAAATGGTTAGTAATGTGATGGAGGATAGAAATAAAGGTAGAAATAATAGTGAAAGATGTGGATGGAAAGTGAATGATAAGAATAAATTGGAAGAATATAAAATAAAAGTTGAAGAAACCATGGAGCAGTTGGATGGGGATGAGTATAAGGACTGGTGTAGTGAAATAGAAAAATTGGCAAATAGGGTTTTAGTTGAGAATATGCAGAAGGATAAAAGTAATAAAAAAAAAGAGAGTTAGTAAAAGTGTAAAAGAGAGGAAAGAAGTATGCAGAGAATATAAGTGTGCTATTAAGAACAAAGAAAGTGAAAATGATATTAATGTTAAATGGGGAAAGTACTTAGAAAAGAAGAAGTTGGCTAAAATGGATAATTATAGAGAGAGGATGAAGTTAAATAGTAAATTGTTGGAGGATATTAATAAAAGTGGAAGAGATGGGAGTAAAAAATTTTGGAATTACATTAAAAGGAGAAATGTAGGAGAAAGAGAGATAGTATTAATAAATGATGAGGGAATAGAGTGTAGCTCTAGGGAAGAGGTAGAGAGAATCTTAAATAGATATGTAATGGATATAGAAAAGATGTTAGATGTGAAGGAAGTAGTGATAGAAAAAATGAAAGCAGTTAGTAATGGGAATATTAGGTTCACAAAAAATGAATTGAATGAGGCAGGGAAGAGATTGAAAAGTGGAAAGGCAAGAGGTTTAGATGGATGGGCATCAGAGATGGTAATGAATTTAGGGCATAGAGCAAAAGCAAAGTTATTATCATGTTTTAATAAAATGGCACAGAAGACAGTTTTTCCGGTTAGTTGGAGTAATACAAGAATAAGATTATTATTTAAAGGAAAGGATAAGGATCATATAAAGTTAAATAATTATAGACCGATAGCAGTAACATCAATTTTATATAAAGTTTTCGGTTGTTTTCTCATCCTTGGTGTTCACCTCAAGATGTTGCTATTTCTAGGTAAATTCCTAGAAATATACCGTTTCACCGGCCTTCACCCAACAAAAGAGGAAATTTTTTACATTATAAATGCAGAAAAGTCCTCACATTATGTTGGACGGAGGCGGTGTGGTGACAGAAGCCAACACAAATGAGACTTCTTTCTATGATAAAACACAGAAAGAGTTCTCGACGGCTGCCGGTTGTGGCTTTTTTTTCTATGCTAAAAGCAAAGAGAAAGAAATGCCTTAATCGACTGCCATAGTAGTCAATTTTGTTCATCATTTTCTCGTAATAGTAGAATATCTATTTTCTCCATAGTTTCGTGTGAGAGTGGGTGTATTTGAAGCAGTCGTAGTTTTTTAAAATTTGATAAGACGTCTATTTTTTTTAATGTGTTGTAACTTACTTTACTGTTGTAAGTTTAGTAATAATGTCCTGAAGATTCCATTATGAATGGGTAACCCTCAAAAATCCTTTTCAGGGTGCAAAACAGAAAAAAAATTAAGGATCATGTGTACCGTTTTCGCAAGAATTCGTCTGTGACCAGTTACTTTTGCTATACTGTATATATATATGCACAAACAAAAACAACCCAGTGTCTAATTATTAGGAATTAGTTGTCCAAAAAAGAAAATTAGTTGGGTATTATTATTATTATTTTTGTTACATTTATTATTTCAAAATAAGATTAGTTTTTAACACTAACAAAAACAACCCACTTCCTGATTAATTACTGTCTTAAAAAAAAAAAAGAAAGAAAGCAAATTCAACGGGGTTTGGTTTTTTTCAATGGAGTATTTGAATTACGGTATTTGTATATATATATACACAAGATTTACTCCCCCCCCAAAAAAAAAGAAACCCACTTTCTTCTGATTAATTACTGTCAAAAAAAATGCAAATTAGTCAGCTATCATTTTTAAATTTAGTATTTCAATAACGGTACCCTTTTTATATAGACAAAGTTAACAAAAACAACCCACTTTCTGATTCATTACTGTCCCCCCCCCCCAAAAAAAAAAGAAAACGGAAATTAGTCGGGTATCATTTTTCAATCGAATCTTTCAATGACAGTCCTTACTAATAGTATAGTCAGGGTATCAATTCTAAATTGTAGTCGTTACTTTTGATCGATTTAGAATTACATATTGCTTTTTTAATAAAAATAATTGATTTTTACTCTTGACCAAAAATACTGTAACTTTAAAAAAAGACACAAATAAAGTCCAACAAAAAAAATGAGAAAAAGCCCCATAACTTTAAAGATGCACACACAAACTCAAAAACAATCTAAGATTAATAAACATTGACTTATTACGTCTTGCTTTTGAATCAAATAATTGATTTACTCTTGCAAAAAAAAAAGTAACGTAACTTTAAAAAGACACACATAAAGTCCCCAAAAAAATATTAGAAAAAGCCCCGTAACTTTAAAGACACACACACAAATTCAAAAACAAGATAAGATTAATAAACATTTACTTATTACATCTTGCTTTTGAATAAAAGTATTGATTTACTCTTGCAACGCAAAAAAAAAAAAAACGTAACTTTAAAAAGACACATACACACACAAATTCAAAAAACATGATAAAATTAATAAACATTTACAAAAATGAAAAAAACTAACATCATATAATAGTATTAGTTAGTAGAATATTTTATTATAAATCTAAGAAATCAGATCTTTTTAGATCAAATCGATCATTTAGGTCGGGCCCGGAATCGTTATATGTATATGTTTTTGATTAGCATCAATGCCATCTCTAGGCAAACACCAAGGATGAGAATGCAACCAAGTTTTCTCATATATGGTAGCTGGAAGAGTTGTAAAATGGATGGAAGAGAATAATGTAGTGGGGGAAATGCAAGGAGGTTTTAGGTCAGATAGGCATATAGGAGATAGTTTGTTTGTAGTTACACAACTTATGAAGATGAGTAGGAATTCAGGTAGATCATTATATATGAGTTTTATAGATATAGAGAAAGCATATGATAGAGTAAATAGAAATAGATTATGGGTAAGGTTAGCCAATTTGGGAATGGATGAAGCTTTAGTAAATATTATTAACAAATTATATGAAAATAATTATTATACTTACCAGTTAGGGGATATAGAATCAGTTAAAGTTAAAAATGGGGTGGAATTAAGACAAGGATGCCCTATGTCACCTATTTTGTTTTTGTTGTTTTTGAGTAAAATGGAGAAACAATAGAAAGACTAGGAAGAGGGGTAGAGATACCATTAATAGGTGGCAAGGGAGTATATATTTTGTCTGGTCTTTTTTTTTTGCAGATGATATCTTTTTGTGTGCAGAAAGAAGAGAAGATATGGAAATTATGTTGAGGACATGTGCAAGGGTGGGTAAAGATATGGGGATTAAATTTAGTGAAGAAAAATCAAATATAATGATGGTTAATACTGGGGAAAGAGAAGATGTAGAATTTTTATTGGGGGATATAAAGTTAAGTGTGGTGGATAGATATAGGTATGTGGGAATCATCTTATGTAATCAGAAAATTGCTTGGATGAATGGGAGAAAAAAATTGGTAAATGAAGCAAAGAAAAAAAAGGGTTTGGTAAAGAAACTAACAGTATTTTCATAAAATAAATATGAAGTAGCTAGAATAGTATGGAAGAGAGTTGCAGTAGCAGGGTTAACATATGGTAATGATGCATTATGTGTTAGTAAAAGGGTTTTAGATTATTTAGAGAAAGTACAAAGGGAAGTAGGAAGACATGCATTAGATGCAGAGATGTGGACAGCAAAGGAGGCAATTCAAGGGGAAATGGGATGGTCAAGTTTTTTATATGAGAGATGCAAAAAATAAAATGAAAATGTTTGGTAGGTTGCAGTTTATGGATAGTAAAAGAATAGCAAAAATAGTGTTCAATTGGGTTATGAGTAAAGGGCAGGTAACAAGATGGGTGAGAAATGTAATGCGGTATGCGAAAGATTTGGATAAAGAATTTATATCAGTATACTTGTATAAAAGGTGGGATGATTGTGTTAGGAGGATTGTTGAGTGTTATAGTGGTAAGGAATGGGATAAAAGAATAGAAGCATTAATAAAAAAAATAGGGAGTTGGAGAGATTGGAGAACTAGTATGGAGGGTAAGAAGAGTTTAAATATATATAGAAGTAAATGAAATATTGTATGTGAGTTAATTTATGATAATAGTAAGGAAAGTAGTTTATTATTTAAGGCTCGAACAGGATCTTTAGCAACAAGCGAATATACATGTAAATGGAAAACCATGGATAATTTAGTGTGCAAATTGTGTAAGGAAGGTATAAAAAATATTAGGCACCTGTTGATTGAATGTAAATGCTTGAAAGCAGAAAGGGTACAGATAATGAAGTTATGGGAGAATAGACATGAACAAAGTGAGTTATTAGTTTTTATGTTGGGTTTGTGAAGAGATAAGGGGGATTTAGATATAAAGGCCATAGAGTTGACAAAGATTATGTTGTGGAAATGGGATGGGGCAGAATATAGGAAGACTTAAAAGTGGGGAATGGAGAATAAAATGGCTAACAGGTTTATCTGGGCATAATTGCTGAGATATTCTTGACTTCGTTTAAGGAGAAGCCAAATACATCACATCACATCAGATTTATAAAATTTTGGCATGTCGTTATAGTTATTCATTATTAAATATTATTTATCATTACATATATATATATATATCTGTTTAATATTTTTTACATTTAAGGATAATGAAAGTTTTAAAGAAAAAATATATTAATGAAATTTTTTCATCAGACTTAGTACCATAGTTTTACTGCTTTCTTATAATATTTTAAGGCACATGTAATACTTTTGTTGATTTTTGTTTTAGCTTAAAATATTTTAAAAGCTTCTTATATTCTTTGCCAAAATGATTTTTTTATAAAAAAAAAAAAAAGAGAGAGAGAGAGAAACTTATAGATTAAAATATAATATTGAATATTGACAAAAATGTCTATTAAAAATGTAATTTAAATTTTTTAGAGATGTACATTATGAAAAAGTGTTTTCAGTATTTTGCAATCAAGTGTGTTTTTCCCTAAATTTTGCTTCAAAATGACATGATTATTATATTTATTACTCTAGCTCCTATCAACTGTGGATCTCCTGATCATAAAGAAAACTCTTATGTTAGAGGAAGCATTCAAGTTGGCAATTATATCCGATACAATTGTCAACCTGGTCATAGATTAATAGGAACACAGATGCGTCTTTGCCAAAATGATGGAACATGGGCTGGAGTTGCTCCTACATGTGAATGTAACTATTATTATAATTATTTTATTATGTTTTAAAATAATTGTAATTAATAAATAGTTTTTTTTTAACTTTTTACATTAATAATATAAACATTTAAAAGAAACAAATAACAAACAGTAACAAGTTTATTTAATTTACTATTTTAAGATAAATTGGATTTTAAAAGACCTTGAAAACGTGTGATCAAACAGATCAGAAATGAATAAATGTTATAGATTATAAAATAGCATTCCTGTTTTAAAAGAATCTTTTTATTCAGTAAATTTGACTTAGAACAGAGAACTTAAGCCATTTGTAATGTCATTAATTTATTAATAATAAAACTAAGATAACCATTTTTTATGATAACTTGTAATATTATTGTTTCAGTTTTGTAGTAAAAAAAAAAGAACTGGCAAGGATTTACCAATCAAACATAATAACTATTTATGGGTCAGAAGTTTGCTATTATTTATTATTCTAATAAAAACTTTCAATCTAGCATTGTGAAAATCACATTATATCTTCAGTAATTCTAGTGTTAGAGAGATTTCATAAAATTTGATAATCAGTTAGTTTTAAATAAAATGAACTTGACAATTTACTTGAGGCTACTATGATAATCAGTTAGTTAATAAGGGAAATAAAACAGAATGAATAATAATCTAAACGATAGAGAATCCTAAAATAAAATTAATCAAAATAATTTATTATCAATAGCGGATTATACATTTGAGGCCCCAGGGCATATGATTAAATTATCTGGGGAAATAATCATAATTTATAAATTGAAGAGAATATCAAAAAAGAATACTGATATGTGTTCAAATTAATTTATGATCTGTCACATATCACATGCATGCATGATTGTGTTGAAGGTCACTTATGATGAATGATATTCCATTCATAAAAAACTTCTAGATATGTAAACTTAATTAAGAGAAGGCCAAATAACAAAAAGCATCACTGCTAATGCATTCTAAATAATGGTAAGTATTAGAATGAAAATATTGTAAATAATTGATGATATTAAAGTTTCACTTTATCTGATCAAGCTGAATTATGGGATGCTTTCAATAAAATGAGAATATTAATTAATCTTGAGTATTTTTTATGACTACTAAAATTATAATTGTAATTTATCATAAAAAAATAGTTTGATTTCCTATTGGAAAAATATCTAGACAGTTTTTCACGCTGTTTTGTTATTGATTTTATATGAGAAAACCCAAATGCGAACATAAAGTAAATAAATAAGCATAAAATGAAAAAAAGAATATCTTAATGCTATTTTTGTGCATATATGAAGTTCTCTTCCTGAAAGTTGTTTAAGTAACTAGATAGTAGCGTATTAAAATTAAGAAATAATCCTTGATACATTGTGGTGGTACTTTCCTTCTAATTGGTAATCTTTTGACAAAATTTATTTATTTCATTATCTCAATATTTACACTTATCATAAAATTCAAATGAGTCTTTTATATCACTGAGATGAATGAAATTGAAAAGCTACCAAAAGAGATGGAAAATGATAAAATGTTTTATCAATGAAAATGACAGCTAATAATAAAATTAAGAATAGTGACAGAATATAACGAAGATTATCCATATTTGATACTTTATCAATGATAAAGAGTTTAAATGGCAATATATATATATATATATCAGATTAGAGCCTGGAAAATGAACATTATTCGTATTAAAAAGGATTTTTATATACTAATAAATATAACTAACTGCCTCCCTTTACATTAGGCATAGTAACATCTATTTTTTTAATTTACAATGGACTTAAGCAATATTGCACTTGGGTTTCTGTAACTTGTTGACTTCTGGTACAATGCTTTAAATTTTTATTGTCATCATCTTACAACATTTAAATTACAAATCAATAAATATATAAAATATGGCCTTTGACTGAATATAATGAAAATCTAATATTTAGCTCCAGTGTCGATTGCAAATTTTTTTCTACCTATCTATTTAATAATATTTACTGAATATATTCCTTTTAACTAATGTACATTCTGATGAGAGATATTGCTAATGATGTTTGGATATAAAAATTAAACTCTAAGAATAATTTGGCATTTTCTATTAATTTTATGAGTATAAAAGCTAGAAAATTAATGAACAGCATGATTAATTTTACCTTTGATGAAGACCGTAACATATTAAAAAAACAAGAAAACAAATTGGTCTTTGTCATATTAATGGCATCTGAAATACAGTCAAACTAAAATTGTTTTATTTTAAATAATTTACCTTTCCATACATTGAAAAAAATGGACTGCTTCAATGAGAAGATGAATTCAATAATCATAGTAGTAAATTATCATTCACCTACTTTAAAACCAAATACATGGAAAATCATTCTATAGAAATGTTATTTATACACGTCTTATCATGTAAAATTGTGGTATCACATAGCATATTTTTATGTAAAGTGTTTTACATATTTGTTCATTTTTGCAATGACTGAAAAATTGAAACAAGATGAAACTCTGTTGTCTGTCAAAAAAAAAACAGTTTTAATACTTGAAACAACTTACAAACATGTTGCTCTGGGAAAACACAAGAATATGAGTGTTCTAATGTAAGTGTCAAATTTCCCATATTCTAAAAAAAATGTGGTGAGTGAGGTCTGTTAAGACAATGCTGATTTTATTGGGGGGGGGGGTGCAAATATTATTGTTCATTAGAATTCATTTGTAATAAATCAGGTGTTTAAAACCTATAAGTTCTGAAACTTTTGAATGATGTAGTAAAGCATAAACATCCCCTCTTGTGGCAAAATGAGGAGTACAATCTTCACAATGACAATGGGATAGCACTCAAATTATTGAGTATAAAACAATTTTTAATTAAATTCAGCATGATCCAGCTTATCCATCAGCTATATTCACTTAATATTGCTATGTGTGACTTCTTTTTATTCTCTTGAATAAAAAAAGTTTTAATTTTTCCTTTGCAGTCTTAGAAGTGGTGAAGAAAAAAGCAAGGTAGTGTTAAAAGACATCTCTTTGCAAGAGTGTCCAGAACTACTTTGCAAAGTGAAAAACACTTTTAGACTAATGCCTTGCATTAAATAGACAATACTTTGAAAGGGATTAAATTTGTAACATCTAAAATTAAATATGCAAAAATTCTGGTTATTTTTGAGTACCCTCTCATATATTATTTAAAATTTATTTTCAACCCCAAATGGCTACAAACAGTATATAATACTACACAAATATTTCATGCATCTTCATTTTTAAAATTTTGTGAATTGAACTGGTGTTTGTATCAATAGCTTATATTTTGGTATATCTGTATTTTTCAAATAATTAAGTGGTATGTATTTTTGCTTGTATTGTGTAAGTATTTATGTGTCTTGTTTTGGTCAATGGTATTTCACACCAATATCACATTTTGCACTAAAAATAAATAATTTTATTTCTCAAATTTTTTGTGATCTATGATTATATTTTTTCTCCTTTTTTATAAAAATATTATATTTTTTGTATGTAATGCTCACAATTAAAAAAAAGTCAAATTTATTTCATTATAATAATTGATCTTAATTTTCCTCAAAGAATGCACCCAACTGATGCAGAATGTATAGCAAACTAATTTGTAAGAAATACATAAAAAATGTGCAATAAACGTTCCAGAGTAAAAATAATAATTTGTAATTGTTTTTAATTGTTTTACTTATTGTAAATGCCCATTTTGAATTTTAATTATTTCACAAAATAACATTTTCTTCATGGATAGTATCAATTACATTATAAAATAATATTGTAGCTATTACTGGTCAATTTTACAGCATTTATCCAAATATATTTTGTGATATCTATTTATTATTTTAAATGTTGTAAATATAAATAATTGCAGTGGATTTGATTTTTAGAAGCTTTTCCATGTTTGTTTTCGAAAAATCTGATACGATACTAACATGTTTCTTCTGATGCAACTATATCTAAAGTTTAAATTTCAATCTGGCATTGTTTTAAGTAATTGAAGATTTCTCAAATGAAGTCAGTATTTTTTATAAAGCTGCTTTGTAACTAATTTAGCTTTTTATGCACTTTTAATCAGTAACTGAACTTATTTTTAACAGAACAATATAATTATTAGCATATATTAAATGCTAAAGCACCGACATAAAAAATATGAATAAAATATAACACAATTTTTAACACTGAAGAAAAAATTGTCATGCATATATAGCTATAGTATATGACTTTATTAATTAAATTGTCACTTTTTGCAAGATCTTTTATTGTATTCAATTTTATTGAAAATGGATAATCTTAAGTTATGTAAAAGTTCAGTGTAGTGCAGAACTTCAATATCATCTTTGCTTGTTTTTTTGTTTCAAACTATGATTATTTTTTACTTCTGTTACTTTTTGCTTATTTTAAGTTACATATGATACAGATATTGTTGCTGAAAATTTGTATAATGTTATAGACTAATGAAATGTGTTTTGTCATGAAAAATAAAATTATTCTAAGAAAACACTAAGAAATATCTAACACAAGTTATCATTTTTATAACCCTTTGAAAGAAATTGGAAAATTATCTACATATAATTAGCTGAAACTGTAGTGGTAAAATAGCTGAAGTATTTAATATTGTAAAATAAATAAATGAATTTAAATATAGGATGACAAAATTTAGTTTTTTATTGAAAAAAAGTGATAGATAATATAAAAACCTGTAGCTACAAAACATAGATCAACAGTGGAATAAATTACTGCAGTTGTTCTCATACATCTGAACACTACAATGGAAACTATCTACTTTGAGCTTTATAAATATAATCTTACATTGAAAAAATTTTGCAATGGCAAAAGTTTTTGAAATAGAAATGAGAAAAAGGACTATGGATGATTACGAGCATTTACATTTTTAAAAACAGAAAATATTCATTTTTGATGATCACAAAATAAGCCATTAATTAATTTTATTTTATTTCCATGTTTGAAACATAGTAATGAAACTGACATAATAGAGATAGCCATATTATTATATTTTTCTACGCAATCAGCGGTCTGCATAGATATATTAAAATTACAAAATTGTTTAAGTATTCTGAAAGACTAGGTTAATCTTATCATGGAAATAATTACCAAACAAACAAGCCTTCTATCATTAAAAATAATAACTTAAATATATTGCTGTGAAAATTTAATCATCAACCATAATAGTGATATAAATACAATTTATCCAAACTTCAAACACTTTTTAGCAAAACTTTATTTGTACATACACCTACATTTCAACTGACCTGCAGTCTTCTTCAGAGCAAGGTTATTTTTATTTAGAAGATCAAAGAAGACTGCAGATCAGTCAAAACATAGGTGTATGTACAAATAAAGTTTTTCTAAAAAGTGTTTGAAGTTTGGATAAATTGTATTTATATGATATTACGGCAAACATAAAGAAAAGTGTGATTTTGGCATAATAGTGATATTAGACATCTATCATGGCTTTTCAAAATACTTATATATTATTGAGCTTTAATAAAATTGGAACAAAATGTTAAGTTCCAGAATTGATATCGTTCAAAAAATTTGAGGGTCTTCATCATAAGAAATATTTCTCTAAAAGTCTATATCGCTCAAATATTATATGGAGTATAAGGTATACAAAGAACTCTTAATGAATATAGTGATCCTAGACTATATTAAAAATAAATATTAAATGACATTATTGTTAAGACTCCATAAAAAGGTTTTAGCATGTATTAACTACAAATAATAAGTTAATTCGAAAATGAAATAAATTTGAACTTTCAGTAAAGTTTAATTTTCCTAGATAATGAAAAAAAACAGGTTTTTATATATTTCAGGTATGCTTTTTTTATTATATTAAAATATATGACTATACAAAAAATGAATGGAAATTATTATTTTAACTTTATCCAGTTTATGCTCCATGAGGTTTAGTACAGTAGTAGAAAGCAGAATCTGGAGCTTAAGATCCGGCATTTTGCCCAAATCTATTACTTCCGGCGATTGTGCTGCCCCATATTTAAAAAGTACATAAATGTTATTGACATTTATATCTTTATGATTTAATATTTGTTATGATTTATTAAATAAACATACATTGCATTTTAATATATCTTTTACTATTATTTTATTGTCTAAATATATATATTATTTATAAAATAAATTTAGTTGCTAAAAACAAATAGTTATATTTATCTTTCTAAACTATTTTAATAAGTTAAATCATGTAAAATAAAAACGATATTTTTTTTTTAAAAAAAGCATACCATTAAATAAATGTTTGATGACCTAGAATTAAAGAAAATTTAATATTTTCAACAACTCATAGTTCCTGGAAAAAAGCATAAAAAATTTTTAATTTATCAAATATTAATATCTTATTTAAAACTACAAAATAATACAATAATTGTAAACGTCCGTAAAACAATGTTAGATCGCTTCCCTATCAGCATTCCTCCATAGACAAACAATGAGGAAAATATTATTTATCACTACTAGTGGTAAGAATTTATAGCTTTTACTTTCTTGATTATTCTCCTATTAATTATATCTATACATAATTCATTTATCTGTAATTATATGGTAAATTGATTTTAGAATCTACTTTTTTTTTTTAAAAAAAAAAGGTTTGTTTAGAAAGCCACAGCTACACAAAGGATTTCCCAGTTTATTTAGATTAAAATCCCAGATCATAGACAAAGCAGATGAATGCACTAATCACTATATTACAAGTACTTCAATAATCACATGATCACCATCTCTTATACTAGAGCATAATTGTTAATAAACAAGGCAAAACTCTTCATACAGTAGTGCCACCCTGTGCCTTCTGGCATTCATTGATTACTCTGGTTGGCACAGGGTGGCACTACTGTATGGAGAGTTTGGGCTTGTTTACTTCAATAATGGGAGTGTCATTTTTAATTATCTTTCTGGCACTAAAAAAACAGGATGGCTGAATGCTAGATTTTACTTTTATCATACTGATTAATCATAGATTTCTATTTTTTAGTCATAGGTAGTAAAAAATAATGATATAATTAGACATTTAACAAAACAATATGGTTTGATCATCATCAAAAGTAATTTTTCATTACTTTTAACATTATAGAATAATATTTACATAAGTATAAACACATTTTAGGTATATATTTACATTGTAAATAAAATAATGATAATATAGTATATATATGTTAATTACTCTAGTAGACTTAACAATAAAAATGGAGCAAATCCTGAAAACCACAGTCGAATGTAAACTTTTTTGTCTAATGATTCTACTTTCTCATCTTATACTAAAACTATAGTTAGTTTTGCTTTTCGTCCTCTAATAATTTTCATGATAAGGATTCTTTCTTTGTCTTTATTATTTTATTTTTACATTTGGTCTTGTATTTTTTTGTTTGGTTACATTTTTTTAATTATAAATATCTATATTTGGGCAGATGCAGTAGTGATACTGCAGCACAGTAATGTTAACATTTAAACACCATTTTAAACTTTCAGAGGAAACATTTATATACTACATCCATATTATATTAAAAATGAAGAATGGTATTGGGCCTCAATAGTGGTCAATCTACCAAGTGCAGAAGTTTTGGATTCATGTCTAAAATAAGAATTAAAAAAATTTAATTTGTTAGAAGAAAATGATCATCGATTAATGAGGTATAAGATTCAATGTCAATGCACAATTAGAAAATTCCAAAATAATAAAAAAGTATATAGTATTTGATATTCTTAACCTGCAGAAACATTTCAATGAATTTAAATTGCAATTTGCAAATTGTTTTAAAATATTAATCATTTTAAAATTAACAGACATTGTACATGATACAGACTTGATCAAAATCAATAAGATAATTGTTACGCCACTGAGATCTACAACAGAGATAGCTGCTAAAAAAGCAGCAATTTATCAATACATTTTCTATTGATATTAAACATTGTATAAAAAAAAATATGGATTATGAATTTTTTTTAAAAATTCATTAAGAAGAGCTTTGTAAAATGTTAAAAAAATATAATTGTGAATTGACAAAAAAATATATAGAAAATAACAAAAGTCTCAATGGTATAAAACAATATTTTGGTATTGAAAGGAAAATTGTTTTGCAATAAAAAGAAAAAATGGAATTACAACTTGTATACAGTAAAATTTGTAATCTTTGACATTATGCGTTGGAGTTGTAGATTATAAAAAAGTATTTGATTCTAAAAACATTTTCACAGTGATTAAAGCTAAAAAGTAAAAGTAGATAAAAATTAAATTCTCTAGATCTTGCAAATGATATGGTTATTTTGCGAATAATTGCTTCAGAATGTCAGTAAATGGAAAAGTTATTAAATGAAAGTAAGAAAATAGAATTAAAAATACATGCTAAAAAGATTAAAATATTGTTTAATAGATTTTTTAAAGAATAAAATAAAGTCTGATAATAATGAATTAAAAGAAGTTAACAATTAGATATATATTAATGAGATTACTAATGTAGATGAAAATATAAGGGATAAAATTAATTATAATTTAACTTGAATGGAATGTTTTTGACAGAAATAATTTTGGATTAAAAAAATAAGCCTATATATTTGGAAAAAAAAGTTTTTAATATATGTGTTACTAATTTTTTGTTTATTAAATTTGAGATTTCGATGTTTAATTGAAAAGTGATATAAAGATTGCAGATCATTCAAAAAATTATAAAGAGATTCATGTTAAGAATAATAAAAAAATGAAAATGAAATCCATAAGTAAGTGAACAAATAGCTATCACTGACATTATTAAAAAAATTAAAGAACTGTAATAGATCTAGGTTAGATATAATGCTAGATATGGCTATGTATTGATAGTTGATGTTTTAAATGGCATCCCAAGAGATTTTAAAAGACTAGAAAAAACAACAAGAGCTGATGAGATGAAATAAGGAAGCTTTACTGAATTTGCAATGTTAAGTGAAAAAATACTAGATTAAACTTTCGAATCCACAATGGATCATTAATAGTTAAAATAATATACATATATATATTTCTTATGGTATCATATTTTTGATCCTTTGATTATTTTAATATGATTATAAATTATTTACATATCTTAATATTTATGAATGTTAATAAATTCACTTAAACACCTTGTGTGTGTACATATATATATATATTGTAACAATCTGGTGAATAACACTTAACGTGATCTGCACTACAGGGCGCCATCTAGGCATTTGAACCTAGAAAAATTTATAGAGTAGGCAGATACGTAAGTCAAAAAAAAATTATTTTTTTTTTATTTTGCATCCGGTCGTTAGCCCATGTCACTAGCTCAGTGGAATAGCAGAGATTTAATAATATAATATCTTATCTACTTATATTTTTTTTAAAAAAAGAATAAAATAAGCCACTGCCAGTAATTAACATACAAACATTTATTAACGCACATATATAAGATTTAAAATTATTTTAGCATCAGTTTACCTTTTAAAATTTAACTTACATTTTTAACTTTGATTTTAATTTACATTTTAATTTTTACAACTTTACATTTTAATTTTTTATAAGTTCACACAGAGGAGTTTATAAAAGTTTGTTTTAAAATGTTGAGTATAGATCGGTTACATGGATTACAACGGTTAAAAACATTTCAAAATAAACATAAACGATCAAAATATAAAATCATTGATACCGACAATTGCAGAGGGAAATTTATAAGTAACCCAATAGTATTCACCATAAGATACTTGCATTGTCACCAATGACTTAAAAAACATCCGAATAAATAAATTATAGATACTCACCGTAAGGTATCATTATTTATCGAATGTCTATATATTTTGATCAAATATGAAAACCCAAAACATACTTAACCGATAACCAATCCATGCAAGCATCTATAAACAACTTAAATTTAATGCATTTTTATTTAGGGTTGAGTATGAATAGACTACATAGATTTGCATTTGAAAATAAAATATTCTATCCCTATTTAACCTTAGGCTAAAATTCGCAGTCAAACTGGCATCAATTCATCTGATATATCGATGTATTCAATGTAATACGGAATACGGCAGCACCAAAAAGATTAAGAGAAGACATTGACTATTGTCAGATAGAAACATTACATCTATCTAACAAGAAGAACAAAAAAAAAAACTCCATAGAAAGGAACTGCGTTCTCCATCTTATAATTCCTTCCATAGGCAAACGGGTGAGTGCGGCATATATATAAACAATTCTGCCAGTAGCGAATCTCCGACTACATCTACTAACTACATCAATATATCCAATCCATTGACCCAATTTAACAATGACACAAATAACCTAAGATTACCCTTCCCTAATATAACTTTACAGATCTGTACAGCCATTCATGCCCGACTTAAGTTTAACATTGATATATTTTAATTTATCAGAAAACAGAAATCATAAATAAACTTAAAGAACAAAATTAAATAAATGGAAATGATTTTAAATAAATAAATAAAAAATACATCAAATAACATTATTAGTAAAGAATTTAGCTTGGTCAGATAGGATTCTATTGCATTATTTACTAAAAAGTTTTAAAATTTAGAGTTCTTATTGTTTCAAGTGAATATAAAGTTCTTACGATTTTTAAAACATCCAACTTTATCCGTTGCTTGCCATGAACGTGAATTCCCATGCCGACCTAAAGAGGTTGATATTCTGAAGGCCGATTTATTTATCCATCCGGAGATTTTTGCTTTAACTAGTCCTCAATGTAGAAAACGATAGTTCATTTCTCTTTCTTTCTTAGCAGAACTGAAGGGATTGAAGAGTGCATCTTTTCAATCCCTTCTCCTTCACCTTCACACTAACACATATCTGTCACATCTCTCAATAATAATCAATCAATAATTTTCAAACTTGTCCTTTTATATTAATTTTGTGGATTGAATTTACATTACGTCATCGATGTGATGGTCCTTTCGCTGAGGTCCGATTCCATTGTTTTTCTCTCCTATCTGACCGCTGTTTATACATATAAATGCCCAAGGCTAGTTTACTAATTAAAATAATCATTTCCATTTTCTGATTACTTAATGGGTTTTCCAAAATTAAAGATATATTTTTATCTCTAAATCTTTTTAAGATTTAGTTTTAAAATACTTTTTCTTTAATAAAGTTTTATTTTAATAATTTTTCATCTGCGCGATTTTATATATATATATATATGCGAGTTTAAGATTTTCAATTTTTATGTCTAACAAAATAAAAAAGAAGTTTTTAAATGCGAACTTTTTATTTTAACTTTATGTTTAATAATAAAAAAAACAATGTAACGACGTCTGTGCTCGTTACATATCAGTAAAATTGCTTTAAAAAAAATGATCGAAAAAAAAATATTTTACTTAGGGTTGGTAGTTACGGTACGTGATTTTCGAAGACATTTACAAAAACATCCAGTTAGTAATTTTACAAAAGACTATACAGTATACAAGAAAAAAAAATGTTGGCTATCGTTTTTCAAGGACCATTTACGTTTACACCTCCTCCCCCCGAGAATTCTATTTTATTTTATACATTTTATTTTTACTCATGGCATGACAAGCAAATTATTTAAATTATTTAGGAAGGTTGCATTGAAGTAAATATATTTTGAAAGATAATGGGTTTATGCGTGTATATTTGCAGCACAATTATAAATACCACCAACTTATTTATGATTTATTGAAATGCTTATATAGGATTACACTGAAGTAAATTCCCAAAAGTACTCTCCGTAAGGTACCACATTTGCCATCATAAACTTACATGGTTGTGCACTCCTATACACATTAAAGCATAATTTATATTAACAACTAAAAAGAAAAACATATCAATTGCAACCTTTTGACTTTCTTTTTAACCAAATACAGTTTAAAATTATTTATACTTTCTCGTGTTTAATATATGTGCTATTTTTTTCTGGCAGTGCTTTTATAAGATTTAAAGTATCCGACTTTATGTAAACAGATAAACATATTTCATTTTGAAAAAAGAAATTTACTCAGGGTATCCGTGGTTTATATTAATAGATCGGCCCAAGTTGGGTGGCCAGTTGTAACAATCCGGAGAACATTGGGGCCAGTTGTAACAATCCAGCGAATAACACTTAATGTGATCTGCACTACAGGGCGCCATCTAGGCATTTGAACCTAGAAAAATTTATAGAGTAGGCAGATACGTAAGTCAAAAAAAATTTTTTTTTTTTTATTTTGCATCCGGTCGTTACCCCATGTCACTAGCTCAGTGGAATAGCAGAGATTTAATAATATAATATCTTATCTACTTATATTTTTTTTAAAAAAAGAATAAAATAAGCCACTGCCAGTAATTAACATACAAACATTTATTAACGCACATATATAAGATTTAAAATTATTTTAGCATCAGTTTACCTTTTAAAATTTAACTTACATTTTTAACTTTGATTTTAATTTACATTTTAATTTTTACAACTTTACATTTTAATTTTTTATAAGTTCACACAGAGGAGTTTATAAAAGTTTGTTTTAAAATGTTGAGTGTAGATCGGTTACATGGATTACAACGGTTAAAAACATTTCAAAATAAACATAAACGATCAAAATATAAAATCATTGATACCGACAATTGCAGAGGGAAATTTATAAGTAACCCAATAGTATTCACCATAAGATACTTGCATTGTCACCAATGACTTAAAAGACATCCGAATAAATACATTATAGATACTCACCATAAAGTATCATTATTTATCGAATGTCTATATATTTTGATCAAATATGAAAACCCAGGGTCGAGTATGAATAGACTACATAGATTTGCATTTGAAAATAAAATATTCTATCCCTATTTATCCTTAGGCTAAAATTCGCAGTCAAACTGGCATCAATTCATCTGATATATCGATGTATTCAATGTAATACAGAATACGGCAGCACCAAAAAGATTAAGAGAAGACATTGACTCTCGTCAGATAGAAATATTACATCTAACAAGAAGAACAATAAAAAAAAAACTTCATAGAAAGAAATTGCGTTCTCCGTCTTATAATTCCTTCCATAGGCAAATGGGTGAGTGCGGCGTATATATAAACGATTCTGCCAGTAGCGAATCTCCGACTACATCTACTAACTACATCAATATATCCAATCCATTGACCCAATTTAACGACACAAATAACCTAAGATTACCCTCCCCTAATATAACTTTACAAATCCATACAGCCATTCATGCCCGACTTAAGTTTAACATTGATATATTTTAATTTATCGGAAAACAGAAATCATAAATAAACTTAAAGAACAAAATTAAATAAATGGAACTGATTTTAAATAAATAAATAAAAAATACATCAAATAACAATATTAGTAAAGAATTTAGTTTGGTCAGCTAGGATTCTATTGCATTATTTACTAAAAAGTTTTAAAATTTAGAGTTCTTATTGTTTCAACTGAATATAAAGTTCTTATGATTTTTAAACGTCCAACTTTATCCGTTGCTTGCCATGAATGTGAATTCCCACGCCGTCCTAAAGAGATTGATATTCTGAAGGCCGATTTATTTACCCATCCGGAGATTTTTGCTTTAACTAGTCCTCAATGTAGAAAATGATAGTTCATTTCTCTTTCTTTCTTAGCAGAACTGAAGGGATTGAAGAGTGCATCTTTTCAATCCCTTCCCCTTCACCTCCACACTAACACATATCTGTCACATCTCTCAATAATAATCAATCAATAATTTTCAAACTTGTCCTTTTATATTAATTTTGTGGATTGAATTTACATTATGTCATCAATGTGATGGTCCTTTCGCTGAGGTCCGATTCCATTGTTTTTCTCTCCTATCTGACCGCTGTTTATACATATAAATGCCCAAGGCTAGTTTACTAATTAAAATAATCATTTCCATTTTCTGATTACTTAATGTGTTTTCCAAAATTAAAGATATATTTGTATCTCTAAATCTTTTTAAGATTTAGTTTTAAAATACTTTTTCTTTAATAAAGTTTTATTTTAATAATTTTTCATCTGCGCGATTTTATATATATATACGAGTTTAAGATTTTCAATTTTTATGTCTAACAAAAAAAAAAAAAAGTTTTTAAATGCGAACTTTTTATTTTAACTTTATGTTTAATAATAAAAAACAATGTAACGACGTCTGTGCTCATTACAATATATATATATAAGCCAACATTGAGACAATCCTAATATCAATAACAATCAACAATTTCAAACTGTTATCAACGCAACCTTCTTTTAACAATAAAGGTGGAATGCATTTATATTTGCTCCACCAATGTTAAAACCATTCAAATTTCAAAAATTATACAGGTTATGACTAAAATATACATTTACAAATTTGCCACTATTGTTTCAAATCTTTGGCTTACATGTTAAGAAAAAATAGTCTCAGGAACTTTTGACAAAGTGATAATTCAGGATTTATATCACATTGCATAGAAAGAAGTTCCTGGAAAATCTGAAAAAATTCATTGATTATATTCTTCTTGCCATAATTTATTCTGACATATGAGATAGAGTGGAGAGTGGTGGGTCCTGTGAAAAACTGTGCTCATACAGGTACATAATAAGCCTGTATTTCAATTGTTACATTAATTTAATGAAAACTTATATGTACACTAAAAATTTTGTTATAAATTAAAAATTAATCAACTTTCATTTGCTTATCCAAGATCTTACATGAATGTAGATGAGGCATTGTTATTTTATTGAATCAGCACTAAATCAGTCAGAAATGTACTCATAATTCCATTATAATACTGACTTAATTTTTACCATTTTTATATTTTTAAAAACAAAAAGCAATGATTATTAAACAAGTAGTACTTAAATTAAACTGCATCAATATGTATTAACTGGGTCAATAAACTTCAAAGCCTACTAAAACAATGCTCTCTAGCATCAATGTAATTTCCATTGCAAAGAACAAATGAATTCACTTTTGTTTGACTGTCCAAGATCTTATATGAATGTAAATTAGATAATAATATTTATCAAAGTAAACATTAAATCAAATAAATATGCTTTGTAGTATTATTTCAATTCAATTACAATATTATAAGAAAGAGTTAATTTCTATTTAAATAACTTTTTAAATTTAAATTATAAGATGATGTGTAAATGTCTTAGCCAATTTAGTGTTTGACCTAATAAAATATCATTATCTATTCTATATCTTATATAAGTAGACAAAAGTGAATTTGTATTTCATCCATTAATATCAAAGCACCTCAAGAAATTAAAAATATTAAATGAGGATGCTTATGGCCATATATCTATATTCAAATGTTGAAGAAAAGTAAGCTCAATGGACCATAAACAGGTAACTGAATAAACTTAGTATAAACTTTTTATGAATCCTCATAAAAGATTTTTCTATCATGCACCTTCATACAAATACTTAGATGTAAATATAATTTGTTATATTATTTTCATTATATTTGTTTATTAAAATTCGAGTTATTGTTAATAATTTTTACTTATTTATTTCTCACCCGAATCCCAAGTAGATTATTTCACTTTGTTTTTTAACAATATTATTAATTCAACTATAAATTATTTCCTTCTTTTCTGAGCTAACGTAATACACAACTGTTAATGAGAACATGCGCAGAAGAAATGTTTTTTTTTTTAAAAATATATTCAGCTTTATTACTGCCTAACATGCTTTTGATATAATATGTATATCATATTCATGGCTTATAGTGTAAAGAGAATAACATTCGGGAAACATGGCAGAATTTGCATAAAGGTTTGTTTTTGGGTGGCCCAGTCTGATCGTTATCCATGACATAAATTAAGTAATAAAAATAAAGTTTATATTGTCACTCCATTATGTACACAGTTGCCCATTAGCTATTCATAATTCCCCTAGACTAAATTAATTCGCGAATATTGCTGTTTATTTAATTATATTTTCATTTTATTATATTTTTTGCTCAATTATCATTTTTGTTAAAAGGGCAATTACCGTTACAATATATATATATACTACAATGACTTTCTTTAAAATAATCAAAGTTTATTTTTTAGATGTAAATTGTGGGCTATTAGAAAATATTACTAATGGTGAAGTTACTTTTCCTTCTGGCACTAATTATGGTAGTTTAGCTAAATACTATTGTAAAACTGGTTTTCAAATTATTGGATCATCAGAAAGAATTTGTATGATCAATGGATTGTGGAATGCGTCAGAGCCCCAGTGCTTACAAAGTAAGAAAAGTTTTAAATTAATGCATTAGATAGTTTTTGTTATAGTTTTTATCTAGAAAAAATTACTATTAAACTGCAATCATTATTAGTTATAAGTTTCTGATATAACTTTTGATTTCTCTAAAAAATGAAATTTCTTTACTGTAACAACATTTATCCTCTTGTTTTTGTTTTAGATAGATAGGAAATAATCAGTAGAAATTAGATGATAATGCTGTAAATTGTTCCAGATATTAATTATCAGAGATTAATTACACAAGTCTACTGAGTGGGTCTGAAGGGGAAATTGGTTTTCCTTATTTTAGAAAGTTTTATTTTTTGGTATATTTAAAGATGAAATATTATAGATACATAATATATAGATTGATTAGGAATGCAATATTATTTTCGACAAATTAGAAAAAAGCACACAAAGAACTTATAAAAATAAACAAATATGCCTTAGTGTGTACCATAAATATAAAAAAAACATAACCCTCCTTCTATTGATTTTGATCGACATATGAACTACATTTTGAGTATTGACTATTATAATGTTAACAATATAATAACATTTATTATTGTAGTTTCTATCTTAATAGAAATAATATTGCTACAAAACCTAATGTTGCAAGTTTGATTTTATTTTCAAATGAAATGTTGTACGTAAAAATAAATATATACGTCTTCAAATTATCTTGGTAATAAATTAAAGAATAAATTTAGCGAGTTATTCAGTGTGACCCAATTAAAAAATATTCATAAAAAAGAAATTATAATGATGGAAAATTTGAATTTGAGGATGATAAAAATACAATTAGCAAATTTGAACAGAAAATGGAAATGATAGCAGAATCAACTACCATAATTGTATGATTAACCAATCCTTAAAATAATCTCATGTCATTTTTCTCGATGTGATATTGTAGAATAGAGAAATGTGTCTGTTAGATGATATCAATATTTACAGAAAAGCAAAATGATAATGACTACTATTATTAAAGGATGGAGTTTTAGGGGAAGATGGCTTGGAAGATTTAAGAGAAAAAATGATAGGTAATTAAGAATTCACCATGCATGAAAAAAAATTTAACATAATTTTTGATTGATGGAAGTGTAAAATTACTATTTAGACAAAGATTGGAGAATGAATTAAAAGAACATTTTGATGGAAATTAATTTATAGATATATTAAAAAAAATTAGATGGCATATAAAGTGATGAGATGGAGGGTAGAGAAAAGAAGAAATATATCAATAATGAATTAAAGTAAGTAGTACATGAGGAAATTTATAGATTATTAAAGGATGAAATTTAAAAAATTATAACAAAATAAAATAAACAGTGGCAGAGAAATGTATGGAAGTTGGAGCAAAACTAGAATAAGGGTTGATTAAAGACTTGAGAAAAAGAAACACAGTAAAATAAAAATGATTATGATTAAAATAAATGATTGAATTACATATTATAAAAAAGTCTTTAAATGGAAAAAAAAAGAAAATAGAGTGGATTGTGGAAAATAAAAATTGGAGGATACAGGATTTTATGTTGGAGAAAATAAAGTATTGAGAATAGTATAGTATGAAAGAAAAATAGCATAAGAATAGAGAAAACACTGTTGAATTGATTACTTGATTGACTTATATATCATCAACATTTAAAAAAGAAGATAGAAGTAAATGTGTAAACTAGAGAGTGATATATGTTACTAATACTATTATGAAGACATTGAGCAATAATGTAAAAAGCTATTTAGAGAATAGAGTAAAATATATATAAAGCAGTGCAATTTCACATTTATAGATTGTATATTTATAATTAGATAATTAATAGAACAGTAAAGCTAGACATAAAAAGATATATATGATTTTTATCAACTTGGGGAAAACCTTATGGTATTATCTCTTGGAATTTGTTTTTACTAATTAATGTAAATAGACATATATGTGGACAAAATAAGTGTGAAGTTATGTCAGAAATTGTTATGGAAATTTAAGGGTGGGGGGAACTATTGCATGGTTCTGTATATCACTATATTTAAAATTTATATTCATATGGATTTAAAGGGATGGATTAAAAAATGTAACAAATTAATATAAAATTATGTAATTACACATATTTATTTAAATCATTATTTATAGAAAGCAAAGGATATGGAAGATTTTGAATATAGTCTTTAAAAACTTATAGAGCAATACACAAATTAATTAAGCATCAATTTTGAAAAGAATAAGTATTTGGCAATGATCGTTGACAAAAATATTATGAAAATGACATTTTTAAATATTTGCAATCAATAATAATTTTAAAACATACATTATCAAAATGTGAGATCTTTAGAAAAAATAATCAAATAAGATGAGCAGTAAGAAAAATCAACTTTGTTTTATGAAATAATATATTGATGAAAGTAAAGACTTATTTATGATAACTTGGTTTAGAGAATATTATTATATGGGGCAGAAATGTGGATAATGACTAAAAATAAATGAACAGAGATTGTTTGCAATAAAATTGAATTATTGGAAATTAGCAAGAAAATTAAAATTGGAAAAAAAAAGGCAAATCAAGAAATCAAAGAAATGTTTGGAGAAAACAATATGATGAAAGTCGTTACAAAAAGATAAGCATATTAAGATAGTATGACCATGTTAGAAAAATGAATAAGATCACAATATAAAGAATCCATAATTCAATGGAAATCAGAAAGTAGGAAAAAGATAGAGAAATGCTTTACGGGAGACAGTTGTTATGGAAAAAGAAATATGAATGTAAAAAGTATGAGAGTCTTTTGGCTAAAGATACATCTGTGACAAACTTCTACTTAAATATGCTCTTTCTTTTTTTATATTAATTTTAATTAGTGAGAGAAAGTTTTATTTTGTACTAGCAGCAAAATTCAATTTTCAGTAGAACATAAAAATACAAGCCATACAATTTCTTTTATTGTCAAATATCGAATACAGCTATGCATTACACTTCACAATTTTGCTATTAGAATTGTCATTATTATAATATGTTAAAAATGGATGTCTTTTTCTATTCTGTAACAATCATCCTATCTTATTGAAGGTATCTGTCGTTATTTGGATGTGTAATCATTATCATAAATTGAATAATTTTGGATTAGTAGTTTTTTATTCAAATGAATAGTCTAAAATGTTGATTTTTGTATTATCATAACACAATCCTCATGTGAAAAATTATTTTTTATATTTTTTTATATGTTAATTCTAAGTATTAAATTTACAAATATTAAATTGATTATAATTAAATCTGAATAGAACTAATTTTTTTTTCATTTTTGTCTACTTTCAGTCTTGCAATTTATTGCAATACAAAATAGAATTGCAATAATGGCAAGAAAATATGTTTATTAATTTCAGTTATGACTTCTGTCTTTACTCAAAAATATAATGTAAACATTAAACAAAATAATGTTTATATTTTAGCCATAGGTGAAGGTAGATTTGCCCAAGCCGTTAGTTAGATAATGGCAATATGCAAATATAGAATTTATCACTATTGAAGGCAAAAAAATTCGAAAGATCACTGATTTGATAGAAAAATAATTTTATATTGCTGTTTATTTACATTCTGAGCTCTTCACGATTTTAAAACTACTGGTAACTCATGTCAGTAACTCAGTGCAGGAAATATATATATATATAAATCAGAATGCTTATAAGGTCATCTGTAAAAATATCAAACTAAAGTGACAGAAAGTGGTGTCTTAGTTGAGGATAAAAAATGAATCACGAGTACATATAATATGAAGGGTTTTTTTTTTAAGAAAAAAGCTAAAAACAAAAAGGAAATTGTGTCATTGGCAATATAAAAGAAATAGTAAAGAAGTGTATATATACTTAAGTAGATGTTGACGAGTAGACTATGCTATGTATGAATTAGTGATTTAAATGTTTTATTATATGATGATAATGTACGCAAATGAATAAACCTCTCATAACAAGTATGGGATTTTTCCACAACACCTTCATAGGTTCAGAAATTTAGACAAAAATATAATGTTTTTTTCTAAATTGTGCACTGGCCCATAAGCTTCTAAACAGCTGCATCCCAGGTGGAAAAGCCAAATGACTACTAATTTCTCTCTAAAAAAAGACAATATGTTAATTTACCTGTTATTCCCATTGGTATATTCATTTATGCATATTATTCAATGATGGCCATTTCCTGTTTACTAATTCCAAATGATAAAGAGGGGACAGGAATAGCTCACAATATTTTTTCCACCTACTGTAACATAGACTTTGACAGTTTTTCAAGTTCTTTTGCTGTCACTTTTAGTAGTGGTTATGATGTCTTAAACTTCTGCTGTTATAACTCATTATTATGTCTACTATAGATATCATAAAAACTTTGGAATGTGTTAATTCATAATTTCTATTTTTGGGAAGTTTCTATTCTTTGGCAGAATAACTGTTTGTTGAGTCATGCCATCTGACTGGACCATTTTATTGCTAGGTATTTTTAGTTGACTAAACTTTGTATGAAGTTTGTCTTTAGTCCGTTTATAAAAGTGAACTTCTGGAATTTGTCATTACTAGTAGATTCTGACTTTTTCTAGCCACAATTGCAACTAGGATTCAGCTTTTTTCTACATACATTTATTATAAAGTGAGGCATAATTTGTGATTTCATTTCCATTGGTAATCAGTTTATATTTGAGACTGGATCTCAACTACCATTCATTAACATTTTATTTGACATTCTGGCATAAATGGTAGATAGAGTTTATTCACTAAATTAGAAGCATTTTAGCTATGTGCATGCTCTAATCATTTGCATTTTTCTTCTGAAGATTTTTTAACTACTTGCATTAAACACTGGGCTTGTTAATTGATCTCTATGTTGAATGGCAGTGCCAATATGTGACTGATTTTATTAGTTGCATAGAAAGTCATTGAGATAGTTGGATGTAAAGGCTATTCCATTATTGCTAACAATGGTCAAAGGAAGATCATGAATTGCAAATATTTTTCTCATAGAGTCCATTGTGGTTGAGATGTTGATGTTGGGTACAATAATTATTTCTAATCCATTTAGAGAAGACACCAACAATAATGAGGTTTTCTACCCTTCCATAATCCAGGATGGTCTAAAGAGATTCTTTCCCAAGGCCCAATTGTGTATGGCTAAGAGTTTCTCCTCACTTTATCTGACAAAATTTGTTTCAGTTTGCATGCTGGCATTAGGGTATCTGAAATTGTATATCAGAATCCATATTAGGCCACCTGACATAAGATCTAGCTAGAATTTTTGATATATTATTTCAGAATTCCCATAATGCAATAACATTATAATATCTGCTTGCAGCCTCTGATTATATGATGATTTAATTGCTCCATAAGATACATTCATTCTCAATGAATAGCTTATGCATTCTTATCCAAAAAGTTTTATATGCATATTGTCATTTATTATTTTATCACTTTGTGAATATGCTTGACCATTTTGTGTCCAGTAAGCTAACACATTACTATTTATTTGATTACTATTTTCCATAGCAATCATTTTTCATAATTCCTTTTTGCTTTGATTTGTTTTTGTCTTTTATCTGATAATCTACTGAGTGCATTGACATGTGGTATTTTTTCTTTCTATATAATGAAGTTTTAAGTTATATGTACTTAGAAAGTTAAGCCATCTTAGCATGTAAGATAAGCCTTTACATGCAAGTAGGGTAGTCCTTTGTTATCATCAAATATGTCTTATAAAGATTTGTGATATTTGTAAAATAAATAATCTTTCAACATATCCATATAGTTCGAATTTTTTTGATACCTATTTGAGAATATTTTTTTCAGCCCTGGTCAATGGGTGAAAAGTGACACCAATATGTGTGTCACTCTCATTTCTGGTATAAGTGGATTAAGACTGCTCCAAAATCAAACTGATAATGTAGTGCTCATTATATAATGAATTAATAACATATTTAGGTCATAATAGGTTTGTTCCATTGATCTTAAATATTAATCTCTTAGTTTAACAAAAGTTTAAATTTGGTGAATATCACATTTCTATTAAGCTTTTAGATCTAACAGTTAATATAGTAGTTTGTCAGTTTCTGATTTGTGCTGAATGAAGCTATCGTAATTGTTGAATCTATTATTAGGGGATTTGATAAGTTCAAAATAGCCTTTATTTTGTCCTTAATAGAAAAACATATCTTGTACTGTAGTTTCAAATCCAAGAAATTCTACTTTGTCAGCTTTAAGCACACATATATTAAGGTTTATTTTATTTTTTTACTTCCATGAATACATTTAAAATCTTTCTGATGGGTTCTAAGAGCTGCTACTTACTCAGAGCCACTAACAGTAAATTATCAAAATATAAAATGTCTCCAAACATTCTGGCTGCTAATTAAGATAATTGACCATTTACTCATTGGAATGTGGCTGGAGTCATCAAAATACCAAATAGCAGTAGATTAACTTCATGGAGTCCCTTTTGAGTTATAATTGCTACTATTTTGGAGGTTTCATCTTCTATTGGTTGTTGAATATAAACATGTGAGAATTTTATTCTGGAAAACACTCTATCCTCAATTAAAATTAAAAAGTACCCATTTAATTAGCAGAGAGAATTAATTATTAAAAGTTACTATCATATTTAATGTACAGAGATAATTCGCACAGATTCATTACTCTATTATTTTTAATTATGAATATTATTAAAGTAATTTACTCAGAATAAGTGGGCTACATTCTTGCAGGCTATCCATCTTTTGAAAATTTTAGTTTTTGAATCAAAAATTATTGGCTGATAGTAACTACTGATTAGTTTAACATGTTTATTTATAAATAATCAAATTGATGTTTTTTTATAATGATCTAAAATGGATTCAAAAATCTTAGGATATTGTCTTTTAAAATGTAATGACTCACAGCTTAATTGAATCACTTTGATTGGGGAGTAGTACATTCTCTTAAATTAATTTTATTCCACAAAATTAGTATTCTCTCTTACATAAAAATAATGATGAATGAATATATGCAATCACCATTTCTGGATATTGATCCAAGTAATTTACTTATTAAACTAAAAAGCTTGCAACATTATAGAAAAATATAAAAACAAATTACAAAAAAAAAAAAAAAAGCTAAGTTAGTTATAACAAAATATATGAGTATATAATATGCTATAATCAATATTTTATTATCCATAGTTAAAATTATTATTGAAATGTAATTTGTTGTTGGTGTTATTAGCATATTTTGTATTATGTTTAAAATCAGAAGAAAATGTATATATATTGAGATGGTATTTCCCCGCCATCTCAAATGTATATATATATATATTTAATTTAGTAAAAATTTCAGCAGTTTATAGTAAGAATTTTACAAAAATATATTATTAAATCAATTAAAGTTTTTTTATCTCGCAAAGAAATCAGAATTTCTTCATTTGATTTTCTTTTAATTTATTTAAATTAATTATAATACAAAATAAACTAGTATCTTGAAATATAAATTTTTGTTAAAAGTTTTTTTGTGTGTTTCATGAAAAAACGTTTGTTGGAGGGGGGGGGGGTAGAGAAAATCGCAATTAACTCTATTGTTGAAACTAGCTAAAAACCAGTTTGTAATTAAAAATGTTGTTAGAATATATCACAGTTCTATATTGCCTAATTCATCAAGAACTTTTTCTTAAATTAAAAATTCCTAAGGATAAAAGGACAGAAATTGTAAATGACAAAATTTGGCTAAAAATAAAGCCAAAAAGGTGTGAATCCTGTTCACAAATAAATTAATTTAAAAATGTAGAGAAAAGAAGAGAAGAGAAAAAACATACTGCATTTTGTTTTGTTCAAGGATTATTAATAACTTTTTCATTAAAGGTAGGCGCTTGGCCGCCATATTGAATTTTTAAAAACTGACTTGAGACACAAGTTTTACAATAATTTCAGTTTTAGTAATGTTAGAGCAAAAAGCTTTACATTGATAAAAACTAGAAAAACCAAGGAAAACAATAAGGCTAAAAATAGTGATTATTATTAAAAAAATAAGAAAGAAAAAGAAATTTCAACATCCAAAATAATTATTACTTTATTGTTTGTTCATAATTTCTAATTTATCATTAATTAAATTTAAATTATATATCTTCATTGATAATTTTTTTGTATTCCTGTTGTATATGGCTTGATTTACAAGTTTGCTTCCAAATCAACAGAAAAAGTAATGACAAACAATTCAACAATTAATATATATAATTTATTAGTTTCCAAAAATACACACACATTAATTAATCAATAATATAAATATAGTTTATACAATGATGAGATAGTCATACCAAGTGACTGAAATCACTTCCAGCCATATTATCAGCCTGCCTTGTGAGTTCAAGAAAAACACTTCTGGCTGCACTGAACAGCTTGCTTTGAGTCAACTCTAGTTCAGACTCTTCCAGCTACACTCAAGACAGTTTGCCTCAAGATGACTGCAGATGTAGCAGTTTTCAGTCCTAGGTGGACTTGCCTCACTGCTAAAATGTCATGGTAATGATTTGTGAAGACACCCTTGTTGATGGCAGAGGTTTCACTAGAGAGCATGTTCAGGTGGACAGATGTTAACACTCTCTGCCTTGCCTCCAGAAAGGCTGACTATTTATTGTCAGATTCCCTTCCTTACTGGGAACACTTGGATTCAGAGTGCAAACCCCAATGAAAGATTTATCACCATTGGATAGCAACTGGGTGCTAGCCAATCAAGCAAGACATCTGGAATAGTCCACTTCTGAAGGCAAGACCAGATATAACAATTCCTCACAAAATTCTCATTCAAACCATATTTAATACTTCTTATCTGAAATAATCCATAGCTTCAGAATCTCCAATACTAGGTGCAAAAAAAAAATCTTCATTTTTATCTTGTACGCCAAAAGTTAACAAATCTCAAGGCATCTATAAGAAAGAGATTCATCCTAATAAAAGATACAAAACAAATAATTTCCAGAAGGTGGATATGCATTTGTCATCATAGAAATTGTAGGCTACTTTCTGTATCAATGATAAAATGAATTTCATTTCTTTATTTTATATTTTTGTGTACACCAGTGAGGTTTATATTTTTTATGCACGACAGTGATGCTATCTTGATATATTTATTGTCCCACAGAGGTATAATTTATTTGCATATAGCTCATTTCTTAGCTATAGACTTGAAAATAATGTGATGCAAAATGTGGCAAAACTACTGACTCCACAGCATGAGTACCAAGGCATAGGCAAAAATCAGAATTTGATTCTTTGCTTGTATACAATTCCATGTGGTGTATACATAACCATTGTGGTTATCACCACACACACACACCATTTGAAATCTCTCTTTAGTGGTTTTAAGTGTTTATATTTTCACATGGTACTATGCCAAGTAAATTTTGTGATTGATTTATCAACTGCAACCTTTCTGTATATCTGATAACCAGTCTTAAAATTTACATTGCACTACTCTATAATTTTTTATATATAAATCATTACTTGTTATACAAACACAGACATTCAAGTTTGAACACAAACACACTAATACAAATAAAACATACTAATAAATTATTAAACCTTATGAGAATCATTATGTCTATAAAATAAGATTGTGTCAAACTTGATGACCCAAAATTGCATTGTATATAAACCATTGTTGTTATATTTGAATATAAATTTATATACTGTATAATAAAGAGCATAAATGGTGTAATATTGTATAATTTAGTACTACACATACACACCCATACAAATGCAAACACCATAATAAATTGTACCATTTATCAAATAATTTTAAAAAATTTAAAATACTATTCAAATAATTAAAAAATTAAAATTGAATTCTTACAATCTTATATTCTGATTACATTTTTATGAGGATGAAGGCCTTGAAATGTAAATCATCAGTGCATTTTAATCCATTTTAGTAATGAGTCTGGCTGATTAAGAAATTCTGCCTTTGTCTTTATCATGCAATCTAGTAAACTGAGTGGAAAAGAAAAAAATTAAATGAACCTATTAAGAAAAATATTAATAAAAAATTCAAATTTTGTCTGATTTTAACTTGCAATATGCCATTTTAAAGAGGAATTCAAACAGCAACAAATGCCAGGATTTCTGTTGATATAATGCTTATAGTTATGCTGCAATTTTAAAAAGAAAACAAAATTTCACTGAATCACTTGTCACTAGCAGCTATCACACTGCAACTGGTCAATCCATTAAGTGAACTTTTATTCTATAATTAGCATAATATCAACCTATATTTAGTCAACTGTGTCAGATGTATATTAAAAGTCTCAACAATAGATGTGATATGTTGGAATATTTCCATCATCTATGAGGGAATGTCGAATGTATAAAAAAATTTAAACTTTATTTAAACTTTCCAAATACAAACAACTTGTTAGAAATAACACACAAATAGACAACACAGGTTAGTAATTACACAATGTTTCAAGTAGTATTAGTCTCCACTCTTCTTCAGGTGTTGCTGGCTTGATATGCACAGTGACAGTATTCACATAGAAGTTGAACTTGCACCTTTAGATTATTGAATATCGAATTCAAGGCAAAGGCTCTTATCACCTGAGCTAATTCTGTCAAAAACAAGATATAGTAGAAATTTGATATATTTATATATGAGGGTTGGTTCAAATTCTCCTGAGTTCTTCCAATGTTTTTTAATAGCAAGGCTAATTACAATTTTTTTATTTTTATTGTTTAATATTTTTCCTAAGAGCAAGATTAATTAGAGGATTTCATACATTGTGTATTGATACTCTTGGTTGACTTATAGAATTATTTACCATTGCTGTATGAGCAGCTGCCTTTTATTCTCTTCTATGCATTTTTCCCTTTATCCAATATCTTTTTATCTTTCCAATTAAACAAATGATCATTAGTATATACGTGATCTGTTATGGTAGATACATCTATTTTTTTCTTTTTTGACCATTGGTTTGTGTTCTTTCAATCACTGTTCAACAGGATGACAAGTCTCACCAATATAGGTTCTTCCACATTCACATGATATTTTATAGATGCAGATGTGTCTACTGCAGCAGATTATGTGTGTACTAATGACCATATGTTTAATTGGGAAAATACAAAGTTATTGGATAAAGTGGAAGAAATGCATAGAAGAAAATTCAAGTAAGCTACTCATATGACAATGATAAATAATCCTATAAGTCAACTCAGTATATCAATACACAATATATGAAAGCCTCTAATTAATCTTGCTCTTAGAAAAAATATTAAACAATAGTAATAAAAAAAACTAATTAGCCTTGCTCTTAAAAAAATAATATTGAAGGACTCAGAAGGATTTGAACCAACCCTCATATATAAATATATAAAATTTCTACTATATCTTGCCTTTGACAGAATATCTCAGTTGGTTAGAGCATTTGCCTTGAATTCAATATTCATGAATCTAAAGATGTGAGTTCAATGTCTATGTAAAGACTGTCACTGTGTGCATCAGGCCAGCAACACCTGAAAAACAATGGAGAATAATAATACTCAAAACATTGTGTAATTATTAACCTGTGTTGTTTATTTGTGTGTTATTACTAACAAGTTATTTGTATTTGAAAATTTTCTATACATTCAACATTCACTCATAGATGATGAAAATAGTCCAACATATCACATCGAATAATATATCATCATCACAAATCTTCAGTCAAATATTTCAATAATAGAATATGGGATTTTTAAAGAGGATTTATTATGTTGTTTTGACTGAATTAAAAGGGGGGGGTCCTGTATTATTTTGTTTTATTTATTTTGATTTATTATTTTTATTTATCTTTGATGTACTCAAACATTTGTATAGGTTAGTTTCCTAAATGCTAACTGCTCAATTTTGAAAAACAGGGGGTGAGGGAATGGGGGTAGGGGGTAAAGTCAGTTAAAATTTTGGTCGTAAGCAAACACATGGAAACTTATGGCAGAAAAAGTGTACGTCAAAGTAAAATTGATGGTCATAAGCAAACATCTGGAAACTTACACCATATTTAATGATCACTATAAAATTATTTAACTTGAGTGAAGGTAGAGGGTTGGAGTGAAGCACAATACAGTTCACTCTATTATTAAATTGCCTTGATGTTCCCCCCTATTTGGATAGGGTCTTCATAATAACCTTGGGCCATTGTCAGATGTAGGGTTGTGCAGGTGCATTTCCTCAGAAAAGATTATAAAAATGTTAAATAATAGTACCATTATAAAAATTGGTAATTGATGGAGTTTAATTTTTGTGAGTATTTTGCTTTTGAAATAAATCAAGTCAGTTTGGAGTGATATAAAAGGAGGATTGGGAAAGGACATAGTAATAAAAATAGATTATAATAAAGACTATTGAAGCCATACTTGAGTGTCTCTTTTATTAATTTAATTATAGAATTAACAGAAATTGTGTCCTTTGAAGAAAATATAAATCATAATTGTTAGAGTCCATGAAAGATTATGCCATAAAATAATATTTGGCTATACTACATAAATAAATAATCATTAGGATCATTGAAGAATCTTCTCGATCTAGTGCTAAGCTAGATGTTTAGCAGAGTCCTTGTATGGTTACTATAATATGAATAATCTTCATAATTTTGTGGATCTAATGTCGTTTTGTATCATCACAATATAATCTGTTATGAAAATGCTCTATATAAAAGTCTAAAAGACTTATAAGAAGAAGAAATCCCATTTTCATTTGTGTAAATATATTTTGATTTTTATTTAGCCTGTATAAATAAATCAATAAAGAATTATATATATATAAAGATAATGAAATTGTAAAATCTGATCAAAATATTTAATCAAATTTTGTCAAATGACTAACAAATAGATATATAAATAATTTTATTAAGATTTTGTAATCAACAAATTTATAAAGATGAAAAAAAATCCTGTTTACTGAAAAGCAACTGAGTAATAGAAAATAAGCAAATTCATATCATAGTTTGTTTTCAAAATAATAGCTATATTATCAAAGATAAGCAGCTGTATATTAGAAATTTTAGATAGATTTTTTAATACTAGTCTTATTATCATGCTAAATTCTGAATTTCCAGGAAAAGGTTGTGGCTGCTATCATTAAGGAAAAAACCAACAATATTTATTATCAAAATATATTTAAGTAACTAAAATTAAAATTTATAATTTGCATTATAATTTTTTAATATGTAAAAATGAATTCCATCTATATTACCAGTAATTTCAGCAAAGTATGAGCTGATATAGTTGCTTTTCAATCACATATTTTTTTTTGTTTGTGAACCTTGAAGATAACTTTCTGAAGCCATAAAAACTTCTACCTAAAGTGAACAATCAGTCAAAGTTAAAAGTGATCTGTTAGTTGAAGCTATAACGATCTATTGGCCAAACATGAAATATATTGTTAATTGATAACAGCCTGGAAAAACTAATCAACAACTAATAAACTCTTAATTTTAAAAAAACATAAAACAGAACATTAGAAGTACCAATGGACTCAGGTATCTACATTTCATTTTTAATTGATTCCTTAAAACATTGCATAAACATCATGAAACAATATTGGGATAACTAATTGATAAATTTAACATTATGTGTACTTTACATATATAAAATTTATGTATGAAAATTGTTAAAAAATAGAATAGAAAATAAAATATAATAATGAAATATTTTGTGCCTTACAATGAATACTATTTTTTTGTAGAAATTAATCTAAAAATAAACGTTGTATCCTTTTATAAAAGTTAGAATGTGTTTTTTTTTATTTATAAATAAATCTAAAAATGAAACTTGTGTAACAATTAGTGTAATTTTCACTACACCCATATCACACAAAGTAGCAACTGGTTTTTATCTATTTTGTATCAAATTTGTGAGGGCAGTAAGTTTAACATTATCAATTAAACTGTCACAATTCCCTATCTTTATATACTGATCAATGATAAAGATATGTGTGAGAGGATGTGATCTGGGCTAACTGATGAGTGCTAAGTCAGCATGAAATGAGCATCTTGGGGATCATATATCTTTTCACACGTCTTTGGTCATATGTTTATGATTAGAAACCTCCACCAGGTGTTAAAAGCAGATAGACACCAATCCCTGTATTGGGTGATAGTGGCATAGTAAAAATTACATTACAGAATTATTATTCATTAAATGGATAATAAAAAATTAATAAAACGTATGTTGTTCATTTATAGGGCTATAATATTTTGTTTACTTTTAAAAAAGAAGTGTAAAAATAAAGCTTGTATTCTTCATTTAGAACTCATAATTTCAGAATGCTAGCTGTTTGTAAATATTCTAAAAAAAAATGTTGCCTTGTTGATTTCCATAGAATTGTTTAAAATAATTGTTTGTAACTGCCAGTGAAGAAATCTGCATTGAAATTTTTTAAGGACAGTGATTTTAGTAAAAATGTAAAATGTGTACTATATTGGATCAAATATGAATCAGCAACTATGTATGATACAGAAAAAAAAAAGAAAATTGCAAAAGGAGAGGAAGTTTAGAGTGGATTGTTTAATCTTCACTTGATTTGTTGTTGTTTCAAATCCAATTCATTTTTGTATGAATTGTTTTATTTATTTTATTGGAATTTGTATTGAATAACAAAAAAAAATTTCTTATATGAAAAACAAAAAATATATATTCCTGACAGTTATTTTGGCCTTAGTATTGTTTCATAAAACTTGATGACACAATTGACCATATTTATCAATTTTTTCAAAACAAAAAAAAAAACAATAATAAAAATAATTTCAAACAAACCTTTCAAACACTAATAATAAGAGGTTGTTGACATTATACATTTATAAATTAATTTGTAAGTCAATATTAGAGATTCTTATGATAAAACAATTTTCAAAAGAAAATTTACAATTGACCATATTTTTACTTCCTCTCCCCTCCCTCCCTCCCCCCTCTTTTTCCCCCAAAACTAAATAAGAAATTGAAAAAACAAATAGCACTAAAAGTTCAAAATCAACCTGTCAATGACTGCTAATAAGAAGTTTTAAATTACACATTGAATTTATAAATTAATTTGGAAGTCAGTATTGTAACCACTTTATTTTACTGAATATCAATCAGTAAATTTGCAAGAAGAATTAAATTATTAAATCTACACAAACCCTACACTCCACTTAGGCTAATGTTAGACTTTGGTGAAACCCACTACTATAGAATTGCAAAAGTAAGCAGTCAGTTGCTTACTGACCAATTAGTATATGGCTCATTTACCATCAAATCCTCACTCGAGTTTGTCAATAAAATTAAAACATAACTATTAGCAAGCAATATACAGTAGCATCTCTAAGTATTACCAAGCTTTATGAATCAATAAGCAGAAAACAGTCAATCAAAGTTATAAAACATGCACTAACAAGATATAATTATCTACAAAAAAGAGTCAGCTTTCTTATTGACTATTTAAATTAGATTGATTAAAATATAACTGACTTTCTTCAATGGACAACACTACACTTTGAAAAATGTCTGGTTAATAAGACTTCCAACAAGCAGAATAATATCAAAATGGATGTACTCCCTAAATATTTGGAAAATCCACTTGAGATAATATATATATATATGATACATTGATGACATTTTTATCTGTGTTCCAGAGTTTCAAATTAATAACATGAACTCACAGAAAAATCTGAATTAACTTCAACCATAGAACATGAAGACTTCTTCAATGGAATAAAATATTTTAATATATACATCCAAAGGGAAAGTGCCCATTTAAATTATAAAATGTTAATCAAACCCATCAAAATGAGGGGTTTTATACAACCCAAATCCATATCTCCCAACTCACATAAATATGCCTGTCTCACAACATTTCTACATAGAAATCTAAAATTATGAAAATTAGAATCAGATCATAAGGCTAACATTTGAAAAATACTTGAACAAGTTATATCTTGTTGGGTTCAAATATATGACACTCGGTAACATTCTCAACAAATTTTACAAAATCAGAACTAGATCTACACCATTTGACATTAAGCCCTGGATATAGCTACCCTATATTTCTAAAGTTTCCAGAAATATAAATAAAATTTTCTCAGATTGTCTTCACACTCCACTCTCAATAAACAAGTTGATCAATAACTCCAAAGATAAATTTTCCACTGAACATCCCCCCACAGTGTTTACAAGATTGCTTGCATTCAAAACAGTTGCAATGTGGTTTACTATGGAAACTCATTCCCCAATCTCCCAACATCAATATCTCTACAGCAGGGCCAAAAACAATCCAAAACACAAATCCATATTTCTGGAGCACCAAAATAAACTCAACCATACATTTAAACCTACATCAGCCAGGGTCATGTCCATTGAAAAAAATGATTCTAAATGCAAAATAAAGGAGGCATTGCAGCGTTGTCACTAATAATTCAAACTCTGTAAACAAAAAGGAATCCTGCTTCTCCCTCTCTAAGAAGTGGGCGACTTAATTCATTTGTATACATTTTCATGAATTTACATCATATTTATATCTACTGCCTTTTTGATGAATATGATATTAAGATCAAGATATAGAAAACGGTTTAGCATAAAATTATAATAAACTTTTACATTTAAACTTTTCTTATTTAGCTTTCCTAGCGCTTATAATTTAATTTAAAATATATACATAAATTCAACAGCAATATACATATGTGATTGCATAAATTCTTCCAAAAGAAATATAAAAAAATTAAGTGAACTTAAATATTTTGTAAAAGAATTTAGTATTATAAACGACCTAACACTTATTATGCAAATAATATTGAAATATATTCTAATTTTATTTATTATTATTATGATATATATTATTCCTATTTTATATTATAGTTAGTTAACAACATTTATTTAAAGAATAAATTTAATTTGCATTAAATATGTATATCATAATTTATTTAAAGTAAATTGAATTTAGAATGTTAAACATTCAATAAAATTTAGAAGTGAATACAAACTGATTTCATTTCTTATATATACATTTTCAAAATTTGCATTTTATTTTTTCCCCATTACACATGTTTATATATATTACTACAATTTGGTTTACAAGTTCTACATTCATATTTTTGACCCTGTTCAATTTACAGGGATACATTAATGATTATTACTAATAATTTATTAGGTTAGAGGTTACTATATTATTCCTATTTTAACTTTGAATTTAATATACGATTAAAAACATTTTGTTACCAAACATAATCATATGGTACCATTAATCTCTTCATTTCTTCATTTGCCTTGCGAATATTTTTTTTAGATATATTTAAAACTTCCGTTGTACCCCTTACTTTTAAAACACGTATACAATATATATATATGAGGGAAAAAAGCTAAGCTTCGAGAAGTATTCCACATAAAAAGAAATAAATATGCATAGATAATATTTGTAAATACACACAAATATGTATACATAGAGAGAGGAGAAATAGAAAAAAATTAAGCTTCAAGAAGTATGATCATCAATGTACAAAAAAAAAAATTAATATGAGTGCAGATGGTATTTGTGAATGAATTTTATGTATATATATATAAACGAGAAATGTTATAATAGAAACTCTAGAGAAACAGATAAGTGTATGTATAGATATAAAGAGAGAGAGAGAGAGAGATAGAATGTGTAGTTTGTGTAAATCATACATATAAATGTAGTATTAATCTGTACATATTCAATACCAAAATATTTTTTCAAATCTATTTATATATATGGAGACCGGCTTCAAATGAACCTTTGCTTTTTTTGTATATAAATATCTAAATTGCCAAATAGTGATTCATTACAAATATACAAATATGTAACTAATGCAAAATAGTTCACGAACAATGTTTAATATCTATAGTATATAGTTTTAAATATTAGTGTGTGTGCATTAAGATATTAAATAAAACTAATTTATTGCATGATAAATATTAGTCCAATATTATTTTTTTAAATTTTGAAAAATCTGGCGATTTTATTTTATTATGTAATAATTTTTATTACAGTAAAATATACTATTTCCCGATGTGATTTACCAGATCAAATTTTAAATGGCACTTATTTTTTTCTAAATCATTCCATTTCCCAAGGAAGTATCGTTCACTATAACTGCGATCATGGATATATGTTAATAGGAAATGATCTCATTGAATGTTTGAGCAATGGAACTTGGAGTGGAAAGGCTCCATTTTGTAAAGGTAAGAAAAAAATCACTTAATATTAACTCAGTTTTGATTAAATATTTTATTGTCTATAATACTGTTATTCAATAAATAATCTTTTTATGGGACATATTATATTTATAGGAATATACACATAATACGATGTTACTCTTCTATAATTTTTAGATATTGTTTGGGAACATTCATATTCTATATTTTATGGAGGTTAATTTATACTTAAGATTTTGTTTTGTGTGTGTGTGTGTGTGTATGCGCTGAAAGAAAACTTTTTAATAAATTATATTACTTTGTTTTATTTTGTGTAACAAATTGGATTGGGAAATCGTCTTATATAATTTTTATAATAAATTATCTTAGTATCAGTTAAGTTTAATATTGACATGCTAGTTTATTTATCCGGGCTATAGTTTTTCGATAATCTTTCTGTATTTTTGAGAAGTGATTAATGTCATAACTAATGCATGATATTACCATGCATAGTTTAAATAATGTAAATTTTTGTCAAATAGTATGGTTCATATTTATTGTTTTTAAAGTGATCAATTTTTTTAACTGTATTTCTTTTTAAAAATTTTATTAATATTATATTTTTTTCCAAGTATTCAACATTTTGTTTTGTTTCTTAGCTGTACTAACAGTTGGATATTCTAGAAAGTTAGAGAAATGTAGAGAAGAAGGAAAAACTTATAATTGCTATGTCCGGGATTGCATATAAATACTCGTTATTAATTTTCTTTTCTACGAACTAATATATATATAGTTATTTAGGCTTATGCACGCATATGTATATTTTCTCCACATTATTTAAATATTATTATATTTTGCAGCATAACAATTATAATTTATAATTATGTCAGGTATTTGTTTTCAATAATTGAATCATTTAAAAAATAAAGAGACAAAAACGGTGATTAGAAATACAAATTTGAAAGAGAGTGGGTAAAATAAGTCGAAAGAACAACATTTATAATATTGAGTGTTTCTTATTTATTAAAATAACAAAGAAGAGGAACTAGATTGAAAGTATTTTTAGAAAAGGAAGAATAAATGAAACTTTTAAACAAATAGAAAAGAAAACTATTTCTATCTCATAAAATATTCCAAAAAATAATTCTAACTGGAAATGGCAAATATTTTATTATATAAATTTATAATTATCTAGAGTCATAAATAACAGTTATAAAAGTATTTCATCAAGGTTTATTTTACAATAAAGAGCAAGAAGATGTCAAACATTGTTAGCCGAGAGGTCAGCACAGCCGCCTTCAAGCAAACAGTTGGTTGCAGACGGTTGTTGCGGATTCGCATCCCGGCAGATGCTATAACATAAGAAAAAAAAGAGCAAGAAGATAATAGCAGCAGAGAGAAAAAAATGTCTAAAGCCGAGCAACACAGCGATGAAAGTCAAACATTGAAATTAATCGCATTAATCCTAATCATTTCATTTTTTGAAATAAAAAATATCTTGAGGTACACATCAAAATGTTTATCAAAAGCATACCTCAAGTTAAACAATTATTGGAAGAAAAAAAATTAATCCGAGAGTGATTCTAAGCTTTTCTATTTTTAATCTGATGGAAGCCAACATATACATATTAAAACAGTTTTGGAAGTTTATTTACATTAATTAAATCCTATAAATTAAATAAATACTGTTTTGAGTTTTTACATTAAAAGTAATATAATAAAATCAAAACAAATTTGACAGACTATGCCATATCCAAAACCTACTATTCTTATATATATATACAATGGTCAAATATCCAATATAAAAATAATTATTTGTCCACAATGTTGTTATTGACATATATTTAATAGAATAATCAATCTAAATAAAATTGAAACAAACAACTAATTAAATAATTGTAAATATAATTAGTTGTTTGTTTCAATTTTATTTAGATTGATTATTCTACTAATATTCTTATTCTTCACATTATATAAGCTTCCAATAAAAAACTTTTTCAATTAAATTTTTTTTTATAAGTTCACTAATAATATCATAAATAAAGAGCTACTGGAATTAAAACAAATTATGTCAGCTGATCAACCGTAATGTTAATGTCCAAATGGGAATTACTTTCATGCACCCACTAAATGAAAAGCCCTAAACTTATCTTATTCAACAACTATATAGGATTGAATTAGTTGTAAAAAGTTTGGTTTGCTGAATTAAGTATTTATTAATAGTAATTCGGCTAATAAAAAAGTTGGGCTAATAATATATTAGCTAGTAGAACTCAACTACTTAAATGCTAAAATTATGAACCTTTTAACTAGAGGGTATTGTAGATTATAAGATTTTTTAACTAAGTCTATAATCATATCAGCCTATTTCATACCGTTGAATGTTTTCACAGATGAAAGATGTTTTATGAAGTATAAAAGTAATAATTCTATAAAGACATTTGATAGACTTTTTAAAAATATGTTTTCTTATTTTTTTTCATTTTTTTTTTTTTTGTTCCTAAATGAAAAATTGATATGACAAACCAATAATCTATGTGGCTCAAGAGTTAGAGATGAAATTATGCCTGACATGTATGTAGAAGCCTAAATTCATCACCCACACAATTACAATCAAAATCTGATAGATTAATAAATATTGCTAGCTCTTATGAATGTATCTAATATTGATGGATAAATTCTAGTAATATTACTACATGAAAAATTGCATATTAATGATATTGAATCATTTATGAACTAAGATTTCATTATATAAACCTATTGGAATAATGTAAGAAATAAAGTAAATAAAGATAGGATTTCTATTTTAATGAATAATGTTTTATTTACATTTGTAGTTAAGATCTGGGTTACTTGAAATAGATATCATAAATAACATTTAAATTATAATATCTATGGGTGTGTTTATACTATGAATGATGTAAAACAAAATACTATTTCAAAGTAAAGGAAGACAAACATTTAGCTTAATTCTTCTAATAATAATTTAATAAAGAAAAACGCTAAATTATTGCGGTTTGTGTTGGGAAATCGGATCTAAAGTTCACTCAATGATTGTTTACACTTTTAGCAACTTAAGATTACTTTTTTTTAATTAAATGTATATGTAATTGTTTGCTTTACATAAACACATAATACATGAAAATGATTCTTCACTACATACATATAATAAAATTTAAAAATTACAAACTTTGTGCTGTTATTGAAATACTCAATGTTCAAGTATTCACCATATTTGGTTGGATAATAAGGTTAGTATAAAGTCTTGTAAGTATCAAATTAAAAAGTGAAATAATAATACCAAAGGATTTGAACTGGTTCTTGGAATAATCCAGTACAATTTTCCTGGCAGTAGTTATGCATTTTAATTCATTTAGATATTTAACATGTAACTTATAACTGCATAATCCACTTCCGTTATAAGTATATCCAAAAGCAAATTTTAACAAATAATTTCTGTATTATTTACTAAATAATAGTATCATTAATCCTTTTTATTATCATCTATAAATGTATCTATTTGGTTATTGCATTATCCACAAACGTTATAACTTATAGATTAACAATTCCGATATACATGTAATACATAGATACTTCTAATAGGATGTGAGGAACAGACTATATCTGATAGATGACGTCATGTTTTCATGATTAAAACTTGATATATTAAGATTTTCTATTTCCTTCTCTCTTTTTCTTTTAATAAATAATCCTTATATTAAATGTTAAAATTTAATTTAGTTTCTTCCATGGAGCTGGTATTTTATTTCATTTATGATGGTTAACATTTTATTTCTGATACGTGTGAGTTTATATTTGCTTTAATTTAAACATGTATGCTTTAAATTCGAATGATAATTTTGTGAACATAATTGTTGAAACCAAGAATGAGTTTTATAATGCAATGGGAATCATGATTCTGTTGTTATATATATATGTTGATTCAAAGATTTTCACGGGTTGCATATATAAAAGACATATTTTGCGGGTTGCATATATAAAAGACATACTTTGCGGGTTCATCCATGTTAAAAAAATTTAAATATTGATATGACGTTTTGACTTGATCACACAAGTCATCTACTGGATGATAAAAGGTAGAAAGATGGTTGTAGAAGTACTACAATCACTGATTTGAAAAAAACGTTAAAGTTCCACCAATAGCAAAAATGTTAAATTAAGAATTTTTTTTAAAAAATCTTTTCAAATAGGAGGAAGTTTGCATGTATCATCTTGCTTATTGATACTATCTGGCCTTTTAAGTATCTCAATGGATTTTCTAATTTTGCACTGATAGAGATTATCCCATCTGGATATGATCCTGGTATTAGAAAAATCAATTTTATGACCTGAATCTATAGTATGGAGTGAGATTGCTGATGATGATGAGTGTTGTTTAACTGCATTAGCATGCTCATCTCTCCTAACACTGATGTGACGATTACTCATGCCTATGTAAGAAGCTTTACAATTTTCACATGCTATTTGATAACACAACATGAGATTCAAGAGGGATTGAATCTTTAGGCTTGGTTATTATATTGGTGTTCTTTTGATGATTAGAAAACGCTGTATTTATATTATAGTGTTTTAATATACGTCCAATATTGTCTGTAGTTCCTTTTACATATGGAACACAAATTCTAATAGCTGATTTATCATCTTTTTGTTGCCTATTTTGTCCATTTTGGGCTTGAAATAAGGCTTTTTTAATAAATTTATAATTATAACCATTTTCTAAAAAAAACACTATTAATATAATTTGTTTTTTTTTTTCATATGTGACTTATCTGAAAGGTTAATTGCTCTATTTAAAAGTGTTTTGGCTACGGAAACTATCTGAGTTGGGTGATGATGAGAATGTAAATATAAATATCTGTCCATGTGTGTATTCTTTCTGTAAATTGAAAAAGATAAACTGTTTGGTATTCTGGTGACTATAACATCAAGAAAAGGAAGTTTTCCATCAGACTCTGTCTCTATTGTAAATTTAATAAGAGGATGCATATTATTTAAATGTAAGAAAAAATCATCTAATTTATTTTTTCCATGTTGCCATATAACAAGTGTCATCTATGTATCTGAGCCAAAATGAGAGGTTTTAAAAATATATCAATATTTTAATTTTTTAACACAGATGAACCCGCAAAATATGTCTTTTATATATATAATATTAATCTACGTCCTGGTTCACATACAATAGACTCCAACATCGTTTGTTTTTAGCACTTCATATTATATTGTTCTATTGCAAACGATTTTATGAATGTGTACATTGCTTCTAAATAAAATATATTGAACGAAATGTAATTTTTTCAGATGATTAAGAGCAGTGCATGTCCATATACAATCCGAGAAAGAATACAAAATAATATAAAAGAATAATAAAGAACTTATTAGATGATACAAACTTCTAAATCTGTTGTTTCTCAAAACAAATATATATATATATATATATATATATATATATATATATAAAAAAAGAGATGTTATATATATATATATATATATATATATAACATCTCTTTTTTTATTACTATCCAATTTCGCATAAGCACTTTGGTCGCTTATTGCTTCAAACAATTGTTGTAATAGTGACTCCATATAATTTTAAACATGCACATACACATATTTATATATAACATATATCAGTTATTTGTTAATGTACAAAAAAATAGTGTTATTTTAACAAAATAATATTCCTAAAATTATAGTGTTTTCAATTTTCTTTTTATATTAGCGATCTGAAATATAGTGTAACAAAACAAATAATTTCAAAATGATGTTTTATTATTTATTGATCAAAATTACCATTTATAAGATGTATATATTGCTATTGTTCATATCTTAGCAAAATATGTTTTCTCCTTTTTAAATGTAACTTTGGGTTTCTCAAAGAATTTAATTTTTAATTATTTTTTTAAAAATAAAAAAATATGGACAAAATATTAGTTTAAATCTTATGAAAGGCATGTAAATGTATTTTCCCAAATAAAGCAGAGGGTTATTAATTGGCAGATTTAATGATTAATAATCTCAAAGTAAAATAATAGGTAGATATTTAAGAAAAAAACATTTAAAGACTATATGCATATAATCACATGTGGTAGGACCATTCCAGATGGCACAATATATTTATAATTTTTATGGGTAAAAGATAAATATAAATAACAAAATTTTAAAAAAAAATCCAAATATGTAAATAAATCAATAATTCATAAATAAGAGTAAATGAAATTTAGAAACATAGGCACATGCATTATCTTAATAGTCAAGGATATATCACTCTCTAATTACAAATTAATAATTTAATCTTGATTCTTTACTCATAAAACCAACTATAAATTGATGCTTCATTAATTATTCACATATCAATAAAACATCATTTTTGTATCTTAAAATATATGTAATTTAGTAATATCTCTTCTTTAAAATGTTGGGGTTCGTATCAAAAAAGAATACAGAGAAAAGTCAGTTTAAATTGATTTAAAAAAGCATGTAGAAACAGTTTTAAACATTATCCATTGAATACTGAAATCTGCCTATAATTTGTATTTATATATTGGACTATTTCCACAATTTAATATAAAGTATTGAATGTCTTTAGAAAAATTTAACTTTATTTAAATATTCCAAATACATTCAACTGTTAGCAATAGCACCCATATTAGTATATGCACAACATTGTGAGAGATATTACTTTTCTATCTTCTTTGGGTGTTTCTGACTTGACCAGTGACAATATTAGCATGGGAATCAAATATGAACCCTTAGATTCTTGAATAGTGAATTTTAAGATAACACTCTAACTAACAGCCATTCTTCCAAAGCAGTAGCAAGTAGAAATTTCACATTCTTATCTATGAGGTTTCTCCTAATTTCTCATTTTTTTTCTAAGAGCAAAGTTTATTAGTGATTTCTATATATTATGTATGGTCACACTAGATTGAATTAAAGAGATATACACTATTGTCATGGGAATAGCTTTTTTTGAAGTTTATTTTTTGTACATTTTCTTCCCTTTCCAATATTTTTGTATTGTCCCATAGGTACTTACTTGGTTTGCCAATTTAGGCACAACAGCTCATCTTATCAGTTTGTGGTTTTGCAATTGTTTTTCACTGAAGTGACTGGTCTCACTAATTTACATTCTTCCACATTTACATTGTATTTCATAGACACAGTTTTTGCTTTTCAACAATTCAAGTTTAAATTTTGTAGATGTTAGAATTCCTCATAGGGTGGTAAAGCTATGGAAAGCTGTTCTACTGTTTTTGATATCTATGGATACACTTGAATACCAATAATTGTTTTTCTTAGATGGTTTTTTTGTTGTCTATTTAATGTTTTTTTAATAACAGATGATGGATAACATTTTTATAAGAGTTTATTCTATACAGATCTTTTCTTTTTTTCAAATTGCTGGTTTCAGAACAAACTTCTTTTGCCCTATTTCATAGTGATAATATAACGCAGTGTTTTCTGTTTTTGGTGTGACTGGATGTATATGCTAAATATTTTATTGTACATGTGTTTTCTGTAAACTGTAGTTTTGATTTTGCATGAGAGAATTTTGTCACAAGAACATCTAATTATGCCAATTTTTGTTCTTGTTCACTCACAATAGAATCAGAACAAGAAACAAAATTGGCATTCTTAGATGTTCTTGTGACAAGACACTTGTGGCAAAATCAAAACTACAGTTTACAGAAAATCCATGCATATAAAAAATACTTAGCATATACATCACAACAAAAACACAAAATAAGGAATTATACTATTACTATGGAACAGAGCAAAAGAAGTTTGTTCAGAAACCAGTGATTTGAAAAAAGAAAAGATCTATATAGAACAAACTTGTGAAAAATTGTTAACCATCAGCTAAATAGACAACAAAAAGAATCATCTAAAGAAAAAAACAATTATTGGCACAGTAGTGCATTCATATATACCCAAAATAGTAGACAATTACAGAAAATTTGCAATTAATATAATATCAGAATAGCTTTCCAGAGCCATAGTACGCTATGAGAAATTGTAATATCTACAATATTTAAACTTGAAATGCTGAAAAGCAAAAACTGCACCTATAAAATACCATGTGAATGTGGAAAAATGTATATTGGTGAGACAAAATGCCCCATTCAAAAACAATTACAAGAGCACAAACTGATTATAAGAAAAGAGAAAACAGATGCATCTAAAATAGCAGACCAAGTGTGTGCCTATGAACATATGTTCAATTGGGAAAATACAAAGATATTGGATAGGGAAGAAAAGATACAAAGAAGAAAATTGAAAGAAGCTGCTTCCATAACAACAGTGAATATCCCCATAAGTCAACTTAGTGTAATTATGCATCATGTATATAAACCACTAATCATCTTTGCTTTTAGAAAAAAGTTGAGAAATTAGAAGGAACATCATAGAGAAATATATTAAATTTTTATTAACTGTTGCCTTTGGCAGGATGGCTCAGTTGGATAGAGTGTTACCTTAAAATTTAACATTCAAGAATTTAAGGGTCCAGGTTCGATTCTTATGCTAATATGGTCACTGGTAAGTTCATCAACATCTGAATAAGAGAAGAAAATTATGCCTCTCAAAACATTGTGTATATACTAATTTGTTTTCTGTAACTAACAGCTGAATGTACTAAAGTTAAATTTTTCTAAAGATATTGAATATTTTATATTAAATGATGGAAATAATCCAATATATAAATATAACTAAAATATCATCATCACAAACTTTCAGGAAAGTCTGTGCTTATGGTTTGATTGCTTATAGATATTTAATATCAGTGTTAGAACAATTAATATTTCAACAAATCAATTTAATATAAGCAATTAATATTTACTTGGCCTCATAATAGTTACAATTAAAAAAAGTACACAAGATACTTTAAAAAATCAATATTGGCAGAGCATATCAATGGGGAAATAATATAACCAATAACCCACCCATTTTAATTTTATAAAATGCATTGTTACTTATAAAATACATCAAATTTTCTATTGACAATATATTATAAATAACCTTATCAGCAAAAAAATATTCATATAATTCTATTTTAGGAAAACAAATATTTTTTTGCTGATAGGTATTAAGGGTATTCATGATTTTATATGGTTATTAGAGGATTCGATGTATTTGATGTGCAATAATGTATTTTATAAGATTAAAAAGGAATAGGTTATTGGTTATGTTATTTTTTCTTTGATGTGCTTTATTTATATTGATTTTTTAGATACTAGTGTTATTAATCATTTTTATATTTATTTACATTTATTTTTTGGATATGTTTGTGAATGTTTGTTTATTATTCAGAAAGAAAAATTGAATAATTATTTAATAGATTGAATTCTTTTGATTCTAATGTTAATTTTACTTTTGAGAGAGATATTTTTGATTTTGTTAAATTAAAATTTTTAGATTTAAGTGCTAATAAGTTTGGTAATATTTTATTTTGTAGTTATTTTGTTAATCTTAAAAGTTTTTAAATATGATAAGGCATTACAGTTATTAACCTTTTACTCTTAAGAAACTTTATTGAAATTTTATTATAGAAATAAAAGACTTAATCATTTTGAAAGTAGTGTTTATATTTAAAATAAGTCAATTTGCTTCTGATTATATTGAATTGACTTATAATCATGAGTTTATTAGAAATATTATATTTAATAAAAACATTTATAGGCCTGATATTAATAAAAATTTAAATATTAATGAGAATAAAGTTTATTTCTTTACCCATTTAAGTCATCAATTTATAGATTGGTTTCTAGAATAGACATTTATTAAATGGTATTAAATTTTTTTGGAAGAAAGGCCTTGATTTAAATTCATCATTAAATAATTCAAAGCAGTTATTTGATGGTAAATATATTCCAGGTATATTTTATAAGATTCTTTACAATTATCATAAAATTTATATAAATCAAAGTAAATTAAGTTTTAATAAAAAGGTAAAAATTCATGAGTAGAGTTAAAAATAGATATCATCCTCAGCATTGAATATTCACGAACTGAATACAGTTCATAAAATATCATTTAAATATGCAGATGTTATCTTTTATCACAATAATGAATTAAAAAGAAGAGCCTAAAAAACTTTGGTGGTGAATCTTCTTGAGCATGATACCATCAATCTTATGAAAATATCTTTTGACATTAATAGAGAGTGGTTTTTGTAGTGATTTTTGGAATAGTTATTTCTGTTATATATTTATCATAAAGAGCAAATATTCCTAAACAAGCTTATTTTATTATTATTTCTTTTATTTTTTTATTTTTTTATGATAAATTTTATAAGAGAAAGCATTCAAATCTTTATCTATGATTGTCCCCAACCCCAGACTGATTTTGAGCTATGGCTTTTTTCAGTGAGAAGCTAGGACAACCGATTCAAAAATGTCAACTCTAAACAAGCATTTATCTAATACTTAACTATTAAGATGAAAATCTGAAACTTTCAGACATCTAAGGTCTTTAAATTCAGTTCTCCAACTGAAATAGCTATGTAGGCCTGAACTAAATTCAGATACTCCATATATTAATAGTCTTAGCAATTTAATATAGCCAAAGTTTATATATATGTCAACAGATGGCGTTCTACCAAAAACACCATCAAGCGTATGTTTACATAAACGTCAGAGCAAGCATTCACTATCTCTAACTTTAATTCCACTTTCAGATCATGATTTCAAGCTATTTGCTATCATCAGTGAAAGACAGGAATTTTAGAAACTAGATCTAAACACAAACTCTGAGCATTTATGAAACAGTTTCTATTCAGTTTGCAAGCATGAATCTTTTAGACACGTAATGTCTTTAAACTCAGCATAGCAATCCAGATAGCTATATGGGTCTGATCTCAGTTCAGCATCACCACATAGTAGAAGCCTCTGCAATATATATCATTGCTAGAAAGACCTCAAAGGTACATTTATGAAAAACAAAAAACAAGTTAAAAACTTGCTAACGCTTGTATTTATGTCAACAGATGGTGTTCTACCAAAAACACCGTCAAGCTCTGACATTTATATAAACATACGCTTGACGGTGTTTTTGGTAGAACGCCATCTGTTGACATAAATACAAGCGTTAGCAAGTTTTTAACTTGGTTTTTTGTTTTTCATAAATGTACCTTTGAGGTCTTTCTAGCAATGATATATATTGCAGAGGCTTCTACTATGTGATGATGCTGAACTGAGATCAGACCCATATAGCTATCTGGATTGCTATGCTGAGTTTGAAGACATTACGTGTCTAAAAGATTCACGCTTGCAAGCTGAATAGAAACAGTTTCATAAATGCTCAGAGTTTGTGTTTAGATCTAGTTTCTAAAATTCCTGTCTTTCACTGATGATAGCAAATAGCTTGAAATCATGATCTGAAAGTGGAATTAAAGTTAGAGATAGTGAATGCTTGCTCTGACGTTTATGTAAACATACACTTGACGGTGTTTTTGGTAGAATGCCATCTGTTGACATAAATACAAGCGTTAGCAAGTTTTTAATTTGTTTTTTGTTTTTCATATATATATAGTAACAAAATAAAAATATGATAAGGGATAGGAAAAAAAGACTTTAATATAACTCATAAACTTGAGACACCAATTATAACAGAATAAAAGTATAGCCTAATCATTGATTGCCTCTTGTAATGGAACTAAAATATAAGAAGCTAATATTTCAGATCACCCCACAAATTTGACAGCCAATTGAAACAGAATAAAATGAAAAAATAATGCCAACAAAGCAACATTATTTTATAAATATTAATGTCATTATTACCTAAACGAATTATGACAGAATAGAAATATTGAATGATTGTAAAATTTTTGATTTTGTTACCTATATATATATATTTATGCTCATTAACCTATCATTGATAAAATATATATAAAAATTTCTTTAAAAACGTCATAAAATTTAAAATATCAAATTGCAAAGGCATAAGATGTTTATAATACTAAAACTATAATAAAACACAATATGCAAGGATCAGTTCATCTAACATATTTCATCACTTATGCCAATTTACAATGATTTAAAATAAAAGTCAATACTTCCAATAGTCTTAAAATCTACAATATCCAAATCATAATGACATGAAATAATTGAAAGATTCTTATTTGACACACAAATACAATTAGCAAATCACAATGAATTATCCTTCACATCAATAAAACCAAGTTATTAAACTCTAAATTATAATTGCCCTAATATGCACAGTATTATTAATACTCTATTATAAGCAAATGATATTATAAGCTTAATATTTAAATTAAATGTATAATCTATATCGATGAGTTTTAAATCTAAACAAAGTAAATCATATTTAATGTAATTCAAATACCAGTTTCAATGAATGCAATTACTAATTTTATAACGTTATGAAATTACCATTTTTCTTACTAAATAATAAGTTACTATAACATACATCTAATAAATAATAGTTTAAAAGAATATACGGTATCCAATTATAATTGCCTTTGTTTACTCTAAATAATTAATATACTTATATTTTATAAACTATTAGACTAGCTCAGACATAAATCTTTATTCAAAATAACTATTACATATAACTGTTAGAATAATTTCAGTGATCTTCTAATTAATTATTAAACATCTAACTATATCTAATTAATTAATCTATTATCATATAAAATATATACTTAGCTCGAATAACAATAATATATTGGATTTATAATAAAGTAATACTTAATAATACATACATTTACCAATCTAATTGTTTGATTCCTTGACTATTTTATGATTATTTATTATAAAATATATTGTTAAATCAATATATACCTACTATATATTAAGATTTTATTAGTCTATAAGTTTGCATTATTAATTGAATGACAATAAAGCAAATTTATTTGATAAATAAATAAAAATTTATTAACAATAAATATTAAAAATGACAACTAGACAATAACCATTTGTGGAATACATTCTAATTAAATATCATAAAACATATTCTCTATCTAAATTAATGTCAATAAACATAGGTACTTATACGGTGAAAATTCACCTATTTAATGTTTAATATATGATCCATAAAATTTATGTAAAACAAAAACATGCACAATTCAAAGTATAAGAAAGCTAATTTAATTCTATAATATTCGTAATAAAGTATAACAATACTATAAACTATAACAATAATACTGTCAAGCGTTGGCGGCCGAGTGGTTAGCACAGCCGCCTAACAAACAGTTGTTCCAGGGTTCGCTTCCCGGTCAACACCTTGACACATAAAAAAAAAACTATAACAATAATAAGTTTATTTATTTGTTCACCTTATAGTCCAAATAAAATATCAATGAGTAATTGTTATAATACAATCCTTTCAGATTTTCAATACTTATAATATGTATATGTAAAAGTAATTTGCAGTTAACCAATGAAATATATTTTAAATCAAAACTTTAATCATTAAAACTTAGGATATAAATTTAAACTAAATTTAATTTTCTGTTTACCACACATATAACAAACTATTAACCAGTTATAATATAGTAATAATATTTATAAAATAGGATACAAATAAATACATAAATAAAATACATATTAATATTTGACCTGAACACAGTTCTCCTGCATGGTACTGCAAAGATACACAATAATTCCAGTCTATTCATGAGCTATAATTCAGTGGTATTCACTAATCCAAACAAGGTAAAGTTATCATAAACAGTTACCCAAAACAATGTGTATTTGTTAAATTCCAATATTGTTGAAGTATTAATTTTCTATTCTTTGCTTGGAAAACATTTAATATTGTAATGATATTATGAATAAACAGATGATAGTCTCCATTTACAAATATACAATGTAGAAATAAATTGATTTAAACTCTATGTTAAAATACTCCATTGATATTATAAAATATCTGTAGATTGAAACAATTCTTATATAGAGCAGTATGTTGTCAGCTTTGATGTTTCATTTTAAAAATGTTTGTTTACATGCAACAATTATTTTTAGTAGGAAAATATTAAGATAAATTTGAATGCTATAAATTACTTTTCTCCTTCTTTTACAAGTAAATATTTGGTGATTCAGTCCAATTTCCTGGACAAATATATTCCTTTCTTCTCCATTCTTTTTTAGTTATCAAGCAAATACTTTTAAAATACATAACAATATATATATATAAGAATTTGGGTTTGCTTCTATGAAAGTCAGGATGTTAGAGAGCTAATTCAAATCATTCAGTCTTATTTATAATCTCTTACAATTAATGCCATTTTCATCATCAGAACTAAGTCTTTGCTCATTATTCACTCTAATACCAAAATTACTCTGTGTTCCTTGTTTAAAATCTCTTTATACACATAATAATAATAAAATTTTAAAAAATATTTTATAATCATTATGTATAACAAATAATATTCACATTTTAAAACACAAATGATACTTTTTTAACTCAATACAAACTAAAACAATTTACACTACATTCTCACAATATTGCATTGGAAATATATACTTTGTATATATTATTCCAATAAAATATTACTCATATCATATAAACATAATAACATATAGGACATTAAATATTCATATGTAGTGTTAATGACCTACTATTTATGTATGCAGTAAATAAAATATATATAATAAAAAACAATAATATCTTTATCAAAATTATAAATTTTATTATTTACATATGTATTTTAAATGAATAAAATTAATTTATAAATTTAAGTTGCAACATTGTCATAGCAACCTATTAAAACTAATTAGAAAATAATAATAATAAATTTTTTATGCTTGACATTATATCAAATACTGAAATTACACCAAATTTTGGTTGGCACAGTTTATTTATAAATACATGAAAGCAGCTTCACGCCGCCATATTGAATTTTTTAAAATACTGGCCTGACACACAATTTTCACAATAACTTCAGTTTTAATTATGTTAGAGCAAAAACAATTACATTTCTAGAAACTAGAAAAACTAAGGAAAACAATAAGCATAAAATAAATAGTGATAACTATATAAAAAATAAGGAAAAAAAGAAATTTTTACATCCGAAATAATTATTATTTTGTTGTTTGTTTATAATTTGGAAATAAATAGTAACTAAAATGCAAATTAAATCTTCAGTGATAATTTCTTTGTATTCCTCACAAAAAAATCTTTCTAAAGATATATAATAAGTCTTACCTGAGATAATCCATAGCTTTACAATGTCCGAAAATGTTCCTATAAGAGTTCTTCAATTTTATCTTCTACCCCAACTGTTGCAAATTGTCAAGGCGCCTGGAAGAAAACTGTTCTACTTAATAAAAGATAAAAAAAAAAAAATTAAAATTGTAACAGAATATAAAAATAATGAAGGAAGTGGAAATATTATTACTTACCATTATAAATGCAATAAAAAAATAAAATTTCATCATCATCATCATCATGGTACAGGTATATGTATATTATAAAAGTGGTGTATCTGTATGCATCATGAAAGTTCTGCTAATGGTTATGGGAAAACTCAAAAGCCTGATGAACTAGATGCACTACTTTGATTTTAGACTTTGGATAAACCAACCTTGTTTATAACATCATTATCATACTGAATAACCATTGCCAATACAGAAAACAATTTACAAATTTAGAATATTAAAAAAATTCTCATTTCAAGAGGCAGATAATGATTACTAAAAAGGTTCTATGGCAGATATTTATGTAAAAAAATGTTTATATTCTACCTCTTTCAAGATACGTCTTCCAGAGAAGCATACCTGTTCATATACGCTAATATAAATATGCAAAATATTTCATATTACTCAATATTATTATTAATAAAATATAATTCATGCCAGATCTTGTTTACCAATTGGCAAAAGTAATCAGTAATGAAGCTGTTACAGAATTCTAATAAGGAAGGCAATCAGGCAGTCATATGCCTATAAAGTATAAAATGAAGTTCGTAAAAAACCAAGTTAATAAAACAACAAATAAAAACTACATTAGTAAAACAAAAACAATGAAAACCATGTTAGTAATACAAAAATTAGTAAAAATAGAATAAAAAAAATTACTGCATTATATACAATCAATTTGCTAGAGATGAATAAATAGTAAATAGTCTTGAATCAGAGTGTCAACCATTCATCTATTGTGCTGGTAGCTAAAACAAACCAACAAAAAAAAACAATAATAAAAACATTATCTTTCATATGTGCTACCTATCACAGAGTAAAAAATCAGTTGGTCAGGTTGAATTCACCTAAAATATAAAATCAAAATATAAAAAATATTTCTGGAAAACAATAAACAAAAAAAAAGTAAAATGCAAATGTAACTTACCCATTAGAACTATTCAAAAGTCATATCCCTCATCTGCACTTGAAGATCTTCAGATTACATTATTTATAATCCCAGCAAGTCCATTTGTGATGAAACTGCAGCTCATGGTTGGGGTAAAACTGGTACAACAGGATTTGAATCACTTGCTACATTTTTAGAGTGATAAAAATTAAAACATCCTCTTTGTGAATTGTTACAAATAGGTACCAGTCCACATTCCAAACAGCCAAAGTGAGTTTCATGTCTTTGTTTTTTTTTAGACACACAACACAATGCTTCTCTGTGGGAATGTTATGGTGAAGAAGATCAACATGTGCATGGTTTCCATGTGATCGCTGCAATAGATGTGGAAATACATGTGATTTTGGTGCATAGTTTATCTTTGAAGAAAATCCATCAATCAGCATGTCAGATAAGCTTCTCTGAAAATCTAGATGAGTCAAATTCTTATCTGAGCTATAGGTACGATACAAATCATATGCATTGGAAATTGCAGTGTCAAAGCAATGCCAGAATACTCATAATGGTCATCGTACAGATTTTCTGTCCTAACCATATTGCACTCGCTTTTGATTAGCTAAGTCAACACCACCCATGTACTTGTTATACATTTTTATTGCATGTGGATATGGAACTAATTCTCGCGATACACTTTTACTTTTTCGGGTAACAAGAGCATCTCCAGAAGGTGCATAAGCATTTGTGATCATAGCTATTGGCTTTTTGTCCATCCACACTGAAAATTGAAGTCCACTATCTTTGTCCTGGACAAAATGAGATTCTCCTCTTTTCATTTTTTTACTGCTATGCAATTCGACAATGCACTTTGGAACACCTTTTCTCTTTACATTCATTGTTCCACAGATATATAATTCATTAGCATAAAGTTCTTTAGCTAGTTCCACACTCGAAAAAAATCTGTCGCAGAAAATAATGTGATGTTTTTTGCAAGATGTGGAAGAACTAACAACTTCACTGCATGAGTACCAAGGTATTGAGAAGCTTTTTTTGATGAGTCTTTGCCTCTATACATATCCATGTGATACACATAACCATTGTGACTATCGGCGCACACCCACCATTTGAAACCTCTTTTTACTGGTTTAGATTTATCATATTGTTTCATTACAATGTGCCCTGTAAATTTTGTTACTGCCTCATCTACTGCAATCTCTCTGTGCATCTGATATGCAGCTTTGAAATTTACATTGCATTTTTCCACTACTGGCCTAATCTTATACATTCGGTCAAAATCTTTACTATTTATCTTCGGCATTTTTTTTATTATCATTGAAATGTAAACATGACAAAATATTAGTAAATCATTTACATGACATTATATTAGCAAAATATGGTACCCTTATACTGGGATCATTACTCCAAATGTCCTTCAATTGGATGACAGGAGCTTTACATGAAATCCCTAATGCCATCCCAAGAAAGGCAGAAAATTCACGATCATTTACATACATCCAATCACGTTTACATTTTTCTTTAGTGGCATATTTATTGGTTTCTTCGATAATAGCTGACATAATTTTTTTATCAAATAACATCATAAAAAAATCTAAAATGGAATACTTACCTACTATTGAGAACTTCAAACCCGAAGTTTTAGTAAAGTTCTGTACATTCACAGGTTCAATGTAACATTCGGGTGCACATCCCTGTTACTAGATGAAGAGCCTGGCCTATTGATATCATCTGCAACACTTGTTGATGGGCCAGCTCTATCGATATCAGCCACAAAAGCATTCGTAGTTTTTTTCCTTTTTGGCTGGTAAAGGGGTTTCTTCATCTGATGATGAAAAAGATTCCTCAAAATCACTAACACTATCCTCGGAGTCAACGCTATCCTCGGTGTCAAAGGCCTTAGATGGGGCAAATAGTTTATCACTTGAGTAATCAGTATCGGAGGCCATCATATCCCGTTTACTTACTTTTGCATACTTTTGTTTCTGTTTAATCTAACAAATTATAAAAAAAAATTTAAAAAAAATTGACCTTGTTCGCAAAAATATTAACAAAAACTTTATTTTTTAGCATAGACAAAAATGGCGACTATCTACGAAAAGAGAAAAAACGATGAAAAGAATTATGGTATACGCTCATGCATAGTCCTCATAGTTTTTCCATAATTTCAAAATGAAAAACGAACTTCAATGAATGAACAATAATAAGCGCATTAAGCGCTGAAAAAGCTTAAAAAGAATACCAGTACATTAACAACCAACAATCTCAGTCTGTTGTCAAGCAATCTCTTTTAATCAATAGAGATGGAAATCCACCTTTATCTTATGGTCCAATAGATTTTTAAAGACACTAAAGATTGCAACTTCTCTAAAGAGAGTGAAATTATTAATACAATATATATATATATACACATGGGTCTCGTTTTATGAAACTAATCTGGAAACATGAGTAAATTAAAACTGGATGGGGATTTAATAAGTACTCCAACTTGCAATTATCGATTACTCCATCTTAAAATTGGTGATAAATCTGGAATAAAATAAATAGGGATGTTAAATAATTTTTTTATATTTTTAAGTGATCATTATTTTAATAAGAATATAGTTAATATTAGAAGTAGAACGTTTTATAGATATATCACTACTTGCAAATAATTATAATTAACAGAACTTATTGAAAGTTTGGAATAAAAATAATGTTAAAAAGAAAAAACTAATCCAAAATATATAATGACTAAAGCTTCAGTTACTAAGTTATGGAACAGAATTGTGCTATTAAATATTTGGAAAGTTAGTTTGGTTGTTATAAAAAGTGAGGAAGAAAAAAATTGAGACATTAGATTAGAAGAGAATTTGAAATAGAAAGAAGAGATAGAAAAGATAATATTAGCAATATTGAATGAATATAAATGAATTTTTTTTTCTTAAAAAAATGATGAAAAAGATAAAATTAATACTAATGTATTGCATATATATATATATTCTAAAGAAGAGGGCGCAAAGAAATATATTGGTTGAAAAAAAATTGATTGTATGATGAAAATAGTTATGTTTGTAGGAACTATACAAATGACAGAAAGGCTTAGAGAAATTGGACTAGTTTGGTTAAAGAAATATATCTTTTGGCATATAACTAATGATAATGATGTTAATGATGCAAAAAGCTTATTGAATTTTATGATGCAATTTTAAAATAAAGATAATAGAATAAATTGTATATGGCAGAGACCATACTATATATTTTTACATATTTGTTGATCTAATTAGAATTTAAAAAATACATCTGTTTTTCATATAATTAATACATAAATTTAAAAATACTTAAATGTGTAATTTATTTATTTTTATAAAATATATTTATTTTTTAATCTTACCTATGGCCTTTTATATATATATTGCATGACAGTTTTATAGTTTTCTGCATGAAATTTCTTTTGTATTTTTACACTTTTACTACAATTTAAATTTAAAACCTTGATTCAAATCCACTCAAATATGTTTTATTTATTTCATAAACTGGATAAAGTAATTGTATACTACAACCACTATTTACTTTTTATTTTATATATATTCCATTGCATAATGTAATTAACTAAAGTATTCTAAATGAGATAAAATCAGCACACACAATATATTATTTACAAATATATTAATAACAAATTAGGTAATGTTTGTAATCGAGGTGTAATAATATGTTCATATTTTTTTTAGTTTAAGTATATATATAATAATAAGTTGTGCATGAATTTTTTTTAGTAAAAAAAATATTCGTTTTCAGTAAATAAATAGAAAGCAGATTATAAAATAAAATTTGTTTCTGTTCGAGAAATAGAATTGCTAGTAACTAATAATTGATTAGATTGTTATTAGTCTTCGTATGCTAAAATGAATTAATATTTACTAAGGCAATAAACCTCAAGAATATGCGCTCGAAAATGCGAATGAATTAAAGGATTATAGCATTGCTACTTGTGAAAGATAGGAACAGATAAAAGATATAACTAGAGAGAAAATAACTCACACACACTCTCTTCACTGAAAATGCTATAAGACAGAAGCAAGCAGGAATCAAATTTTGGGGATGAAGCCTCATCCAATGAATATTCACCATTAAAAATGTCAAAGAAAATTTGGGGACTTTTGCAGGCATTTTAGTTATTATTCTGCTAAGTCATTAGGACCATAAGAATGTAAGTATTTTTTTATAGTATCTTTATGCTACTTATATTGTTAACTTTCTGGCTGTAATAAATGTCAGATTAGAATTAGTCTAGATCTATTTTGGGTAGCTTATTTATTTCTGTTTGATTAGTAACACTTTTTATGAGTGTCAGTATTTGTGGTGTCAATATCAGCAAGGTTATTAAAAAATATCTTATTATAATTGTTTATTATAACAAAAAAATCACCAAATAAGTCAGTTAAAAATCAAACATACTTCTGTGTGAATTTTCACAGGCAGTTCAAATTTTATATAACCTATTTTTATCTTTCAAGTCATGATTTGTCTATTTAATAAAAAATTTCTATTCATAGAGAGTCACATAGTTTTTCTTAATTCATATTTTCATAATCTACTAAAGAATAAAATTATTCTTAGTACAATTTAAGACTGCAATATTGGTCCATTTAACATTTTTTATTCATCATCTTTATTTTTATTTTAGAAAATATTGTATGAATGATAACTTAGTGCTCACATTCCTATTTCTACTTTGTCTGCTTTTTTCACTCTTGGGTTAGATATTATATTTCAATGCAAGCATCACCCTCTTGTTTTTTTATAATTTCTTTATTATGCTTTTAATTTTACTATTAATCATTTTTATACTGACACTAAAATATTGTTAATTTAATTGTTCTGCTTTGGATTATATTAATTTACCAAGGAATGTTTATAAACATTTTTGCAACTCCAAAATAACATTAAAGAGAATATAATCAATTCATTTATTTTTCAGTATTACAGAATAACAAGGAAAAACTTGTCTAATCAAGATGGATTTTCTTTAATAAAATCAAAAACGTATTTTCCAACTCAAACAAATTTATCTTCTGCTGAATCTTAGCAATATATAAAAAAATTATATAAAAATAAACTCATCATTTGGATTCAGCAAATAGGAAATGACTATCTTGGAAAATATATATATAAACAAACAAAGCAATGGAAATAATGGGTAAATTAACATATTTTTCTTGGTGGTTCATTTCCTTTGTCCTTTTTAGAGGGACACAAGCTGTCTCTTGGCCTTTTCTCTGTTGATATGCCTATTTAGAAGCTTAACATACAGTACGTGTTTTAGAAAGAAATGTTTATATTATTGTTGTCATCATCTGGACTTGTATAAACTCCATAATTGTTATGTAAAGTTATATTTGTTTGTATATGTCATCATTATATTTATCTTTACTGTACATAATAACAATTAACTGCTGATGAAGATAAGATCTTCTGGGGTACAAATATGCTTAATAAAGGTTTATGATCAGTTTGTAAAATAAATGATTTACCTACACATAACAATGGATTTTTTTAAATACTTTCTAGGACTCATAAAAAGAAGCATATTTAATGGTGTACAAAATAACTTTTGATTTAAAGATTTAAAAAAAGTTAATTATTCCAAAATAAACTACATATTCTTTTTTCTAAATACAATATGCTTTTCCATTTACATTTTTAGCCACTCTGATTTTGTTTAAAAACAAAACAAAATAAAACTTACATTAATATTATTTTTATTAAATTTTTGAAGTTATAAGTGACGCTCCACCTTTTCCTGTGCATTTGTCAATAAGATAAGATTCATAAAGTTAAAGGAAATATAGCCTATTTCAAGAACAATTCAAGTAGCCATTTAAATTGTTTATAATTGTAGTTTATTGTAAGCCAGGTTAGTTTAAACATTATATATATATATCTTATTGTTTCAGAAATCAATAAAGCAAAAATGGAAAAAACCACTAAAGCAGCTATGGAGACTCTAAAAGGTAACTACTTAAATATTTTAGTAAATGAATTTTTTAAAAGATGTTAATATTAATAAATTTACATTTTTAATAATAAATGTCAATAAACAAGAAGTTGTTGTTAAATATTTTTATTCAATTTTGTTAAAAATATGTTTTATTTACATTTATTTGATAAAACATTTACATTTGTTTTGTAAGATAACATCCTATTTCCTTTCACTAATGAAATCAAAATTTTTTTAAAAATAATTTGTTCTTGTTATTCTTTCTCTTTATGGTATATACATTATACCAAACTTTCTAGCTATCATAACATTGATAATTATTGGAAAATCAAAAATGAGATTTAAGAACAGGGTACCACGTTTTGACAGTTCTGTTTTGTCAATGGTATTTCATCCTTATATCTTAAGTATCACATAACTCCAACTTACATATTGGCATCTATTAGTTGTTAAAACTTACAGTAAGTGACACAGAGATGGTGAAAAAAGATGTATGCAGCTAAAACAATGTTAGCTTGAAATCATGTGACACATTATAGTTTATTGGTTTATACCAAATCAGGATAGAGATGCCTATAGATGTTAAAAAAGTAAGAACACTACAATATATAGAAGCTAATTTGGTTTCATATTTGTATGACTATATAGTCAAGTTGGCTAAGTTTGAGAACATTTATATATTTTTCAGTTTGGGATTATAGCTTGATATTATATCAGAGAGGTAAATGATGCTAAAAAATATATTTATTTATCAGACAGGTGAAAGAATAACAAACTTATACATTGAAAAGAAAAAGGATACAGCTTTAGCAAAAAGTTCAGTTGGCCATGATGTACAATTGTGATTGATATGTTGTATGAATGTGGAGAAAATTACCAATATTATATCACAATGATAATTCAAAGAATGCTTTTATTATAAACGTGTTATAGTTGAGTATTAAGAAAAGGTAACAGTTAACATTCAATTCTTTTACATTGCACTAGCTGCCAAAAGCATGCTTAGTGCAACATAAAAGAATTGAATGCTAATTATTACCTTTTTATAAGCTATTGAGCTTAGATTGAAAATATTATTGTGTTTTCAATTTTATTCTCAAAGTTTTGTAATTAAGTAGAGATAAGGTGGCTGTTGGAGGATTGCATTAGACCCTAAAATCTAGGTGCAGTGCTCTCAGATCCAAAGATCCTCACTGACAAAGGCCACAAGCCAGAAACTAATCTGGGGATATTGGATGAATAGGCACTAGACAGGGATTTTATGCACAAGCCTTCTAGCATCCATTGATTACTCTGGTTGGCACTGAGTGGCACTACTGTTCAGAGAGTTTTGCCTGTTTTAATAACAATAATGTGCTGGCATAGGAAGTAGTGATCATGTGAAATAATTACAATAATTATAAAAAAGAGAATTGATTATCATTTAGAATTAAAGAATGCTTTTATAAAAAATTAAACATTTATAGCTTCTATAGAAGAAACAAGGTATCATTAAAATGAATTAGAATATTCTTAGATATTTCTTTGTACCACAGTAGCATTTATTGAGAGATTGCAAAGTAAGAGACTAAACTTTCAATACTTAATTTTTTTCTTGCAAAATCCATATATTTTTAAATATTCAATAAACAGAATTATGAAACTTTATGAAAAACACTATAACTAAGGCAAATGTAAACTATACTTTTGTGAGCTATGAATAAATAATCCTTTTTACACTAGTAAATGATAAGGATAGAACAAACAATCTATTTTTTAGATTATGATGTTAATCTTTCATTTGCAAATATTTCTAGACATTTAGAGTGAAATTAATACATTATCCAGATTGATGTACAGTATTAATAATTTTGAATTTATATTTAATTAAATTCACTTTTAACAATCTTTTTCTTTATAGTCAAATAAAAGTCAATTGTAAATAGTAATAAACATAAGTTAAAAATTATATGATTTAAATGAAAGTGAATTTCACTCCTGGGAGCTTTGATTAAATAATACTCTTTATAAAAAAAAGTAGAAGAATAAAACTAATTATCTACTCTTAAGCTATGATTAAATAAGCCTTCATTTGATACTACGATTGAAAATTCCTAAATGAAAGTAATATTTTAGCCAGATGTAAATATAATATTAATAAGCTTCAGTTCATAATCAATTAAACAAAGAATAGAAATTGAATCTCATGTTTAACAACCTTGGTGTTTATAATGAAATAATAAACTTACTTTAAAATATATAAAATCAAAATGATAGAAAAGTAGATTTCCATGAACTATAATTAAATAAGTGTCTTTATGTGAGAAAATGATAAGAATAGAATAGACTGTCTACCCTTAAGCATACAATATTAAATGTTTTCTTTTGCTATTATTATTAGAAAATTAGTGTGAAATTAACACATTATCTGATGTATATGTAGCATTCATAATTTTGAACTTATAATTTATCAATATAATGATGGCAGAATTATATGAGCTAATAATCAGAGAAATATGGTTATATAATTTATTCAAAAGAAAAGCTATGAAAGTTGAAGTATTAAATAAAGAGGGGGAGGAGAGAATAAAACATTAGATATGTATGATACAATGTAAGTTATTGTTAATTTACTATAAAGCTTATGTAACTTTTAACATTAATAAGAATATAATATTTAAAAAAATGTATATGTATATGTATATATGTGTTGTTGTTTTTAAAAAAAAAGAAAAAAAAAACATTTATATATGACAAGATTTTTTGTTTAATGTTTTATTTCCTGAAAGGTTTTTTATTTTTTAGAAAATTTAAATTATATGATTTAAACCTTGTTAAAATTAAATATAAGAAAGAAAAACTACGTTGTATTTTTATAGGGAACTAAAATTCTCCGTCATGAAATTAAAGTTTATCATATAAAATCCTATGCGGTTTGGCGTGGTTGGCCGAGCATCCTACGTTGGAACTTCTTATTAATTCCTAGCAATAAAGCTATCTGCATTTCTAATCTATATTAAATGCTGTTTTATATAATCGAAGACTATTGAAATTAATATATGGTTTGAAAATTGGAAATTGTGAAATATTTTTATTTTAATAAATGGCGTATATAAATCAAATTCAAAATTTCAATTTTTATAAATTAAAAATGTTGTTCAAGATTAAAGAAAGTCTTTAGACTGATCAAAAAATAAATACATCATCAAACAATAAACAAATCAACAAATAGTTTGCTTTTTAATTCCATTAGCACAAATTATTATGTGACAGAACAGAGTATATGAAAAAACATCCGTTAATTGGTTGTCTTTTTTTCCCAGTTACACTTAGAATTTAATTAATTGAAGATAAAATCAGAGTTAGTATTCAGATTTTAAAGGTATGAAAAATAAAACTTCAAGAATTAACAGAAGTTGTTCAAGTAAAAGAAATTAGCATTAGATTTAAAAAATATAAGTGCAAGGGTCTCACTGATGAAAGCCATAAGCTAGAAACTAGACTGAATTTATTGGAGGAATCGGCATTAAATGGGGATTTTGATGCACAAAGCTTATAAAATGCACTAGATGGTTATATTTTATACAGAAAGTTGATATTAAACAAAGCAAAACTCTCCATACAGTATTGCCACCCTGTGCCAACCAGAGTAATCAATGAAATGCCAGAAGGCTTGTGCATAAAATCCCTATCTAATGCCTACTCATCCAATATCCCCAGACTAGTTTCTGGCTTGTAGCCATCATCAGTGAGGAGCTTTGGATCTGAGAGCATTACACCTAGATCTTAGAATCTAATGCAACCCTCCAGCACCCACCTTTTATCTCTACTTAACTACAAAACTATGAGAATGAAATTTAAAACACAAAAATATTTTCAATCTAAGCTCAATAGCTTATATAGTCACCAATCCTGCCTAATAGGATAGTGGTGGCTATGGTTGTTAAAGAGTTAAAGACACCAAAATGTATGGGTGCTGAACTGAGTTCAGACCCATATGACTATATAAGCTATTGAGCTTAGATTGAAAATATTTTTGTGTTTTCAATTTCATTCTTATAGTTTTGTAGTTAAGTAGAGATAAAAGGTGGGTGCTGGAGGGTTGCATTAGATCCTAAGATCTAGGTGCAGTGCTCTCAGATCCAAAGCTCCTCACTGATGATGGCCACAAGCCAGAAACTAGTCTGGGGATATTGGACGAGTAGGCATTAGATGGGGATTTTATGCACAAGTCTTCTGGTGTTCATTGATTACTCTGGTTGGCACAGGGTGGCAACACTGTTTGGAGAGTTTTGCTTTGTTTATAAACAATTATGTGCTAGTATAAGATAGTGATCATGTGATGCTTAATGGTTTAACATTGATATTGTATTAACAGATTGATTTTAGGCATAAGAAATGGTGGCCATGTGATGTTATAGTGATTTAATACCAATTCTAGTCAAGGGATGTTGATGACTATGGTTATTAAAAGACCAAAGATACTAAAATATATAGATTCTAAACTGGGTTCAGATTTGTATGACTATTCAAGAAAATTAGCTTGGATTGAAAACATTATTGTGTTTTCATTTTGGGCTTGTAACTTTATACTTAACTAAAAGGATAAAAGATGGCTGCTGAAGAGATATATCAAATCGAAAGATCTAAGTGCAATGCTTTCAGATCCAGGTATCTTCATTGATGAAAGCCATATTGGATGAATAAGTACTAAATAGGGATTTTGATGCACTAACATTCTAGCATCCATTCATGAATATAGTTTGCATTAGTTGACCATATTGTATGAATACAGTTGCTATTGTGTTATTAAATTTGTATTTAAAAAAAGGGCAAAATGAGAATTGGAAACTATAAGTTATCATTATTATTTTGCATTTGCAAACATGAAGAATTATTTATCAATAGTTGAAATTATAGAATAGTTTTTTTATTGCCATTCTAATCTGAATTATTATCAATGTCTGGAAATGTAGTTTCTGGTAAAAGAATGGGTATAGAGCTGGAAATTATCTTGTAGCTATTCTGCATATCTGTCTTATATGATAAAAAGTGCCTCTGAATTGATAGCATATTTTCCCCACAAAAGAACTGGAAAAATGATAGTCACTCAATTCCAGATTAACATAAATTAATATCATGAAAAAAATTAAGCCAGCAATGGAAAAAAAAATTGGCAAAGCTTCCGATATAGAAATATAAAAAATCAAAAATTTGGAAAAATAATTTCCTTACTAGAAAGATTAATCTGCATAGAATATAGTTATTTTAATTGTAAAAAAATGTGTACTAAAATCAAAATACCAAAAGATAATACCAGTATAGTTGTACTGAATGTATGCAAGACCTTAAGTTTCATTATATCCTAGTTAATTTAAATATTTCAATGAGTTATCATATAATTAATAATAGAATATTTAGTATATAAACTCATAATGATTATTTTCTCTGTTTTCTTTTTGAAGAATATAAAAATTTCATTTTAATTTATATAATATATATTTTATATAGCTTGTTTTTTAAATAATTTGGGTCAATATGTGTATATATCTTTAAAAATCACATGATCACCATTTCTTATGCTTGCTTATAACTGTTATTAAAACAGACAACAAGGCTTGTGCATAAAATCCCCATCTAGTGCCTACTTATTCAATATCTCCAGACTAGTTTCTGGCTTGTTCCCTTTGTCAGTGAGGAGCCTTGGATCTGAGAACTGCACCTAGATCTTAGGATTTAATGCAACCCTCCAGCTGCCACCTTTTGATTACTCTAGCTTGCTGTGTGTGGCAATACATATAGTGAGTTTTGCCTGTTTTAATAACAGTTATAAGTAAGCATAAGAAATGATCATGTGATGTTTATTGGTTTAAAACCAATCCTGCCTAATAGGATAGTGGTGGCTATGGTTATCAAAGACACCAAAATGTATAGGTACTGAACTGAGTTCAGACTTATATGACTATATAAGCTGATGGGCTTGAATTGAAAATATTAAGGTGTTTTCAATTTAAGACTCATAGTTTTGTAGTTAAGTGGAGATAAAAGGTGGCTGCTAGAGGGTTGAATTACATCCTAAGATCTAGGTGCCATGCTCAGATCCAAGGCTCCTCACTGATGAAGGCCACAAGTCAGAAACTAGTCTGGGGATATTGGATGAGTAGGCACTAGATGGGGATTTTACGCACAAGCCTTCTGGCATCCATTGATTATTCTAGCTTGCTGTTAAAGAAAGAGGGAACTAAATAAAGTATTAAACATTGCTAGAGATATAAAAAATAGGCACACTACATAAGAGTGATTTATGTATTTGTATGTATATTCACCATATAAGTATGATATAATGTATTCATATGGAAATGAAATGTGATTTTATATATTTTTTGAATTTGTCATTCTCATAATTTATAAATTCATTAAATTATTATTTTAAAATTAAAGAATAGTAATTGTATTCATCATTTATTTAATTCTCAATATGACTGCATAGTATATAATCTATTTATAACTTTGATTATGGGTCATCTAAAAAATAGTTAAAAAGAACTCTTTGATCATGCTAAACCAGTAATCAGAAACCTACTTATATTGAAATACCAAATAATAATTATTTTTTAAGTATTAGACACATTGATTTATGTTGAAATTGAACTACTAAAGCTATATTAAGAAAAAGTTATTTCATTATAATAATACACACTATATAAAAACATTAAAATTATAATATTTCAATTTTAATGACTTCCTTGAGATTCAACTTTGGAAGCTAACACTTCAATATTTAGTTCATAAATTGAATTTTTTAACTTAATGCACAGTTCCGAATTTTTATCTGTTAAACGCTTTCTATACAGATTAATAATAGCCTTCATTACTGAGAACATTTGCTCACATTGATATATTGTATTGAAAACAGTTAAAAGAGCAAATGTGATTCTTTTTAAATGGGGATATCTATGAGAAAATTTATTCCTCGTTTTAATAATTACATCAAGGTATCTCATCTCTGGCATTCTAAAATTTCAATTTCCAAATTTGATAGTTGTTAAATTTGATTAATTGTAAATCCAAATATTCAATGCTCAGAAGTTTAAAATATTTTTTACTGGCAACTATTTTAACTGTAATGCCAGGATGCAAAATATATTTAAACATGGATCAGTGTTTTTGAAAATCATTAAATCTGTGTGCGAAATATTTTGCAAAGTTAACTCATAGTTATAAGAAAGTCATTTATTAACATATATAGTTTACAAACTTTTTTTAAATTTGGAAAATATAGAAAACTTTTAAATTCACTGTCTTTCCTAAAAATCACAATTATTTTCAACAAAAGAAACCCAGTGTTCTTATAATTATAAGATAGTTTGCTTTTTGCCTTGAAGTTTTTTTCGCTCACCAGTTTAAATGAGTTTGTAATGTGACGATATCAAGTTTAAAATCTATGCCATCTAAATTAAAATCCTCTTCACCTACTTCTTTTAAAAACTTCCATTAAAAGATTAACAAATCTGTTAATGACTTTTTTTCTACTTAACCATCAAACTTTATTTTATAAAAGAAGATATTCATACTGTGATTCAATTCATTCCATTAATAATTAAATTTTCTATGTAAGAGAGAAGCCTGTGCAATACTGACAATTTTTATCATGTTAAATGTAACTTCTTTCAATTTTTTTCTAGAAATAATGTGCACATGGGATTTCTTGAGGAATAACGTAATGATTAAATAAACTACTAAACATTATATGATTACCTAAGATCTAGGTACAGTGCTCTCAGATCCAAGGCTCCTCACTTACAAAGGCCACAAGCCAGCAATTATCCTGGGGATATTGAATGAGTAGGCACTAGATAGGGATTTTATGCACAGGCCTTCTGGCATTTATTGATTACTCTGGTTGGCACAGGGTGGCACTACTGTATTGAGAGTTTTGCATTGTTTAATGATTAAATAAAATTGGACATTCAAAATATTTTTAAACAATTGAATGAAAACAGTATTGTTGCCAATCATTGCAGCTCTTTATCCATCCTAATAGAAATGTTCTTTATGTTGTCACAAAATATTTTTTACTATTGTAATGGTATATATTGAGGACACAATCACAAGCCTTCAATTCTAGATTTTTTAGAAACGGAATAAAATATTGCTATTAATTTTAAACACACACACAATCCCATTTCTGTCAGTGCTTCTGTCCAAAAAGAAACTAATAAGATCCCATTTCTCCAATTCTTTTCAATCATGGAATTTAATTTTCATTGAATGTCTAGCAGATAAAGGGATGTCTTTAATTTTCTGCATTATTTTATTTTATTTATTTTTTGAAAAATTGCTAAAAAGATATTCAGACATCTATCAAAAGGTGACTTTTAAGATCACTCCGTCTATGTATAGTTTTCGTTCTTTAGCAATATAATATGAAGTTAAAAGATTTATTGACTTCATGATTTATTTTTATAAAATATTGTAATTAGTTTCTTTTAATTTTCACATTCATGAACCTTTTTTAATATATGGGGTATATGAGCACAGACTTTCACACAACCCAACACTCTCCACTCTATCTCATAACACTGATACACTTGAACACATATATGTTGAAAAGATAAATAATCACCAATATACGTATTTCATGCTAAACCAGCAATCATCAGTGGGTCCATATTATCATCCCTACACATATATGTAATTATTTTCCGATCTGTATTATAATGTCTTGTCCTACTTGAAGTATATGCAACAATTGTTTCTAATCACAAACTTGTTATTGCTTCTTTTTGTTTTAGGACACTATGATTTATTTCCACCCTTTTTAAAATCGAGTTGTTTTGTTGGTTTTGTTTTTTTTTTTTACATTTTTAGGGCTAAAAAAGAATACTTATGTAAATAAAACTTTTTAAAATATAAAACTTATTAGTAAACTTAAAACTTATTAGTAAACTTTTTAAAATATTTATTTTATTTAATTTTAACCTTTTCTTAAATTAAATTTAACAAAATAAAAATATATTTACTGTAAAAATTTACTTTCAAAGTAATCATTTTAATTTATATTAAAATGAATTTAATTGTATTATAATTAGAATCTAAATCAAGCTTTCACTGAAATGATTGGCTCTCACTGCATGCGACGATAGAGGTATTTTTGAACAATATGTTTTGAAATCAAGCTGAATAAATAACCCTATAGAGTTGCCCTATTCATAATTGTTTTTACATGCTACTGTCACTACTGTAGAATCCCCAGTTAGTTTAGAAAAAAATTATGCATAAATAAGAATATATATATTTAAATAAGATTAATATAATAACAAAAGAAAGTATCAAAAAATTTTTTTAATCACCCTTTGTTAGTCCTTCCACCAAAAAACCATCTGCGATGTCGTCAAATAGTATATGTATCATATATTTCAGCTGCTGCACCAAACCGTGGTTATAATTACTAAGATTAAACAGATATTTAAGAAGTAATAAAAATAGTCATACAATCCTTTAAATTCGGGGGGGGGGGGAGGGGTAGATTAAATAAAACTGATTTGTGCTAGTCATTGCCATGATCAGATCCACATTTAAAAATCTTTTGATAAAGAATTGTTAAGTTTATTTTGTGTGTGTGTGTGTGTGTGTGCCGCCTTGTTTCTTAAAAAGATTTCTTTTGCAATTTTTTTTCATTATCGATTATAATATTAAGATCACAGGGTTTTTTAATTTAAATATTTATATCATAAAAATTTCATTTTTTTCTTATATAATCCCAGTATAAAAACCATAATGTTTTTATTTAAGTTGTATGCATTTTTTTTTTGAAGGAATTCAATTGAATAATTTGATTCCAATAACATATTTTGCTGACTGAATGCAATAAAAAAATAATAAGAAATCTTCAAGTTTGAAATTATTCTTTAGTATAGCAAATCTACCAGAGTTGAAAAAAAAAAGAAAAATAGTAGCTATAAAAAGTTGAAAAAATATCACTTGAAATAACTAATATATTGAAAACAAAGGGGGGGGGGGTGTTGTAGAAGATACTAATAATCAAAATATAGAGATTATTATTTGGATATTGATGATAATTTTATATGTTCATATGAGAATAGAAAAATTATGAATATTTTAAAATGGGAGAAGACACAGGAGGTGAAAAATGGGAAATATAATGGTTGAAAACTTTAAAAGTTGCTGTTTTAGTGGTGGTGACATACTAATGATGAGACTACCATGAAATATTTTCATAATTTTTAAATATTTGATCATTATTGTCTGGAAACGCACATCTATAAAAGAAAACACACAAAATATTGACTCATAAAATCACTCGTATAAAATCTAAGATTGTTAAATTTGAGAAATAATATAAACCCTTCAAGCTGCTTTAGGGAGTGACTGACAGTAAAATAATAATGTAATGTTACTTAGCATCTGTTATCAGTTTTTGATTATTTTCTATCTCTACTCACAAAAGACATCACTCATATAAAATGTACCCATCTCATAGTCTTTAGCTATCTAAAATTGTAAAGATCCAAAAATTTGAATTTACATGCAGCTTTAAAAATAAAATAATTCAGAATATTCACAAATTCTATAACTTTTGCTTGATAGAACTGATTGCATTGTTTTCTACTATTTTGTCTTGTCTATTATATACTGCAATGGTCATATCTGTACACTCATGCAACAAAATCCAGAATATTGGTAAATTCCCCCAAGGCTCATCTAGAAGAGAGGTTGAGACCTCAAAGCAGATTGCACCCAGTTCCTTCACAACACTCTAGGATTTATTACCCTATGAATGACATATATGAGACTACACTCAGACTCTTTTAGTTTGCATGCCAATAGTAGCAAAGGGTAAAACATGAGACTTAGGGAAGAAATATACCCAAACACACACACCTATAGCATCTGAGATATTTAATAATTCAATAAACCAATGCAGGATGATAATGCACATTGATATAATTTAACTAAGATAAACTAAATTTCAAATTAAGATGATTCTAATGGAATCCATAATACATTTAATATCTTTTAATGAGACAATTTAATTCATCAATATGGCTATCTATCATGCATTAGGTTTCACCACAGGTGTTTACAAAATAGATGAGCAAGTAAGTTACAGAATCTTATCTTATGCACTTTATAATTAGATTAGAATTTATTAATTGTAATAATATCACTACAGTTACAATCTATGGTTCAATATGCCTAATTTATGCTATGAATACCTATAAGGTTTGCAACAGTTAAATTTACAAGAGTGATGATTTATACTTTTACATTTGATATTAATACTACGAGGCAAGTATTAATGAGCTCTCTATACAGATTATCATTACACAGTTAGATTGTGCATTCAGATCAACACTGACTTTAATAAAATGAAAGGTGACATGAACTGGGATCTTTTATAGAACAGTTTCTGATACTATTGCACTATATTAACAAAATAGAATGGTGTCTTGGATGTGTTTATTCAAGAGATTTATCAACTCAATGATCGGTTCCCATAGACTATATGATCAGCTTGAATCATTAATCATCTGGACCCTCATGTTCTAGTTTTATGAAGAGCTATCAGAACAAGAATATTGAATGGCCTTATGCCAGATTTCATTTAATAAATACATATAGCAAGGCATATATGCATGTGTGCATGTTTTATAAAGAACACACCCATCATGCGAATACCAATTAATTATTAACTCTAAAATGCATCAAATCTGTAGTTTTTTTCCACCAAACTATTCTATACCAGTTCATAAGTTTAGCATACACTAATTAAGTTTACTCTTGTTTTTTTACAAATTTTAACCCAGGTGTGGTCAGATAATTTACAAGAAATAAACCACTTTACAAAACAGAATTTAACTTGATAGACATTCTAGTGTATATGTGAGTCGGTCATTTAGAAATTATAAATGGTAGGCAAGGAGAGCTAATTAGTATAAGAGATTTATCATAGTCGAGAAAGCAATAATAATTTTATAGAAATGACAAGCATACATGTATGTATGAAAATTCACATACCAGGTAATGTGAAATATGCATTTATAAAATATATGCACATACACAAATATACGTATTATTATACTTCTTGTTCTTTTAGTTAATGTATGCTAACTTGGGGGGGGGGGCTTAAGCTAGGAAAAATATACTACTATGGAACATAGTAGGTGAAATGGCATGATAGATAAAGAATACTGTTTCAATACCTTAATTATGCATATAAAAATAGATGTCACTACTATATAGAAACAGTATGGTTGAAAAGTGTTAGGTGGTGCTGTTAAATAAGCAACCATCAATGAAATATTTTATAAGCATATTTAAGTAGTATCTAACAAACTTTGCAATGGAATGCTATTATCATTGCCAACAATGATTACCTTTTTCTAAACTTAGTAATATTTTATATAACTTTGCATTTTCAATCTTACTACTTTATAGTTTTGTTATAAACTTTAGCTGTATTTCAATAAGTAGCACTTTCTTAGAAGTAGCATTCCAATAATTATTTATTTTGTTTCCAGATTTCTGATTGAAAGTTAAAGACCATCAAAAGTATGCTAATAATTATCAGTGTTTGTCTTTTGCTTTCTATTTTTCTCCATACTTCATGATTTGTCTTTCTTATAACATTATTTCAGCATTCTTTTCATTAATCACATTCTCACTGCCTCCATTTCTTATTAACTTTTTTAATTTATGATTCATGTCTTATATCTATATAAAAATATATGTATATTATGTAAAAACACTTTTAGTTTAATTACGAATGTGACTAAACATTCCTTAAAAGTGTTATGTTGTCTTTTAATTGGCAGTTTTTACTAGTTTTAAGCATTGATATTGAAAAGATTAAATAATTTAAATATCTATTTTTCTTACAGATGATTTTTTTATAGGACTTGGTATTGGCTTATCAATATTAGTACTTTGTTTAATAGGACTTTTAATTAGTATCTGTGTTTTTAGGTAAGAATTTTTTTTTTAAAATATCTTTTGCATTCGTTATGTACTTATGTATATACATAAATTGCAAATATATATATATATATATGTATGTGTATATATATAATTAAATACTCGTAACCAAGAATTATCATTCTTAGTTCAGAAAAGAGAAGAAAAGTAAGAAAATGTTGAAGAAAAACTTTGTCTATCCAAACTAACCTGGGAACCAAAAATGTGCAAATATGGGCCTTTTATTTATTGTTTTTATGTGAAAGATAGTAGAGAGATATTTATCCACAAATATAGACTATTTAAAGACTGTTTTATCTGTATTTAATATTTTGATTTTTTAGATTGTTTATTTGATATTTTGTTATGCTGTTTTTAAAAAACTTTTTGCAGCATTTTTTTCTTTTAAAAAAGACTTCAACAAATATTTCAAATGTAACTGCTACACTATATTTTATTGTCTGTATCGTCCCCTCCCTACCTTTTTTTTTGAAACACTGTAACATTGTAAATTAAATGAGTTTTATTAAAACTATGAAATATAAATTTTAATATTTGTATTTTAAAGCAGTGATTTTGAATAACTAAATATTAATATACAAAATTTTCACAAGATGGCGCAACAGTATAAACATTTAAAATGTAATATTATTAAATGTCAAAATATTAATGATATTTCAATGTATTAAAAGTATTAATGGAGTCAGTGAAATAGTTTTAATTAAGTTAACTGGAAAGAAGAATATGCTAAGGCTATAAAAAAATAATACAATGCTAAAAGAAGTTAATTGGAAAATTTATTTAATAAGAAAATGAGAGGGTTAAGAATTTAATAATATGAACTATGGTATTAATATGTTGGCTATTAAAAGTGAAAGAAAACAAATCAACTATGAAGTTTAATGTAGCAGTATAAGAATGCTGAGGATTTCTGACTTGGAGCTCAATCTGTCTCTTCTGATCCTCGAAGATTTATGAACTTCCGAACGGCTAACTTTTTTTTTTTTTTTGATTACTATGAATATATAGATATATCGAGAGAGAAGGCAATATATTAATATAAATTGCATTGATCATATTAGTTTGAAGCAATTTGTTAGTATTTAAGGGAAAAAGCAAGTAATATAAAAAATAAAAAGTATATAGATAAATGGAACAAGGAGAAAGATTTTGAATTAAAAATTGAATATGGAAAATATGTTAGAATGTAAGTATTTGAAATGGAGATTTAAGAATACAAAATTTTAATTGTAAAATATGTCATATTTAGAAAAAACAATGATGAGAGAGATACTGAAAAGATGCATTTAAATCAGTGATATCAATCTATGGCACATGTGGCAATCTGCCACACTGAAACCCTGATTATATACTCTAAGAAGAAAGATTAGAACTTGTAAAGTAATACTGTAATCATACAACTTTTTTTTAATACTCAGATTAAAAAATTTATATAAAAAAATTAAAAAAGAAAAAAATTCCACATTCATTTGTCTTAACCCAGAATGAGTCCATAATTATTTTTAAATTTTCATAGCATAATTGTTCATTCTTTGCAAGCCTTGAAATTTTGTTTTTGATAAAAGAGAATGGGGGAAGGTATCTGAGTGTATCAGATTTGAAAAATGTTCTGCTCCATTCCAAATGTTAAAAGTTTAGTGAAAGTTAAACATTCAAAAAACCTATTAAAGTAAATAATATTTAATATTAACATTTTTATAACACATAATTACATTATGAAAAAATGTTAAATATTATTTATCTATAGTATGCTATATTTTATTTAAAAATTTAATACTAGTGCAAAAGTTTATAATTCTTGTTAATCTCATAAATAAAAAACCGGTGGTGCATAAACTGTAAAACAGCCAACTTCTGCTATAGATTGTGATTTTTAATGAAGAGTTAATGAACATGGAGCTAAACAGAAAATGTATATAATCAAGACTGTTTATAAAAAGGAATAGTTATAATAAATAGAGTTTAGTTTATTTATTTGTTGAAGATCTTTCACTTCTTTTGATGTATTATAAGTTTGTAATATGAGTAATGTCAGCAACTTTAAAGACCACATATGGGTTATTGTTAAAAGAATGGTTGTAGAGTAAAACTGGTAAATGTAATAAAATTTTAAATTTATGTCATTAGCTAATACAGATATTTATTATACTGCACTGTTATTATTAATTTATAACTTTAATATTAAGTTTATTTTGATGTATTGCACATAATTGTACCATATTATGATGCTATTATGGGTTGTAATGGTCAGATTTGTACACTCACATAACAAAATCCAGAGTCCATGTAAAAACACAATAGCCGATCGAAAGGGAATGTTGAGATACCGAGTCTGACCAAACTAACTTATTCATCAGTACTACATGATTTAACACACTATGAATGACATTTCTGAGCTTACACATGGGTCTCAATTTAATCTGCAGGGAAAAATATGAGACTCCAGAATTGACTACCCAAAATGGCTAATTAAAGGGGTAATTAAACTAAATAACATGCTAATTAACTAAACATAAAGTTAATACTTAAAACTATAATGCATATATGTGCATCTAATATAAAAAATGAATTGGAATTGAATTGGAATTAGACTATGAGCAAAAATGATATGAAACAAATTAAATTTAAAATGATTTATTAATAATTCAAATTAATCAATAAAATGAACAATAATTATACAGGTTTAATATGTAGTAGAATCAAACACATGCAGGAGTTACTTGGCAAGATGAGATTCAATAGAAATCCAGCAATTCTCATCATATATTTAAATATAATTATGGGGTGCGGTCAATAAATTATTCCTATAAGTTATGCCAATATCCTACCTTAATATCATGGTGTGCTATTTTATAAGTGAATATACTAGCCCAAGATAGATTACAAATTATAGTGTTAAGGTGGCTGCTGTTCATATAGGTATATATGAGCATATAACCAAACTCAAGAATGATGCAGATTTAGTTAACAATCGAGATTTGATTTCAGACAAATGCTGAATAATTATTAAGTATAGGAGGAAAGAACTGATTATCTTAGATCAACATATATATGCTATGGCACAGATCTAAACTTTATGAAATAAGATTACAGTATGGATAGGCAATTATTCATGAGCTTTTGCATTGAATGCATGTTACTCTAGAACCAAAGGGTCTGCTATTAATAATGAACATTTGTAGTTCGGGGAGGCTGCTCAAGAGTCTTGGACTCTTACCCCAGTATCATGCTTGGTCTCTTACCTGAATCAAGTATATAGGAGTGACCTCCATCATGAGTCCACAATACATTAACAAATATACTTTTATTTATACTCTAGCTAGTCTATTTAAAGTCATAGGTTATAACTAATATCATGCAAACCATAATAGATATTTAATAGTATATAAAATTAAACTTTATAATAATGAACACATAGTGATTGGTTATTATTCAGCACATAGGATTTTGAACCAGCATGCATGCAAACCAAATAATAATGAACACATAGTGATTGGTTATTATTCAGCGCATAGGATTTTGAACCAGCATGCATGCAAACCAAATAAGTTATTTTAAAATATAATAAAATTGAAAATCTCAATTATCATATCTTTGTTAAATCTATTAACATTTTAAATGTTCACTGCTTTGAAAGATTTGACATATTATAACATATATAAATTTTAGAGAAATAAAGTAGAACAAAATACATATATAGGCATAACTGCAGTGAATGAGAGATTTAAATGAATTTGGTTACAGTTGTTTAAATTTAAAATAATTTAATGAAAGTGTACAGATTTAATTTCAGGTAATATTTATACAAAATTTATATTTTACTCTAGAGGTTTAAAGACTCAGGTCTGAATGTTTAGTTTTACAATAAGCTAGCTTTTAAGAGAAAGGTTTAAAGATTAAAAAATTTATGTTAGAGCTAGAATGGTTATGTATCTTCTATCATTTTGTATCTTGGGCACATCAGACAATGGGCATAATGGCTCTCTCAGTCTCTGTATAGGTAGCATGGTTCATGATGTTTTTTTTGTAGCTGATCATTGGTTATAATGTCTCCCATTCCATGGTGATGGTGATGCATCATTAGACATGTAGAAAGGGACTAGAGATTATCTTTCTGTAGGAAAATGGTAAATCTACACCCTCATTTTCCACCCTGTCAAAATAACAACTTGCATGGAAACTGGTGGCAATGCTTCTCTCAAATTATAAAGTATATATTATGCTGATGTATAAAATATAATCAATTTGTATGGTTTTGAGATCTGACTATATTACTGTCAGCAAGATTGTTTACTGCTAACAAATTCATTAGCACTTATTCCAAATTTTAGATTTTAATTTATGAAAAGTATTTAAACCTTTGTTTTAATCAATTCCATCTTGCCTAGCTGTTGCTGTGTTACAATCCCATATGATTAATATAAGTCTCAAAAATATTCTAAAACACTATAAATGATTAATTATACATAGATACATAAAATAAGAATCAGGAAATGACAACAACAAACATTTTTTTACAAATATATGTTATTACTGTTAGTGCTTCAGTTGTGGGTTAATTCACTATAAATGATTAATTATACATAGATACATAAAATAAGAATCAGGAAATGACAACAACAAACATTTTTTTACAAATATATGTTATTACTGTTAGTGCTTCAGTTGTGGGTTAATTCACTATCACTATATAATTATGGTTGATGGGGCAGATCCACTAATTATCCTTGATCATCTTGTTCAAGTAGTATCTGGGGGTTTGTTGATGACAGTTAAAGTTTCCTGTCTAGGTGGACTCTGGGGGTTGACTGACCACCAGTCCAACTGCATGCATACTTTCTCCTTATAAAGGTGATTTCATTATTTAATACACATCCATCCTCTTTATAGTCTACCTCAATTGGGCATGGGATTCTGTCTGTAAATGGTTTCCATGGAATCTGTCCCCAAAATCTGGCTCCATCAGATATAAGTCTCTATGATATAGAAAAATCCTGCTATATTCTCTCATGTGCCTATTGCAGGCTCATATACACTTGATTTCCAACTCAGAAGGTGTATAATTTTCTTCTTCTTTCTCCTTTCCCTAATCATTCATTCCATGCTTGTCTAAGTAGCATTTATATTCCTTTCTTTTTTAGAGATCTTTTTTTCAGATGGAGATGAGGTCTCACTAAAGACCTGGTGTTCAATCTGACATTTTGAAGAGTGGTTGGATACTCTAACTTAATTTGTTCTTGGTGATGCAAAACTATGCCCTTGACATTGTCAATCTGACATTTGTGTTTCTGGATGAAAGCCAAATCCTATTACCACATCCTGAATCAATCAGGATCATCAAAAGTTGTTTGGTCCTATTTAAGATCTGGATGGACTCAGTACTCCTCTGTCTTCTTCATCCTACCATTGGCCATCATCATTTGAATTGTCTTTACTAGTAATTTCAACAGTAAGGATCCCTGCTCTTCCAACCATGTTAGCTAGCTAATTTTTTGAAGTGAAAGATATCTGGCTACCAGTATCAACTAATGTGAATCTCTTCATTACTCCAATCTTGATATAGATCATAAGGGATCATCCAACCTGGATATCAGATATGGATCCATAGTTGCCAAGATCATGAAGATTGGATTTGGGATTTTCATAAGCCCTGTTCCTCTGTGAATTATCAGAACTCCTGAAGTTTAATAATACATCGCTTGATGCAAGTTTGGTCATCTTATCTTGATCTATGAAAACTCTATGGATGGTAGTTATTGCTGATATGTACTGGGCACCTAGGAGAATCCATCCTGCAGCTTACTTGGAAAGAAGTGTAAAATCAATAGTCATCAAGAACCAAACCATCTCTTCTAAAATTTATATTCTGCATCCAACCATCAGCTGTTGCACCTGAGATAGTATATTCTGTTGTATGGCCTAAATCATCTGGGTATCCATAAAAGGAACATATACAGTCAATGACTGAAGGCAAGCCAACTGTTTAAAAATAAACTGCATGTGTTTTTTTGACCACTGACCCATATAACTCCCTGAAGATAGCCTGATAGATTCCATCCTGGTGTTCCTCACTCTAGAACATTTTAAAGAGAAATGAAGAGTATTGATCAAAGTTGAGAGGTCTTCCATCATAAAATCCTCATTAGAACTTGGCATATCCCTGTAGGTAATAGATTGCAAGGGTGACTTGGTCTGCTAATGTGATTTTCTGAAATCAAACTAACTCCCACAGGCTCTCAATATAGATTTTTGGGTTCTCCCCATCTCCCTTAAAAATCTTGATCTGTATAAACTTTGACAAATAAGTTTGAATATTCAGGATAGGCTCTGGTTTCTCTATAAAATTCAACTCTCCTTTACTGTCTTCCCAGCTTGGGTATATTTTATTTGGTGTGAAGATCTGCTCATTATTTGGAACTGAAGGATTCTGCACAATGTCTCTCAACTCACCAATGCTGGTAGAATCACCAAGATCTTTCTGGAATCATCAATGCCCTGCATCATATCTATTTTATTTTGGCTATCAATCAAATTCAATACAGGATTTCTATCTTTTGATCCTTTTATCACCTCCACTTGATTTACAGTATCTAAGCTAACTCTTGGAATCATTCCTTTTCCTTTTTCACTCTGGAGATCCCATTTTTTTTAGTCATTGGATATTGCTCATTATCTCAGCTCTTTTCCTAGTGGCTTATCTTATTCTCTTGAGACTAGATTTTCTTTGATCTCATATAGCTCTTCCCAGATCTCTCCTTTCATCTCCTGTAATTCTTTATTTTGTCTTCTTGTTCCTTTTGACTCTTCAATCTCTCTCCCAATTTCTGTTATTCTGAGATATTGTGTCCTGTATGAGCATTTCCTGCCCTTCTATTTTGTGTGGTTTTGAACTTTCTACTTAGCTCCTGTATACCCCCACTGGTCTCTTCCTGATGATTCCCCAGGAATCCCATGAATTTAATGTGGATGTCCTTGTATTTTCACTGTCAGTCCATTTTCAATTCTTCTAACCCTTTCTGCAATCTCTATTCTGCCTATCTATCCCTTTTTCCCTTTACTGGTCTTTCAACTTCTAAATTTTCCTCCATCCTCTGGTCACTTGCTTCTAAGCTTTCCTAGATTTTCAACAGATTTTGTTGGTTCCTTGCTTCTAAGCTTTCCTGGATTTTTCAACATATTTTGGAATATTTGAGTTTTTCTATTTAACCTATTCTTTTGGTCTCTAACTTCTGCCTCAAACAGGCTCCCATTCACTCACCTCCTCCATTCTATATAAAATTACCTCAAAGAGTCCAGATTTTCTTATATCCTTCATGGGTTTTTCTTCTGGAACTGCCATGGTTCTTAAAGGTAGCAGGACCTTCTACATATTTTCCCTCTGTATACTAGCTGGTGCTTACTTTCCCTTCTGTTTCTCCCTCTGTAATTGCCAATATCCTGAATCTCAGGGTTACTTCTGATTCTCTACACTTTCTTTCATATCTTCCTTTACAATTACTTTCTCCATACTATTATATATATTATTCTTGGAGTTTTTTGTTGAAGTTTGCTAACTATGATTCTTTATAATTACTTTTTTATTGGCTATTTCCATTTCCACTCTGAAAATGGCTATAGTTTCTCAGCCTCCAGCAGATCACTATCCATTTTACTTAACCTATGCTATCTTTTAATCCTATTTCCTTTCTATTGCCAAACATATAATATATACTAATTCCATTACATACAAAAAAATTTTGCACTAAATTAATAATAATAACCCCAAGTAAATTACAATTTACTATAATAACAAAATATACATTACCTTCATGCATCTTTATTCTTTCTTCAGTTCAAGCTGCCTTATTTTTATAAAGAAACCTATAAATTTGTGATAGCATTTATTTGAATTTCTGCACCAACTTTAGTTTTTTACATATACATAATCGTGCCCTAATCATTTCATTGCTCATATCCAATCCAATTCATAAATAAGACAATAATGTTTTAGTGATATATCTCCCCTATATGTAGATGACTTGTAATCTGTTCAGGCCATCCTTGGGTGCCAGACACCACTGAGCAAGAAAAATAAATGATACATATATAATATCAACTCCCCAAATTTTAAAACAATATGCATTATCATAACTTGCTCCAAATTCAATATGTTTATACATAATTCAGCCCAAACAGCCATGTGTTAAGTCATGGAAAAGTTTAAAATAAAATAACATTTGGGTGTCATTTATAACCAAAACAAAAAAAAATTACATATACATAAAATTATCATGCATCAACACAACACAATTTGAGAAAAACAATCTGCTCATGCATCAACACAACACAATTTGAGAAAAACAATCTGCTCAGGAGTGGGGGAAATAATCATAATCTCACATTTGGGTATGTTCATGTAAAATATCTGACACCAATGCATCATAATTGGTGCAAACAATCTGCCCAGCTCACATGTTACAGCACCATAATTGGAAGGAAGAAACCTATGTATTGTCAGATTTGTGCATTCATGTAACACAATCCAGAATTCAGATAAAATAGACTAAAGCTACCCAAAAGAAGATAGTGAGATCTCAAATCTGACCAAACTCTAACTCATTCACCAGTATTTTATGACTTAACATCTTATGAATGACATTTCTGAGATTACATGGGTTTCAATTTAATCTGCCAGCTGGCTCTGAACAGGAACAAACATGAGACTCCAGAACTAACTACCCAAAATGGCTAATTAAAAAGATAATTGAACTAAATAAGATGCTAATTAAGTAAGCATAAAGTTAACATTTAAAATTATAATGCATATTATATATATATATATATGTGTGTGTGTGTGAGTGTGAAGATGCTAATTAATTAAGCATAAAGTTAACACTTAAAACTATAATGCATATCATATATATATATATATATGTGTGTGTGTGAAGATGCTAATTAATTAAGCATAAAGTTAACACTTAGTCTTGCATTGGTGGTCGAGAGGTCAGCCGACTGCCATGCACTTGCAGGCAGTTGCCCAGGTTGTGGGTTCGTGTCCCGTCCGATGCTATGACACTTAAAAAAAAAAAGTAACACTTAAAACTATAATGCATATCACATATATATATGTGTGTGTGTCTGTAAGCTAATAAATGAATAGGAATTGGATTGGAATTAGGCTATGAGCAAAAATCATATAAAATGAATTAAATTTAAAATGATTTATTAATAATTCAAAATGATTTATTAATAATTCAAATTAATCAATAAAATGAACAATAATTATACAGGATTAATATGTGGGATCAAACACACACATGCATTACTGAGCAAGATGAGATTCAATAGAAATACAGCAATTCTCATCATATATCTAAATATAAATATGGGTGTGTGATTAATAAATTATGCCTATAAGTTTAATATGCCAACATCCTACATTAATATTATGGTTTGCTATTTTATAAGTATATATACTTACCCCAGTAATGTTCTTGGTCTCATACCCAAAGTAAGTGTATGGTGGTGGCCTCAACCATGAGCAAATAAAAAGGTGCAGCAAGACATTATCTATAATGCATACTTAGGAAAAACACATCGTTGATGCATAAAATAAAGACAAATATGTATACTTAAAATTACAATGCCTAAAACAGATAGTGTCTACCTGCATGACTATTAGAACCCAGTTCTGAAATCAAGCAGCATAATCATGTTATATTAATGAACTAAAACTAATTACTAATCTAGCTTAATATTCTCAATCTGCATCTCGAATTAGATTTCTCTAAGAAGGAGAAAGTATATTTAATTGGCAATTAATGATCTATTAATAAATATACTTTTATTTATCCTTCAGCTAGTCTATCTTTTTTAATAATACATATATTTAAAGTTTTGGTTATAACGATGATCATGCAAACCATAACAGATATTTAATAGTATATAAAATCAAATCGACTTATAATAATGAACATGTAGCAATTTGTTATTCTTTAACATATAGGATTTCAAACCAGCATGCATGTAAGACAAATAAGTATTTTAAAATATATTAAAATTGATGATATCAATCAATTATCATATCTTTGTTAAATCAATTACCATTTAAAATGTTCACTGCTTCAAAAGATTTGGCATATTATAACATATATAAATTTTAGAGAAATAAAGTAGGACCAAATACATATATAGACATAACTGCAGTGAATGAGAGATTTAAGTGAAGTTAGTTACAATTATTTAAATTTAGAATAATTTAATGAAAGTTTACAGATTTAATTTCAGGTAAGATTTATACAAACTTTATATTTTACTTTTAGATAATACTTTAAAGAGTTAGGTCTGAATATTCAGTTTTATATTAAATTAGCTTTTAAGATGAAAGTTTAAAGATTAAGAAAATTTATGTTAGAACTCTGCAGTGTTTCAATGGTTACTTACCTTCTAGCAGCTTGGGTCATGGCCACATCAAACAATGGGTGTAGAGGCTCTCTCAATCTTGGGATAGGTGGCATGGTTCAGGATGTTTTCTTTTTGCAACTGACCATTGGTTAGAATGTCACACACACACCCCAATGATGGTGATGTGCTATTAGACATGTAGGACACAACTACAGCTCTCCATCATCCTGCAGGAAAATGGAAAATCTACACCCTCCTACTCCACCATGTCAAAATAACAATTTGCATGGAGATTAGTGTCAATGCTTTTCTAAAATTACAAAGTATGTATTATGTTGATGTATAAAATATAATCCATTTAAATGGTTTTGAGATCCGACTATATTAGTCAACACAATTGTTTACTGCTAGCAAATCCATTAGCATTTATTTGAAGTTTTAGATTTTAATTTATGAAAATTAATTAAACTTTTGTTTTAACCTCCTTTTACTGTTTGTGGCTAAGTTTAACCACTATAAATCCCTAAGGACCAGAAATGTTATTTTAGAAATATATTATTGCTAAAAAAAATTATTTTAGATTTTATCTTACATTGCATGGTGTGATTCTTGTTTGCAGCAATTTAAGGTTAAATTCAAGAATCACAAGAAACTTCTAGATAATATTGCACTATATATGTATTCTGGTAGTAGGTGGAATACACATGTATGCATGCGATTTCAAGCTTAAAAATGATAAATTGATTCTTTAAAAAACAACATTTATAATTCAAAATACATTTATTTTTTAAATCAAAATACTCTCTGCAATATAACTATATCTATGATATTATCAATGTTTGTATTTATAATTCAAAATACATTTATTTTTTAAATCAAAATACTCTCTGCAATATAACTATATCTATGATATTATCAATGTTTGTAGCATATATATATATATATATATATATATATACCTGTGTTAGTGACTTTATATATGTATTCAGGAAGATTTTGAAGATGGTATGGGTAGAATTATAAGGAAAAATAGGTGAAACAGATATGACGTGAGGAATATATTGTTTCAGGATTTATGATTTTTACTTTTAAAAACATCTATAAAAAGAAAAATAACTTTAGTACTATCTTTGACCACCTGAAGATCTAAAAAAAAAGTAGTTTTTTTTTTAAAGAAAAATGATAAAAACAAGCAGTAAGTTTAGAAGGGTACGTCATAATTTACAAAAAGTGAGGTAGTTTCAAAAATAGTCCTTAGCTAAATAATATGAAAGTTTAGCAAACAATGAATAAAAAGTAAACTGAACTATAAGAATTGGGGGAGGGGGTCATCCAGTGTGTAAAGAATATGGAATAAGCAGGAATTTGAATTTAAACTTTCAAGTTCCCTACAGCTATTCACCCCATCTTATATAACTGATACACATAACAAATTTTTTTTTAATTACAGTAAGTTCAATGTAGACTATTTACTTATATTTAAATAGAATATAGAATGAGTATGATCATGAAATTTCAAGGTGCTGCACTCAGTAAATAATAAAGTCTATAGTTGGCAAGTAATAAAATGAACTTCAGATATGATAGTCATATTTTAGTGATGAATATCACTATCCAGTCATCAATATCTCCTGGTGATTTATAGAATGAGATATTGGCTCAGCAGCATCTACACGTTTTCTGATATAAATGATCTTGTCTGTCTTGTCCCAATGTTCTTTTTCCTTACTGCTTCTGTCATTGAAATTAATGTAGTTTCAGGTTATTATGAGTCTCCTGTATCATCAATGTTATTGTAGCAACTACATTTATGCCCTATAAATACATGCACACAATTTGATATTAATCGGTCTTTAAAAAATTACCCTTTTCCTATACCCTTATCACAATGCTTTATTTAAATTTACTATAAGCAATATAAAATTAAAAAAAATTTTTTTATTTGTTTTGAATGCATAAGTCTGACATTATTAAAGCAATGTCAGAAATAAGTTTAATAAATTGGGAGAATTTTAATCATGTTCTTTGCATTAGACAGTAAAATCAATAATGAGTCACTCTAGATTTATGGAGCAGAGGGATTTTAATTAAGCAAACATTTTATGTTTTGTAGCTCTATTTAGGGAGCTTTTGCATTACCTTCTAATGTGCATTAACATTTATATGATAGCTTAAAAATATGGTCTATTATAATCATATTTATATTGGATTTGATGTTCATTCTTTAGAAGAATTTATTAATTTCAACAACAGTTAAACACTAACATTTACATATTTTTAAGATTGTAAGCAGTACGGTGTGAGTAAGCCTATTTTTGAGTTCATTAAAAATAAATAATCCTAACTATTTGTGATGATGGATTTTTTAAAAAAAAAAATTAGTAATTTGATTACTTGGAATTATGTCACATTTTCTGCTTGACGGAATAATAAATTGACTCTGAAGCTCTGCACATATGAATTCACCAAACTGATAAAAAGACTTCAAACGATTCATGGATTTAAAATGCTAAGAAGATATGGGTACTAATTGGACAGTAGGAATTGATATAAATGCCTTAAACCCTTTTTTATATTCAGACAGATTTAATATTTTTTAAAAGCCTACAAAACTGCATACCTGTTAGATACACTATACCCCATCCTAAGCTTTTATTTTTATTTTTCATTATATCATGGCAAATACCCAATACTAATGTAGCAGATATTTAATTTGTTCCATTAATGTAAATAAATAAAATGATTTTTAAAAAGCCTTCTGCAGAGCAGTGAAAAAAAAGACAATATTTATCTGACTTTCCAATTATCAAATGGGGATAAGTAGAGTAGCCTTTTATAGATGCTTTGTGTGCATATTTAAACAAATAAAATTTTAAAAAATGTGATATCACATACTTAAAAGCCCTTAGAATTTAACTTATTTTTGTATCTTTAAATATACAGTATTTCTACTTTTAAATTTTATATTTCTAAAATGCTTTGCAATTACAACTTAAATTATTATTTTACTAGACTTCTGACAAATGTAGATCTTCCTAATGTTTTATCTGTCAAATGAAATTGTTTTAAGCTTTATTTCAGATACTAAAATTAAATAAATTAATTATCTACAATTTTTTGTTCATTTTAATAATACTTTTTCTATTCCTTCTTTTAAAACACCGTAGTTTTGCTTATTTTTTTTATAAAATATTTTTCGACTTTTTGTTACTGCTTTTTATAGTGAACTAATTGGAGGAGTCTTTTTTATTTAAAGATTGTTTTATCTTGCTATTAGAAGTTGATCAAAAGCTATTACCAAATAAAATTTAAAAACATTATAATTTTAGAATTTGAAGACATTAACGTGTCTAAGAGATTCATGCTTGCAAGCTGAATAGAAACTGTTTCATAAATGCTCAGAGTTTGTGTTTAGATCTAGTTTCTTATTCCTGTCTTTCACTGACGATAGCAAATAGCTTGAAATCATGATCTGAAAGTGGAATTAAAGTTAGAGATAGTGAATACTCGCTCTGATGTTTATGTAAACAGAAAACTACGCTTGAAGGTGTTTTTGGTAGAACGCCATCTGTTATCATAAATACAAGTGTTAGCAAGTTTTTTAACTTGTGTTTTTTTGTTTTTCATAAATGTACCTTTGAGGTCTTTCTTGCAATGATGTATATTGCAGAGGCTTCTACTATGTGGTGATGCTGAACTGAGATCAGACCCATGTAGCTATCTGGCTTGCTATGCTGAGTTTGAAGACATTAACGTGTCTAAGAGATTCACGCTTGCAAGCTGAATAGAAACTGTTCATAAATGCTCAGAGTTTGTGTTTAGATCTAGTTTCTTATTCCTGTCTTTCACTAACGATAGCAAATAGCTTGAAATCAGGATCTGAAAGTGGAATTAAAGTTAGAGATAGTGAATAATCGCTCTGATGTTTATGTAAACAGAAAACTACGCTTGACGGTGTTTTTGGTAGAACGCCATCTGTTATCATATATATATATATATATATAATTATAAGGGCCTTGAACTCACATTTTCAAACTCCCCACAGCTGGTCAATCCATTCTATACAATTGACACACTTGACCATATACATGTGAGATCAAGTAAAATAATTATAATTAGTCTAATATGATAACATTACTTAAATATAGAATGCTACTAGTTCTTCAATATCCATTACAACAAATTTTGCAAAAGAAAATATGCTTAATTGAGAAGTATTTAACAATGCAGTGAGTTTTTTAAAATCAAAAAGTAAAATAATTTGCCATTTAGCATATACAGAGATTACATAATAGTCTAACTAACAATAGTTCGAACATTTGCAATAAAACACTATCTTATTAATTAATTTTTTAAAAACTTATATGAGGCAGTTTACTTTACTCATGCTAAAAAAAAATCCTTCAGTAATTATTTTTTGTTTTCTCAGAGATCTTTTCATAAGAAATTTAATAACTGCAAAAGATGTTATTCACTCTTCTGAATTGAAAATTACAATGCAAAAGATGTAACTATAATTGCCATTTTCATGATACTCAAAAGGAAATGAGATGATTTATTTAATATATTAAATTCTTTATCTGGCAACTCTCAGTAAAACAAAGATTCAATCTTGATCACTCCTTTTTCTAAAAGCACTGCTTATTACACCTATTTATTAAGATATCCAAAATAAAAATTCATTATTTTAATGATATTGAGTAATAAATTTATATAACAAAAAATAGAATTTTTTTTCTCTAAAAGTATAGTTATTGTAATAATAAAAGATTAATAAGAATATATTATATCTTCTTTGATATGATGCTTTTTTATCTAATATTATGAGCTACATTTTTTGTTAAGTTGGATATATGATAAGAATGAAAAGATTAAAAAAAATGCACTTAAGCTGGTTTATATTGAAGAATCAGAGATGTTTACATTAAAAAAACTTATTTCAGAGACACTAAAAAAAGTGCTGTGTGGCTGAGAATATAATTTAAGATTATAGTGTAGGACTATCACAAAACTCACCTCTAATTTTTTTATCCTTATTTATTGATCATTAGAATGGTATTACTTGGTTATAAATTGCAATTATTAATAATAATGCAACTAATTTATTTGATGTTATTATGTAACCATGATGGAAAATGTCTTTTGGATTTATTACATACATAGCAGCACATTAGAGTATGTGATATTCCATCATTATCTAAATGAATCATTTTTCTCAAAAATCTATCAAGATATTTAAAGTAATTTATGGATCAAATCAAACTGACAAGCATTCAAGCCAAAAGTTGTTAAAACTTTTTATTACATTGTAATTAATAAACATCTGAGTTCTTTTTAATATTGATTATTAAATTAAATTCTTTATATGGTTGCATTAAAAGCATTAAGAACATTCAACAAATCATTCTATTAATTGGCAACAATAGCATTATCCTTTGCATAATGAAAATTAAAAAGTCGAGACTATGTTTTTGTTCTTGATTTTAATACCTTCAAAATTACAGACCCCACCATTAGATATTTACCTTATTGTAAATAACTTGATGAATTGTCCCAGTAACTATTATCATAAAAATACAAAATAATGTTTAATACCATTTTTCAATGCATTGCATACAATGGTAGAGGGGTAAACTATGGAACTCATATTCTGTGGATCATAGGTTCAGTTAAGACTCTTTTGTCCAATTTAATTTTAATTTTTTTATTTAAATTCATCAAACATATAATTAATAATGGTCTATGATACACAGATTATTTGCATACCATATATACAATTTATTCTATTATAAAATGATTGTTAAACCATTTGATATTAATGAGTGTGTCAATGCAAGATCACAAATACCAGTGTCATGTATTATTCTTAGATTTGATAATATTATTGCATTGAAACAATTATCATTGTAAGTTTGAATGTAATGATTGAGAATTTTGAAATTTATATTTCTGATATGATAAAATCTGCTTTTAATGCAAATGATATTGAGAGTTTTAAAAGAAATATGTATGAGAACAAAAAAGTTAGAAATGATAAAAATTAGATAGCATTATTATGTTATCAAGTATTGGAAATAAAATTGGAAAGATATATATAATTTTAATGTTAGATGTAAAACTGTTAATTTGAATAGTTTGATAAATAATATAAAGAGTAAAATAAATTGGACTGATTTAATGATGTACATATGGTGAGATGCAGCCAATTAGATTGCCAATATAAGTACTACTATAAAATGAAAGCCAATTTGAGGACATGAATGATGTAATAATCACATAAGTACAGAAAAGCTAAAACTGATTTAATCTTTTATATTTTATAGCCATGAAAAAAAATATGAATGTGTTTATAATTCTGATATTATTGAAATGATTAGTCAAAAAAGAAATGATAGAAAGTGAATGATTAAAGAGGCTTGGTTTATTGTGCAAAATAAACACTTAATGAATCAGAGAGGCAATATTGCTCAAAAAAAGCAACAAAAAAAATTTTTTTTTAAATTTTTAATAGTAAAATACTGTTATTGTTTTTGTTTTGTTTGAAAACTATGATTTTGCAACATCAAAGTTGAATGATTTAAGAATGTAATTGTGTCTATATTAATACCAATTCCAAATTAATACTGATTCTACTTGGATTTGAATTACAGGCAGTCCCCTAGTTACAAACTTAATTGGTTCTTGACATGTGTTTGGAAGTTGAAATTGTTTGAAAGTAGAGGTCTATAAAAAAAACATCAAAAAGGGTTTTCAAAATACAATATTTATTTTTTATTAATTAGTATCTGGAGTTTTGTTTACAAATTTATTAAGAGTTAATTGAATTCTATTCTTTTTTTCTTGATGAAGAATTCTGTAACATTCTGTGTCTTTTTCTATTGCTCTTCATACACAGGATACATGCTCTCTGTTGGGATCACATTTTTCCATGATATTCAAAAATTTATCAAGATGCATGAAGGCTTCATTCATATTCTTGATTGTCAAACTCTTAACAATAAGTTCATTACCAGGTTCTTCTTCATTTTGTATTTCATTCATCTCTTGTAGTTTAATCAAGTCTTCATTTGACAGAGATTCTGAGTGAGATTGCATTAACTCATCAATGTGACATCTAAATTTAATTCATTCATTATATTGACTATTTAAGTTATGATATCTTCAGAAGTTTCTTCAATGTCCATAGAAGCATTCATCATTTGTGGATATTTTTTCCAACAACCTTTCATTACTGACCCTCTTATTTCAGCCCATGCATCCCTAATATTTATTGCATTCCCTATATTATAACTTTTCCAAAAATCACTTAGTGTAAGTCCACATTCCTTGTCAATTACCTTGATTGCTTAAATCATTAATCTTCTCATATAATACTGCTTAAAAGTAGCTATCACAGTTTGGTTTATAAGTTGTATTTCACTTGTGGTATTGGAAGCAATAATCACAACATTAACATTAACTTCTGGATGTAAATTTTGCAGGGATTTTTGGATGTTCAGGAGAATTGTCTAAGAGCAGTAGTGTTTAAAATGATAAATTATTCTTACTACAAAATTACCTAACAGAAGGTACAAAATGATGTGAGAATCAATCTTGAAAAAGCTGTGCAACAGCCCAGGCATCAGGATTTGATTTCCAAATAACTGGAAGCATTCTTTTATCATTTTCTTTCAATTCTCTAGGATTTTCTGTCTGATAAATTAGGATTGGCTTCAATTTAAAATCATCAACTAAATTACCTCCAATAAGTAATGTTAATCTGTTTTTAAAAGGTTTGTTCCCAGGTGCAACTGATTCTTCTTTTGAATCTGTGCATGGATTTTACAAAATGGTAAAACAGCAGCCATAGAAATTGAATGCATGCAGTGACATAGGAAAAATAATGGTATGTCATTCCATGCAACTTTCTCAACATATTACCAAAAGTGCCACTCTCTGATCTACATCCTCCAAAAGAAATTTCCCCAGATTGTAACTGAACAACCAGTCATTCCATTGGACAGATCTTCACTTTTGAAGATAAGCTGGAAAAATCAGATATTTGGTTACCTTCTCACTCACAATGGTCATTGAACCCTAGTATTCAGACAGAAAATCTCTATTTGGGATGCTCATGACCTGTTATTTCCCACTCAAAACTCTATCCTTTTTTACCTTGGTGGTAACAATCAGGTGGTCACCAGGTTTTTCAAACATGTCAAGCTAGAGCCAAGGTTCCTGGACATCCTAGTGAAAATCAACCTGAATTCACTCCAGATGAACTGGTTCCTGCATTATAGGATGTTCTTTAAGAACATAGATCTTACATGTCACAACTGCCACATAACCTCTGAAACCTTTGACCACATGATAAATGATTGCCCAGCATATGACAAAATCATAACATTCATTGCTCACAACTGCCACATTTCCCTGAACAAAATATTAGCTATCAAGAGCTGCTTCCTGTCTAGGGATTATGTCATCTCAAGACTTTTGACCTTCAACACTTATGCCACCTGGATGGCCAGATGTCACATCAAGTTTACCATTCCTCATCCCAATCCTGAAGAGATATTCATTTCTAAGTTGAAAGAATTTTGCCATAAGGACAGAATCATCTCGTCCAGATTTTCATTTGAAAACACATGGAGTCTGATTAAGCTGGATTAAACAACACCAGTGAGTACATCAGACCATCTGATTGCCTGAGCAACATGGATTACTTTTATTTTATTTACAATTGTACCATTCTTACATATGTATTTCAATAAAATTATTTATAAGCTAAATATAAACGTGCAGGCATCTTTTTTTGAAATAATCCTGTCTCATCTACATTGAAGACTAGGCATGGAAAATAAGCTCCATCTTTAATGATATTAAGAGAAAATGAAAATAAATTCACTGGCAGCTTTCTTATCTGCACTGGCATCTTCTCCAGTACATTTAATATTATATAAAAAATATCTCATTTTAAATTTGTGAAATCAGCCATTGCTTCTTACAAATTCAACAGCTGAGTCTTCTTTTAATTCTTTCTTTCAATCTTCATGCAAACTAAGAGCATTAGCTTGAATAATTGATAAACTTACTGGGATGCTTTTTTGATGTTGATTTTCAATCCATAAAACCAAAGATTTCTCAGTTTCATCCATTACTCTGCTGTGTCTTTTTGAAACAAACTTTGAAGAAATATTTCCACAATTTTTTAACATATTCCTTAATTTTGTTTTTGTTTTTCACAATTGTATATATTTTTGACCGGTTTAAATTACATTAACTTGCAATTGAAGCAAAAGCTTCATCATTTTCAGAATGTCTAGTTATAACCATTTTTATCTTGATCATTTGGGGCTTATGAGGTCTTGATTTCTTTTTAGTGGTATCAACACTGCTGTTTTTTCATTTCTAAATCATGTTTTTAATTAATGACAAAAATTCACCAATACAGAAATATATACAGTGTATATATAACATAATCATGCACAAACTACTTTTAAAAATAAGCACTAATCAAGACATATTTAGTTAAACTAAATACTAGTTTTAAATCCTTTTGACTTGTTTAAAAAATAAACTATATTAAAAAAATGTAAATAATTGACTGTTAATTTAAATATATTACAAATCTATAATAATATAACTTGATACTATTTATCACACAATAATTTTAAAACAATAACCTTTAAAAAATTTGATTGGCTGACAGATTATTAGACTACAGACTCATTTACATATTTCCCAATTATGTGCTTTTAAAATTAGAAATAAAATTATGAGTCATCATTTTAAATAAGAAACAATATAAATATTTAATATAAATAATTTATTTATAATAAACAAAAATATTTAAAATGATACATTTTATTAACTCTTACTAATTTATGAAATTATAAGTAAATATTTAAGCCAAATGTAGCAATTTTTTGTCTACATTTATAGTTTAAAATATCTTTCAAAATTAAATAATACTTATTAATAAATTTATCTTATCATGTATAAATGCCTCAATTTTATTAACAAATTTTAGAAAGTAACTAAAAACTTTTTCTAAAACCATGCAAGCACAATACATGTATATTATCTGTCATGTATAGTGATGCAATTTTTTGAAATTTACTGTCTGCAATAAAACTAAACATACATTTAATTACAAAATAATGCATATTACAAAATATTAAATGTAATAATAAAAATTTAGAATAATAAATTTTGACATTTTTTGTAACATTTACTAAAAAATAAAACATTAGATACACCATAAGAATCAAAACTTTATTAAATAATTATTATACAATTTAAACATAATTTTAGAAGATAAATTTAATAACTTCTTCAAATATATTAAACATTATATTAAAAATTAGTGTTTTTAAAGGTTTATTTAATAAGATATTCAGTATATTTTTAAGTATAACTAAGACCAGTCATTCCAACCATACAATATTAACTTATTCTGCTTTTATATACAATTTTAACATTTAAAATAGTTTTAAAATATTTTCTAACCTTCTATGTATTTATTTTACTAAGTTTTAAGCCTGTTTAAATATTATTATTGCAATTATAATACCTATACTTCTCTTAATTTAATTTTTTTTAAAGAAATTGGCTTTTTTAGCACATTCAGCCCTAATAAAATGGGTACAATATATATATGTAAAATAATACTTATACAAAGTTTAAATGTAAATTTTTAATAATATAATTATGCAGAGTATACTTTTCATGTAATATTCATGGTCATCTGCCTGAAAAATGACAAAAATATAAATGGCACAATTATATTATTAAAATTTTATATTTAAACTCAGTATAATTATTATTTTACATTAATATCTAGAATGACAGAGTATGGAAACATAATTATATATGTATGCAAATTATGAGAAAGCAGTCAACATTTAGACAATATTAATACTAATAACAATCAATAATCTCAATCAGTTGTCAAGGCAACCTTCTTTTAGCAGTATAGGTGGAAATCCAACTGTATTTATGTTCTAATATGTGTATATAGACACTATATATTAAGAAAATCTGAAAATTGAAATACATTTGTAGTATGATTCATTATAATTACAGTAAAGATGAAACAACAAGAATGTAGATATTGATGTTAGATCAGGTGCTGTATAAGAGTCTTATGTAGACATATTTTTTTTAAAAAATACACTTTTAAATTAAAAAAAAAATTTCCCTCAAAATGGGGGGGGGGGTGATTGAAATAAAAAATTGAATGGATAAATATGAATTTGAATATAGAAATAAAAGAAAAACTAACTTTTGAAATTGTGAAAAAACGAAAACTTCAATTGTTTTAAAAAAAAATCCCAGCAGAAAATAATATGTGAAAGTATGATTCCTTGACTCTTAAAATATATGTATTTAAAGATCTTACAGCTCATATTAGATTTATCATAGAAAATTCATATGTAACTTAGCATCTAGACAAACAGCAATGATATTCCAAGTCTTCAGAAATGTTCCAATAATTTTTAGGCTGGCATTATAAATTTTTTTAAAATGTTAAAAGATTTAAAGATGACTCAGACTTTAAGATGACCAATAAGAAGATAATGTATTTTATTAAAGGACTAGGGTATCAGAAAAAAATGAGTAATTTACAGTAAATTTTACAATAAGTCAAAGAAATTAAATCATTTTAGAAATGAATAAATGAAATTCTGTAAAATGGTAAAAAAAACTGTTATTGATAACTTAAAAAATTATAACTGTAAAATGTCAAAAAACCATATATATAATAGTAAAAATCAGTCATATATCACATGACCTATATAGCTTGTATTACCAAAAAAAAAAAAATTAAATAATTAAGCTTGTTTAGAGCTAGTAGCAGGCTCTTTATATTATATATATAACCATATTGTTAAAAGGAGGTTGCCTTGACAACAGTTTGAGATTGTTGATTGATATTGGGATTGTCTATGTATTGAATGGTTTTTAATTATATAACATTTTGTGCTGGAAGAACAATTACTTAAACAATAATTAGACAAGATAACATGATTTCTAAAGGCAAGCACAATATCATGAAATGTGTGGAAATTTTCTATATGATTATAGTAATAAAAAATAGAAAGGCAAAGTAGTCTATATAATACAACATCATTTGAAATAGCATATATTATAAATGAGTAAGTGAGACATGCAATTAAATATTTGATACCAGATAAGCTCTAGATAATAATGGAATCATTATAAATATTTTTTTAAAAATATGTGAATAAATAAAAAAATTATTGGTACAGTTTCACCTCAAACATCTAAGGGGTAATAATATATCATGTGTTTAAAGCAAATTGTATTAGTAATATTAAAAAAAAATAAAAAAAGAAAGAGTAATTACAGCTATTATCAATTGCATATAAAATTTTCAATATATTGCTAGTTTTTACAGAAACTTTGAACTCAAACTATAGAACAAATTAAAAGTGATTTTACCACAGCATCCTAGTATCATAAAAATTATAGATAGTACTAATGAGAAGCAGTTTTAAAGGCTTGGTGGTGTAGTGATTTGTACATCTACTTGTCTTGTCTGGATCTCAAATTTGAATTAACTTGAATGTTAACATCTTTTCATTTAGTAAATAGTCTTAGATAAAATCTTTATAGCCAATCCAGATATATATCTAGTTAAAAAACTAGAAAATGTATATTTAGCTATTCTCAGGAGATAAAGGTTCCAGATTAATATGAGTTGTCCAGATGTCAGATAAATTGATTATAAAAGTAGAAAAATACTATCAAAATATGATGCAGTATTTGGTTGCCTTTAGAAGAACTATATTTTAAATTGGATTCTAAATATTTTATTTTTATAGACAATTCTGCTATGATTAAAGCTTTAGAATATCTTGAGACAGAATAGTCAATCCTGAAAATCAAAATGCAACAGCAAGAGATGTTATTAAGAATATTTTAACTTTAGGAAAACTTTTTAAAACAATGTTTCATGAAATATTTGGTGGAAGAGAAAAGTGCAAAAATAAAATAACAAAAATCATCTGGAATTATTTCCCCAAATACTAATTCAGAATTCTAGAAAATATTAGAATGTGCTATTAATAAAAATACACTAGAGTGCAATAATTCTAAAGTTGTTTTTTAAGCCATGCACTCCTCATTTTATGCCCACCATATTGTAATAATCTATCAATACTGAAAATCAGACCACTTTTTCTGACTACACATGCATTTCACATATCAACTGATCCCTCGGGCAAATAACCTTTACTCTTCAAATAAAGTAGAGGTATTAAACATCTAAATTTGGTAACCTTGTTAATATACCCTTCATTCAATTCATAAAAAAAAAAATGAATATGTATTGACAGTAATGATTTGATCAAATTATTAATAAAGATTGGCTTTATTGCTTGAGAGCTTCATAAGAAGTTTGAGTACTGAAAATGCCAGTACTGGAATCAATCTGAGAATGTTAAGTTCATAGTCTGAAACTTGACTACTGCATTAGACCACACGGAGCATTGGTAATAGATGGTATTAAATAAGAATCAAGTTTGGACAAAATATTTTACATAAAAATAATATTCAAATATATGTTATGTATCTTTAAAATGTGTTTTAGTAGAAGTATACAAATAATTGGGATACAAATAAATACTGAAGGTCACTGTGAAGTATAGAAAAATGAATGTTAGAATTAGCAAGAATTGAAAGTAAAATGCACAGTTGAGATAATGAACATTTATTTCTGACGTCAGTAAAAAAAATTAGAGGCTGGAAATGTTGCTTAAAAATAATAAATGAGACTTGAAAGAGCTAATAAATCTAGAGAAATCTTTATTCTGCAATGGACTGATGATTATTAAAAATAATGGTGATGATGTTTATCTTTAATGTCTTTATAAACACTTTATCCTTTCCTCATGGTTGACTTTTCCAATGTGAAAATTAATAAATGTCTAGTTGTCTGGAGTTAAGCGTAACTCTCTATCTCGGTATCTTTTTCTTCTCTTTTAATTTTTTTTTATTGTTGCAATATGGGGGGGGGGACAAAAGTTTTACTAATGAGTTTGTTCTTCATAATGATTGGTTTTTAAATATATTTCTCCATTATTACGATACTCAGATATGGATTTAAAATATTTTTATATTTTAGTTTTGGCATATCTTTGTTTTTTTATCTTTTTGTTCTATTACCATAAAATGTGTTTTGTTAACATCATGTTTTATTTTTTTAAACCAGATAAAAAGCGGCTACAAAATTTAATGTCTCTACATTAAATGTTATATCCCACCACTAGATTACATTTAGAAAACTGTTTATGTAAAGCAAGTCATTAAAAGCATTCAAAATTATAAAGAAATTAAATTCTAAATACTGAGATGCCAAAATAAGTTAACCAAGAAAACGGAAAATAGTAGTAAATTACCATCGATGATGATCAAGATTTATAACTTGACGAGAATACTCTATTTCTCAATTATCCCAACATACCTTCCGGCGAAGTCTTAATATAAATAAAATTTAAAAATATTGCATTTAATAATCGAAATTAGTAGTTAAATGCTTTAAAAAAAAAATTAAAAATTAATTATAAAGCTCTGAGAAAATTTTATCTAATTAATAAAAATTCCGTTCTCACATTATCAAAAATTCTTGAAAGTCTTCAAAAATGTCGTTTGTCAATCAAGTTTTAATGAAAAGTCATTTTAATTATTATGAAAGTCTTTAGAAAAGTAAATTTTTCAAGATTTTTTAAGTAATTAAATTGGACGCACATACATTGATGCTACATATCTTGAAGCAGTATAAATTAGTAGTTTCGCCATACCAAAGGTTTGACAGATCTAGTTTAAAACTAATATACTTTTTACCCAGATATCTTTTAGACATAGAAGTTATTATTATAATTAATTAATCATAAAAGCCCCTAGTGGCCGGTTGAGTATTTGATAATTCTTTTCATTTAATTCAAGCTGAGTTTTTATTCACATTATCTATTTGAGTCTCGATTGGGGAATTTTTAACTCTAAACTCTGCTTTCTCCCACTGCCCTAAACAACATCTAGAAATTGAAAATGTATATAATTTTCACAACTCTGTAATAAAATTGTAATATTGTTTTTTTTAGAACCAGAATAGTAGTAATTTAACATAAAATCTAATTAATACATGTTATACTTAATAAGATTATTAAATTAATATATAAATTTTAAAAAAATCATCTTATATATAAAATCTGTATTTTCTCTGTTGTCTGATTGGTGAATATATGTTTGTTCAATGCCATGTGTTAAATTCATCCACTACATTTATGTGAAGGAAGTAATTCTGCCATTAAATAAAAAATCACTGGAAAAAAATCAGTACAAGTAGTTTTACCAAAGAAAAACAACCACCAATGCTGATTTGTAATTTGACATTAAGGCACTCTGTGCTTTCATGGTTTGTCAATCTCCTAATATAGTTCACATGAATGACATATTTAGCAATGTGTAATTTAAAATGTAATAAACTTTTATAGATTATCAATGCTTAATAAAAAATAAAAAAAACATATTTACATTAAATCTTAAAAAAAAATTTTAAGTAACCAATTAAAAAAAATATTACAAATATTATATTTAATTAAAAATATTACAAAAATAACCAGCATTTTTGTATTCCAATATTAATAAATGGTAACTATTAATAAAGCTAAAAAAATCTATTGCCGCTATCAAAAAAAATGTAATTTTTTTATTCAGAGGGTGCTTCAGTAAATATATATTTGCATTGTAAAGCTGTCAAATATAACAGATATATTTAAAAATGTAAATTTTAATTTAGTTTTATTAAAATTCAGAAATTTATTTATATAATATTAAAATGTTTTGTTTAATTCACATTAATCATTAAAAAAAATTTGCTAAAGCAACCAATTATTACAAAAATGATAGGCTGAAATCCTGGAGGTTTTGTATTCTGCAATACTAATGGTCTTTCAGACTAATGTACAATTCTCACATTTGAAATGTTTTAATTAGTTTACATTAAATCTTAAAAAAATTTGTTAGAGCAGTTAATTAAGAAAAACACCAGTAATGGTTTTTCTGGTCTGAAGGATTGACCATAAGATGCAATACTCTGAATCAAAACAAGATTATGATTTGAAAAACAGCATGCAACCTCAGACAATTATTTGTCTCGTATCTGTTCTTAATCTGACCAAAAGATTAACAGTACTCTGATCAAATCAAGCTTATGATTTCCAAAACAATGTGCAATCTCAGCCATTTCATTTGACTCATAGATGTTTTCACACAAACATGTCTTTTTGGATGACTTGTGTAAAATGGTGCTTGGCCCAACCCTTTTTCCATTGTTTTCACATTCCATGACATGTAGGGAAGCATGGGGGTGGGTTTACAATTATTAGTATGTACTAGTACATCAGTTAGGATGTAATCTCACTATTATAAAGGCATATTACAACAGTTCTGGCCAGTTGAATTCCAAACACCCTCACAATATATGGTAGTAATATGTTAAGTGTGTTCTATTTGCATAGTTTCGCGAAGCATCATCAGCAGGCTGCAATATTGGTGTGCAGTGCCATCTAAGTCTGCAATGACTAATATGAACAGAACTGTTCTATAGGCCATAACTTTCCATGCAAAAGCACAGAAATATTGGACTACATAAATGGCATATTTCTGTGCATTTACACAGAAAAATATGCCCTCTCACGGCTTCAACATGCTAAGAAAAGACTACCAATCTTATTACAGTGACTACAATTTTTTTTCTTGCTAATTATCATATTTTCAAATATGAATTTATATGATCATTATTTTTCATGGTTTAAATTCATCCATGCTATTAATAGGAAAGACACTTGCTTCGAAATCTCGAAGAAATGGGCGACATAATACTAGCTTATTTGAATATTTGCATATCTTTTACTATACATTTTATGAAGGCTATGAATATGAGGCATGGATTCTTGAAAATGTTAAACCAATAAACTTTTATATTTATATCTTCTTCTTTATTAAACAATTATAAATAAGTATTTTTGTTACATAATATTGAGAAGTAAAACTATATTTATTAATACTGTAATTAAAAGCAAGTGGACTGATTTTTTCCTAGCATTTTTTTTCCTTCAAAATGTTTTATTCTGTATAATATATCTTTAATGAAATACTGTATTTTTTAGAATCATGAATGATAATTAAAAAAAAACATGTGTAAAATACTTTTTTTAAAAGAGAAAATAAAATTTATTGATTTAGTAAAAAAGAAAAGAAGCCTTACTCAAAAGTGAATTGTATATATCAAAAAATAAATCTTCTATTAGAGAAATAATAAAGAGAGAAAAGTAGATTCATGCTATTGTTATTTATGCTACTGAAACATTTAAAATTGTAATCAAAGTAAGGAAAAAAATTTTGATCCAACTCTATGGCTGAATGACATAAATCATAAGGATGTTACAGTGCATTAAGTCTTTATGAAGAATTTGGCCAAGAATCTGGAACACATAATGGTAAGCCATTTACTGTAAATAAAGAATTACTTGAGAAAATTAATAGTCCAACACTTCCATTGTTCATTTTATTGTTACATTTTCATTTACCATTGTCAAATTCCCTCTACTCACAACTTTGACGCCATCCATTTCAGATAAATACACTAATGATTATTACTAATCATTTTCCAAACTAGAGATTATCTCTAGCACAGATATAAACTTTAAACCTCAGTTAAAATATATCTGATTTTTTAATTTTACACACACACGGAGTTATTCACCTTTTTCTGACCTGTATGTAATATTTTTATAGATATAATAAACACCTCCATACTTCCCCATTGTTTTTAAATTCATATAAATAAAGATATAATAAAAGACAAATCACCCCCAAGATGCATTTCGTGCTGAATCAGAACTCATCAGTTGGCCCTGGTCACTATCTCTCATATATATCTCTATTATATGCAAAGTATTTATCTAGAGTAAATTATTACATTTTTATTTACCATTGTCAAATTCCCTCCACTCACAACTTTGACACCATCCATTTCAGAGAAATACATTAATGATTATTACTAAGCATTTTCGAAACTAGAGATTATTTCTAGCACAGATATAAACTTTAAACCTCAGATAAAAATTAATATATATGAACAAATAATAATAATAAAAAGTAAGTTTTATTACATTATTTTGTAATAAATTTATTGAACTCGGACACAATTCTGTAAATATATATGTAAATGTGTTTTTTCAATTTATTATTAATAACTACATTACTATATTATTATTTTTAATTATGTCTGTACTTTTAAATTATGTATGCACAATATACATATGAAGCTGTTTTATATGCATGTTGAAATATAATGTATTGTATACTTACAGTACAGTAAATAATATGCATTCTATTTTAATCGTTGCTTATCAACAAAAATTAGCCATTACATGCTTCTTTTATTATACACAAATGAAACTTAGGACAAAATATAGCGTAGTTTATGCCCCACTGTATGTATGTATAATGAAAATTTCCTAATGTATTTTGCATATCAAATTATAATTAAACACATCATCATCCAATGTCCACTTTAATAGCAGTAATGCTTTGTAATATCATTTTGATGAATAATCAAAGTTTTTTATAATCAATATATAACTAAAATCACTAAAATATTTAGTATTGACCTATTAACAAATTAATGCACTTTTATAAATAATTCAATTTAAAATATTAAATTATTTGAAAATTTGAAATCATTAGCTTTGGCACTATAAAGAAGTGAATGAGTTTGTTGCAAGAGTGTGATAAATACATTAATCCTTACTACTGAAAGATAATATCCAAAAACTATTGTGAGGATTTTGTCGGCACTACTATATGGTTTTCTTTGATTCTTTGTGCTTATAAAGAGACTTTAAAAACAAATCCTTCTTTTTAAAAATAAATCACTAAATTTGCAATTATGTGATTGATAACTGTTTTTGTAATAATTAATGCACAAACAAAATTTTAAGGTTTGTATTTTATAGTCATAGTTAGAAAATAAGCAAAACATTGATTGAAAACCATTTTTAAATATTGGAAAACTATAATTTCAAATACAATTATATTATTTAACCATGTGGGAGGAAATCAAAACATTCCGATATATGCTATTGGCATTAATTTGCACGTCTGAATGTTTTCATTTCCTCCCACATGATTACATACAAATCGCTTTTAAAAGTTAATTATGTTATTTCAGCGAACATCATTTTATCAATGTTTTATTGTCCTTATTGTTATATATTATTAAGTCTTAAATATATTGTTAAATTAATAAATAGAATTACACTATTTATTTTTTATGATATATTTTAATCTACAATTAATTACAATTACAAGTTTACCATGTTTTTATTATTTTATTTTTAGAAAAGTACAAAGACGCAAAAAGAATATCAGTAAATCTAAAAGTCATAATGTGGATATACTTGATGAAGATGGTAATATTTATGACACAGTTACTTTGAATTCAGAAAATGATTTTGGATCTAGAGAAAACAGAAATGAAAGACAAAATTCTTATATAGAAAATGGACAACATACTTGTTTACAAGATAACAAACTTTATGAAAATTTATCCTTTCCAAAAACTCCTATTCAAAAACCTCCAAGAAAAACTTCAAATATTGTATCAACAAGGACTAGTTCTAGTAAAACAGAGGATAGTCCAGAAACTTTAAACTTAACAACATTGACAATACTTAGTGGTGAAGAAGAACAAGATAAATCGGAACAAGTGATAGAAGAAATGATAGATCAAGCGAATACAACTGCAGAAGATACAGTATATGGGAATGCAGAAAATGAACACCAAAATAGCATTAATAATCTACCAGATGTAGCCTTAGATGCAAATGATTTAGCTCAAAATTCCATACAAAACAAAGACAATGAAAATTCTAATGTAATCTCAAACAATGACATCACAAGTGAAGTGTAGTAATGTAAGTGTTCAGAAAAATGTGAAAGAGATTACTTTGCTATAAAATTTTAAATAATTTTTTCAAACTCATCATGTATATATATTTACTCATAAAACATTTGTTTTTGTTATACAATTAGTAAAAATATATAAAATGTAAATAAAATACACTGTATGCATTATAATAAATTATACTTTACATATAAACACATTTCTAAGGCTGACTTAATTACATAACATAAAAGTATTGGGAGCATATATATATATATATATATATATATATATATATATATATATAACAAGATTAATACTTCAATACTGGTCCATTAAGTCAATAAAATACTCTTAAGCCAAAGCATAAGATAAAACTTTTTTAGAGAAAAGAATGGATTATCATTTCTCTATTCAATTTATATATACAGTCTAATCTTAAGCACTTTGTAGAGAACATGTGAAGATTTTAAATCAGTCATATTATTTTATTAAAGCTATATTTCAAATCTCTTTATACCATTTTAATTGCCATTTATATACATATTTTTAATTTACAGCTTGTCAATACCAAACCAAATAATGGAATATATAAATATAAACTCCTAGCAGTTAAAATTATATAATATAACTTATTTTTGGCCATGAATATGAGAGAAAACCTCGAAAGTACTAGGCCTAAATTGATTTGATTTTTTGGTTGATACTTACAGCTTCTTCTTCAGTGGGTAAATCACTTTTATATGCTATAATATAACAAGATTAATCTGCTAATACTGGTAAATGATCTATTCTTTTCTCTAAAAATGTTTTGTCTTGTGCATTGGATTGAGAGTATTTCATTTACTTAATAGACTAGTATTGGAGTATTAATCTTGATGTATTATTATATAATATTAACTGTTGCAAAGTTTATACACTTTTAAATTTCTTCTAATACATTATCATCATCATTACTAGTTTTTTGAATGATAGATCATATACAAGATCTTGAATAACCTTTGATAGAATAATGGACACAGTGCTAAAAGTCCCTTAGATTGAAATCTAACATGTAACATCCAGTGCTTGAACATTATTTGTCTTCTCAGAAAGTATAATCATATGAATATTTTTATTATTATTACTCATTTTGTAAAAGAATTATTTTCACTTTTCATAATGTTTTCTAACAAACATTTATGATTTTTCTAGCTATTTAAGTAATCCTTAAATCCAACTTCTTTTTCATTTCAATTAACTTCAATATTTTTTTTAATTTTTAACATTTTCATTTTTAACTTCATTTAAAAACTAAATATTAAACTGCTTAAAAAATTTAATGAAAAGTTAGTTTATGCATTTGATCATATTATTAGATATTTTATATAGTTTTCCTGCAATAATTGATTAACAGTAAAATAGTAAATTGTAATGTAAAGGAAGAAAGAAAAATAGTTTGGTATGTTGAAGCATTTTAATTGCATAGTTTCTAAAAATCTAAAGCATTTTGAATTCTTTTAATTGGACTTTATTTGAGTTTTAAATACAATCTTTCACATTTTTATAGTAAATTTGATGGAAAAACTAAATATGATATTAAAATTTTGGAATTAATAACATTTTAAAAGTTATCATTTGAAATTAAAATATTAGCAACAATTTGTTATTTCTTGTTATCCTTAATAAATATAAAGAAAGAAAGAGAGAGGGAAAAAAAACTTTTTTTCATTCATTACATATCAGATCATAATATAATATTTGTAAATTTATTTCTACCACATAAAGAGAACTTAAAAAATGTTTTCCAAAAAATAAGTTTTAAGAAAACAGGTCAAAACTTGTAACTAGCTGGTGATGAATTCATTGTTTGGAAAACATGTTGAACAACATTAAATAGGGCATAAAATAGTCCAGTTCAGGAATTTTAGTCTACTTTAGTTTTATCAGAAGACTCAAATAACAATGCTGAAATGATCCAATGCCAAGGAGAGAAAATTCTGGTTAAAACTGTTTTCCACCATATTTCAGATAGCTGTATTTTGCTGACTGTTTTTAAAGAATTTTTAATACTCTAGTTGTAACAACCAGAATAATGATTTTATCTAGAAGACTATCTGTTGCATATGGCTAGGCAACAAAAACCACACCAGCCAAAATACCAGGAAAATGTACTTGGATTTAGAAAATAACACTGAAGTTTTCCATACCCAGCCAGTGCCTGTATTAATAATGCCATGAGGGAAGAAATGGACAGTGCCAAGACCTACTGAGACTATATCCTATCTAATGACAGTAATGCTGATGTATTTACTCTCTTATACCACTAGTGCCCAAAGAGAAAAACTATTATTTTTGAGGAATTAATTAAGACAACTGTAAATATATTAAAAGAATGACATCTGAAGTGAACCCATGGTGTGGAACTGTTTATATAATTCACATGGTAAAATCTTATCATTATCATTATAGATATTGTAGGGCCTTAAACTTAAATTTAAATTATCTTTTATAACCATTATATTTTATAATGTGTATATGCATTAATAGTTGTGAGTATATATATTCAACAGTTTTTATTTATGCATTGTTTAATCAATTAAGTTATTTTTTTATTAATCCATTTAGTTTGTGTTTGCTTCTCAAATTTATTTCAAACATAAAACTTTTAACATCCAATATGCTTGTAATATTTACAACACTGTGAAATCATACAATCTACAGGCTTATATGCAGGAATGGTGGCAATAATTTGTAAATGATGATCAAAAGTTACTAAGAAGTAAACTTTATTGGCACTTTAAAGTTTCACTATTTACAATTAAAACTAAAAAAACAAATTAAAAATACTTTTGGAAGGACTTGAACTTAGGTTATATATCGTCATAATCATATTGGTTAATATTAATATATATTTGAATTGAATAATTTTATTCTAAGTTTATTAACCATTCAACTTTCACCATATAAATATTTATTTAAATCAAAAACTTGCCATTTATATATCTTTCATTTTTGTTGAAACCTGTTTACCATTAAATAATTATCCTTACAATATTAATAGCTATTCACATGAGTTAATTATGGAATTTAATTATCCTAAAGACATTAAAATAATAATACAGTTCAGATTATCTATAGTATATTCTAGAGTGTTTTAGTACCTATGGAGACTTGTGTCTTCGGGACAAATTAGCTGTCTGCTTTTATTTTGATTTGGCCTCTGGAGTATGACTTGTTTATACAATTGGATCCATAATCTGATATTGTTAAGAAAACCTTCTGAATATAAACTTTTTAAATAAACACTTTCATTAATTAAAAATATTACTTTCTCATAAGTCCTATTTAATTAATATTATTGCTCTGATTAAGCATGTTTTTAATTTGCAATTTATTGTATTTATTTACATATATATCATTCAGAAACATCTTCACATATAATGAATTAGCATACAAACATAGAAATCAGGATCGAGACAACTACATTCTTAGAAACTTATTAAGCATTGCAATTCTCATAATACTTCAATTATCATTACTTTTATTATACATAATCCAATTTCCAATATTTTAAAAAGCTATAATCCATTTTATATCTTTTTATTAACTATTTTTACTAATTTAACAGCCTTTCTACATTTGTAGTTTCATTTTCTTTTGTATCTAAAACTTTTTATGATCAATAATTTGCTAAGCATAATGTTTGCAAGCATTGTTATAAATATTTCATCTTTCTTCTTAGCTATTCTTTCAACTTCAATTATCATAATTTAAGCAATGATAAAAATCATTGGATACTGAAGACCAAGCCAATACACATCACATGATCATTATTTTTTATGCTTGCTCTTAACTGTTATTAAAACAGGCAAAACTCTCTATATGTATTGCCACTCAGTGCAAGACAGAGTAATCAATGGATGCCAGAAAGCTTGTGCTTAAAATCCCCATCTAGTTCCTACTCATCCAATATCCACAGACTAGTTTCTGGCTTATGGTCTTCATCAGTGAGAAGCCTTGGATCTGAGAGCACTGCAGCTAGATCTTAGGATCTAATGCAACCCTTCAGCAGCTACCTTTTGTCTCTATTTAACTACAAAACTATGAGACAAATTGAAAACACTATAATATTTCCAATCCAAACTCATCAATTTATATAGTCATATATCCTTTCTAATAGGATAGTGGTGGCTATGGTTATTAAAGAACCAAAGACACTAAAATGTATGGGTACTGAACTGAGTTTGGATTTGTTCTTGCTAGCCAAAACAATCAAATGTAACATTACCAGGTTGGTCTTGTGATTTTTTTAAAAAACCATTATATTTCCAATACAGTCAGATTTTTTATTATTATTATTTTTATTTGTATTATCTTTTTAACAACAAAATGTTTTAAAACAGAATAAAATATTTCTTACAACCAATAATAACTACACAAAAACTTTTATTTTTTAAACAGTTGTTTTACTTTTTTTTGGCTTGCTTTTAGTGATTTTTTAAAATCATATGGGAAGGTTTTTCTTTTTTTGCCTTTTTGGATCAACAACAAGAAACTTAAAACACAGTAAAATATTTTTTACAACCAATAACAACTAAGTAACACAAAAACTTAATCAAATGACAAGATTTTCTTTTTCCAAACAAACCTATAATAGAATGTCCAATGATTTACATTTGCTTCTCTTTTATTGGGATAGCCATCTCCCATAGGGTGCATAGGAACAGTTCTTTGTCTTTGTTCAGCTGTCACCATATAAACTCTGACAGATAATTATCCAGCAATTTCCTGTAAGTTCTGTGCTCTTTGTGGTTCTGACACTTCAGAAGACCCCAAAGACACTTGACATTCTGTGTGTGAGCACCTGTTGTTGGGTCCACAAAATCATAGTAGTGATTGACAGTAAGGTATTGGAAACCTGTGGCCTCTAGATCCATAGTCTTATAGCCCCTTCAATAGTTAGAGAAGATGGTCAATCTGGGCTTGACATTGTCTTTCAGGGCCTCCAGAAGGTATTTCTTCTGCTAAACATAGTCTTGTTGACCTCCACTATTAAACCAGGCTTGCCAATTTGATGGCAGGGTCAAGATGACAGACTCTCATGGCACGGTTGTCTCAGACTGGTTGTTCACTCAATGAGTTTTTTGACTAATGCCCAGTTCTGAACCAACAGCTTGTTGTTTCAGCTGCTCACAGTTCCAGAAGTAGATGAGCCACAGCGCTGTTAAAAATGGTATCCTGGTGCCTTCCAATCAACTGCTGTTGCTAAGTGTAACACCTTTGCAGTCAGAAGATAGACTTACAGTGGACTGACATATTTTTTTTAAAGTGTATAACTTCATAGATTGGCCACCCTTGCATCACTTCAACACTGGTAGTATGCAATAATATTGAAAGAATGTCCCAGCCTCAGCTTCTGTTGTCAGCAACTGTGAAAAATTCAAGCTGCCATTTTATTAGTGTTGTGCTTTTTCATGGAAAAACCAAGACTTTTTGTGTGAGCTTGGCTAATATTCATGTTGGATAGTACCCTTTGGCAATATTTTGCACCTTCCAGATTGTGTAAGGAAGGGTGGTGCCAGTTGAACAATTATTACTTGGTGATACTGCTTTATTTAAGTATAAATAAAACTAGTCTGTTATGGAGATTCCAAAAGTTGTGGCCACTGAAAATCAAGACACCCTCACATGAGACTATAGCCAATTGGGCATTGTGCAGATTCCCAAAAAGTGTCACAAAGCAGAAATCAGGCCATAATATTTCTGTGCAATGCCATCAGGTGGCCTACAATGGCTAATAAAACAGAACTGTTGTATTATCCATCAGTCCAGCCATGTAAATGGCATTTGTAGGTGTTTTTGGCTAGCCAAAATGCCATCAAATGGCCAAGCCCAGCTGGTAAATAGTACCATTTTATTTTTTAAAAAATTAACTTACAATGTACATTGGTGTTTTATTATCTTTTTTTTTTTTAATTATTGTAATATCTAAGTAATGAAGCATTAAATTTTTTTGCAGAACTGTTAATTTTTTTTAAATAAAAAACTTCACAGATTTATTTTATTTTACATAAATGCAGTGAAATTAAATAAAAATTATTCATGAAAATGTTGTGAACAATTGATTGCTGTAGTTTTATTAATGTAATTTATTATTTTTTTTTTTTGCCATGATGATATTTTTATGTTTACAATCCATTATCTTAAATTATAATATTGATTAAAAAATGAACAAATAAATATTTTAAACTCATATAAAGTTGATTACTAGCTTATAATTCACAAAATATTTTTCCTTAAAATAGTTTACAATTATATCAACTATATTTTACAATTATGATGATCATATAAATAGTCAAATAAAAATAGTCACAGATGACATGATCCCATTCTTTTAAGCTTGTAAGATATAAACAATGAATATTGCTAATTGCTCAACAAGCTTTGTGATAAATGCTTAGCCAGAGAAGGCATTTAAAATATCTCTGACAGGAAACCTCCCCAAACCTCTGACCAATGGTTTCATGCTTTGGCACTCCTTAGAGAGGTGCTAGGGTAGCTTCAGACATCTGAAGCTATCCTAGAGCCTCTCTGAGGAGTGCCAAAGCACAAAACCATTGGTCAGAAGTTTGGGCTGACAGAGATATTTTAAATGCTTTCTCTGGCTAAGCATTTATCACAAAGCTTGTTGAGCAATTAGCAATGTTCATTGTTTATGATGATCATATTTTTGCCATAGGCAAAATAACATTTATAAGAATTTTAATGCATAAAATTGATTCAATGAATATATTTTAGCTAATATACACATTTTAAAATTTAATATTAATATATGATCAAAGAATGTTTTTGATTACTTACTAACCTGAATGAAACTGCACTTTTTTTTTGTTTTTATAGTCAAGATAAAAATATTTATTTTAGATACATCATAAATGAAAGCTCTGAATGTTTTGCAAGAATACTGTAATATAAAGTATATTAAACACATTTTAATTTTATAAACAAAACCTAATATGCTGTACCGCATAATTAATAAATTCTGTATTTTACTGAATATTTTTAGTGTAAATGTCAACATTTTATTTCTCTATTGTGTAGCTTTAATGAAGTCAATATTTTACCACATCACCAATTTTGCAAAATGGTAATTCATTTTAAAAAGTTTCAATTTTTTTAAAATATTATAATAGTGAATAATTGATTGTAAATCAAAATAGTGGGTACAATTTGATGATGATTTCTAAGCAAATATTTGCACAAAGATTGATTTCTACTCAAGATAAAGATGTACTTTCTATGTTCCTTGTCTGTAATAAGGTCATTTAATATTGTAAATACATTTTATTTTATGTTTTTTAATCTTTAGGTTAGTAAAGCAATTACATTTTATAAAATTACTTTTTAAGATCAATAAAATAAAAAATATGTTTTTTTTTTTTTTGTAAATTGTTGGAATAGACAATATAAATAACTTTGCAACTTTTTTGTTAAAATCTATAAGAAAGATGTGAACAGGAGCATAACCCATTAGTAAAATCTTAATCATCTACAGTTTTTGTTATGTAATTTTTATAAAATGGCAACAACGACATATTTCTGAATAAAAGAATATATATCATTATATTAAGATTAAGAAAAAATCACAAAAGCTCCTTATGTTCTGTGCAACATCTTATGAAAAGAAAGATGTTTTTACTGACTAAACTGGGAAGAGAGATGCTATCAAGTTATGTTGGCAAAATACCTGATAATAATAAGTTTGGCATATTTTAAAAGGATGGTATAACAATCACATTCTCATCATAAAGTGAGACAGTATCTATACATTAAAATCAATAATATTGAATGAAGTATACAGAAAATATTGATTATAATGTTGACAAACATCTCACATCTAATAAATCTAAAAACCAATGATTTTTTGTAGAGCTATACTATAGATATTGCAATTTTTTCCATCTTATCACTTTATTTGACTATATTAGAATTTTAAACAACATAGATTTGATCATTAATGACAAGTTATGCATAAAAACATGTTTAAAGAATATTATTACAATCATGGCATGTGTAGTAGGTCACATGGTCAGATTTACCACTTTCAGGTTAAGATTTTTTCATTAAATAAACAGTTTATTTTAAAAAATATATATGAAAAATTATCTAATAAAAGTATATTATATTTTTATAGATATTCTAGATATCATAACAATGTACTTCTCTGCATGTCTTGTTCTTCTGTATTTCTAAATTTGATTGCTTTTTAAATAAAAATTTATTCATCTGATTAGTATTTTAGCATGTTTTATTTTTTTTTTTTTTTAAATACTTATATTGAATCATGTTATTTTATTCTCTAATGGAGTCATAACTAATAAAATTATTGGCACTCACTCATTTAAATGATACATTTTATTCAATAATGTATATATATAGTATGTGTGTGTGTCAAATAATGCAAACATGCATTGATTTTTTAATCACTTGATTACATAAATGAAGAATTATGTAAAAGCTTAATAAAAGTAAATGGGAAAAGTTTGTAAATAGATTTTAAATGGTTATATTAACAAATAAGGTATAAATGGCATTATAAAAGACCCAGAAAGAGACCACATGTGAGATGGATGGATGAAATAAGAAAATGTGCAGGGGTGTTGTGGAAAAAAGAAGCTAAAGATCGGAGAAGATGGATTAAACTTGGAGAGACCTTCATCCTGCAGTGGATTGATAATGGTTGATGATGATGATGATGATGACATATTAATGGATTTGTCTTATTGTTTTATCATTTCATTAGCATAAGTTTTACATCTATTGTTACAGGCACATTCTACTTTAATCTTCTCATCATTAGTACCTAGTTGTAAATAGAGTGATATGACAAGTTATTCTGATTATAAATAACAAAAACATTTATTTATAGATATACTTTACACAAGATCTGCTTGTCCCCCAAAATATACACAAAATATGTTGTTGATAATTCTGGTCTTGAGTACTGACATCATTTTACTTATTGAAATATATCACTAAACATGTTCAGCTATGTCTGTTACTTAGTCTATGTGATGTGATGTGATGTATTTGGCTTCTCCTTAAATGAAGTCAAGAATATCTCAGCAACTATGCCCAGATAAACCTGTTAGCCACTTTATTTTCCATTCCCCACTCTAAGTCTTCCCATATTCTGCCCCATCCCATTTTCACAACATAATCTTTGTCAACTCTATGGCCTTTAAATCAAAATCCTCCTTATCTTTTCGCAAACCCAGCATAAAAACTACTAACTCACTTTCTGTATTGTCACTTTGTTCATACCTATTCTCCCATAACTTCATTATCTGTACCCTTCCTGCTTTCAAGCATTTACATTCAATCAACAGATGCCTAATATTTTCTATACCTTCCTTACACAATTTGCACGCTAAATCACCCATAGTTTTCCATTTACATGTATATTCTCTTGTTGCTAAAGATCCCGTTCGAGCCTTAAACAATAAACTACTTTCCTTACTATTATCATAAATTAACTCGCTTCCAATATTCCGTTTACTTCTATATATATTTAAACTCTTCTTACCCTCCATACTACTTCTCCATCTCTCTAACTCCCTATTTTTTATTAATGCTTCTATTCTTTTATCCCATTCCTTACCACTATAACATTCAACAATCCTCCTAACAAAATCATCCCACCTTTTATACAAGTATACCGATATAAATTCTTTATCCAAATCTTTTGCATACCGCATTACCTTTCTCACCCATCTTGTTACCTGCCCTTTATTCATAACCCAATTAAACACTATTTTGGCTATTCTTTTACTATCCATAAACTGCAACCTACCAAACATTTTCATTTTACTTTTTGCATCTCTCATATAGAAACTTGACCATCCCATTTCTCCTTGAATTGCCTCCTTTGCTGTCCACATCTCTGCATCTAAAGCATGTCTTCCTACTTCCCTTTGTACTTTCTCTAAATAATCTAAAATCCTTTTACTAACACATAAAGCATCATTACCATATGTTAACCCTGCTACTGCAACTCCCTTCCATATAATTCTAGCTACATCATATTTATTATATGAAAATACTGTTAGTTTCTTTACCAAACCTTTTCTTTTCTTTGCTTCATTTACCAATTTTTTCTCCCATTCAACCAAGCAATTTTCCTGATTACATAAGATGATTCCCAAATACCTATATCTATCCACCACACTTAACTTTATATCCCCCAATAAAAAAACTACATCCTCTCTTTCCCCAGTATTAACCATCATTATATTTGATTTTTCTTCACTAAATTTAATCCCCATTTCTTTACCTACCCTTGCACATGTCCTCAACATAATATCCATATCTTCTCTTCTTTCTGCACATAAAAAGATATCATCTGCAAAAAAAAATACCCGACAAAGTATATACTCCTTTGCCACCTATTAATGGTATCTCTACCCCTCTTCCTAGTCTTTCTATTGCTTTTTCCATTTCACTCAAAAACAACAAAAACAAAATCGGTGACATAGGGCATCCTTGCCTTAATCCCACTCCATTTTTAACTTTAACTGATTCTATATCCCCTAATTGGTAAGTATAATAATTATTTTCATATAATTTCTTAATAATATTTACTAAAGCTTCATCCATTCCCAAATTGGCTAATCTTACCCATAATCTATTTCTATTTACTCTATCATATGCTTTCTCTATATCTATAAAACTCATATATAACGATCTACCTGAATTCCTACTCATCTCCATAAGTTGTGTAATTACAAACAAACTATCTCCTATACGCCTATCTGACCTAAAACCTCCTTGCATTTCCCCCACTACATTATTTTCTTCCATCCATTTTACAACTCTTCCAGCTACCATATATGTGAAAACTTTATATAAAACTGATGTTACCGCTATCGGTCTATAATTATTTAACTTTCTATGATCTTATTCTTGTATTACTCCAACTACCCGGAAAAACTGTATTCTGCGCCATCTTATTAAAACATGATAATAACTTTGCTTTTGCTCTATGCCCTAAATTCATTACCATCTCTGCTGCCCATCCATCTAAACCTCTCGCCTTTCCACTTTTCAATCTCTTTCCTGCCTCATTCAATTCATTTTTTGTGAACCTAATATTCCCACTACTAACTGCTTTCATGTTTTCTATCACTAATTCCTTCACATCTAACATCTTTTCTATATCCATTACATATCTATTTAAGATTTTCTCTAGCTCACCCCTAGAGCTACATTCTATTCCCTCATCATCTATTAATACTATCTCTCTTTCCCCTATATTTCTTCTTTTAATGTAATTCCAAAATTTTTTACTCCCATCTCTTCCACTTTTATTAATATCCTCCAACAATTTATTATTTAACTTCATCCTCTCTCTATAATTATCCATTTTAGCTAGCTTCTTCTTTTCCAAGTACTTTTCCCATTTAGCATTAATATCATTTTCACTTTCTTTATTCTTAATAGCACACTTATATTCTCTGCATGCTTTTTTCCTCTCTTGTACACTTTTACTAACTCTCATTTTTTTATTTTTTTTATTCTTCTTCATATTCTCGACTAAAACCCTATTTGCCACTTTTTCTACTTCACCACACCAGTCCTTATACTCATCCCCAACCAACTGCTCCATGGTTTCTTCAACTTTTATTTTATACTCTTCCAACTTATTCTTATTATTCACTCTCCATCCACATCTTTCACTATTATTTCTACCTTTATTTCTATCCTCCATCACATTACTAACCATTTCTATTACAATAAAGTTATGATCACTATTACACACTCTCTCTTCATTATCAAACACCTTAATTTTTCGTATTTTATTCATTCCCTCTTTCTCTACCAATACATAATCTATTGTGTGAAATACATTATTCCTAGACCATGTGTAATGTCCATCATATACATTTGATAAATTCCCAATGCTCAAATTTACTCTTTGACAAAATTCCTTTTTATTCTTTGTCAATTTGTTTTTTTTTTTTTGATGTTATGTGTAATCAAGTTGAACTACACTGCCATCTATTACTCACACAACAGCTTTTTTTTTTCATTTCTTATCTGTTTTTTTTTTCTCATGAGTATAAAGATAGACTAATGTTATCTCTATCAGCATAATAAGCCATGATTAAATCTAAAATCAAATAAAACAACACATACATATAATTAAACAAAACAAAATTTAACTCTACATTTTTTAATATATCAATAAATAATTATGAATAACATTTAATTGCTACTACAAATGGCAGGCATGCCAGAAGCTGTCTAAAACTTTTATTTATGTATATACTGAAAACAGTGTTTTGTTTTATTATTTATTATTTTGTCTGGTATTATTAATATATGTAACCAATCATAATTATGATTTTATAACACAATTCTTTTTCGAATTTGAAGTTATTATACTATAAACTATTATCCAGTATAAATTTTTTCAGATCGCTCTTTCTCTCATTATTTGTTTATTCTTGATATCAACCTATCTTCATCAGATTATCCAAAGGTTTGAACATCTAGTTTTCAAATTAGAATAAGCACTCTGATATTCATATTTAAATATCATTAAATGATGTCTTTATTTTTGAAAGGAAAATAAAATAACAATATAGCATGTGTGTGTATACATATATTGTAGGCAAACTATTAATGAGATACCACACAGAAACAATTTGCATCTTGATTTTATAATCTCATATGAAATAAGTACATTTACCACTTTTCAGAATATCTATATATTCGTGTATGTCTGTGTGTAATAATGGTTTATAATTTAATAATTTAAATCTAATGAGAAACCTTAAATTTTATTGGTTATATATACTTCTAGTAAAATATATAATTATATATACATATTCTTTAAATGCACTTTTCTGCTTTTATTATTAATTTTTTTCTAAAATTTACAGATATTTTATTTAGCATCTATTTTTTGTTGTATGATTTCTTTATGCACAATTTTTTTTTTTTTTTTTACATATATAGAATATTTGCAATCTTGATTTAATAATGACAACTGTAAAATTATTCAAACCCATGATGAAATAATTTTACAGTTGTCAATTTTGAACAAATATATACATTACACATATGTAAAAAAGAAAAACGCACAGAAGATGAGCAACTATAACAAAAAAACAAAAAAAAAACACACACACACACGCTAAGTTTTAGTATAAAATAAAAGTAACCTACAGAAATAATAACTCTAAAATAGAATAATTCTTTCACTTTTAGCAAATGAAAGAGAGGTAAAAATCTATTGAATTATTGATATATACATGTATAACTTAATTAACAGGCAGGCAGCAAACGTTAATATCACAGAATTGTGGAAAGGTTAGCCTTTCAAAGTGTTAATTGATAAAGATGTGATGTAATGTGGTGTGATGTGATGCACTGTGACTTCTCCTTAAACGGAGTCAGGAATCTCTCAACAGCTATGCCCAGAGAAACCTGTTAGCCACTTTACCTTCCCTTTCCATTCTCCAACCTAAGTTTTCCCATAATCTGCTCCATCCCATTTCCACAAGATAATCTTTGTCAATGCCATGACCTTCATATCTAAATCACCCTTATCTTTTCCCAAACATAGCATAAAAACCAATAACTCACTTTCTATATAATCACTTTGCTCATATTTAATCTTCCATAACTTCATTATTTGTACCCTTTCTGCTTCCAAGCATTTACATTGAAGTAACAGATGCCTAATATTTTCTATGCATTCCTTACACAACTTGCACTACGAGGATAGTCGAAAGCGCTCCTAAGTGGACAAAATTTTAAAAATATATCTGATTACTGTATTTATAATTATTCAATTATATAATTATATACACGTATTACAACAGATAATTAGTAAAGTATTGCACTAAAATGATCTGTGTCTTGATAAAATGTATATTAATTTTAAATAAAAATAAATAAAAAGTAATCATTCATTCAAAAAAAAAATTATAACAAGTTTAACCTGATATTTGGGGTATATGCTTGAAATAAAATACAATTAAATAAAGTTTGAAAGAATTCAGAAAGAAAAATTTGTTGCAGATGAGACTAAAAGAACTTATAATATGTCTAATGAGCCAATATATCTTATATTTGGTTGTATTTGGATATAAATGGCTTGATTTATATAGTCAATCATAAAACTCAACTTTTTATTTTTATTTTTTATCTCTTCATTTTTTTTTTGCCTGGAAATAAAATACCTATTCAATCTGAGAGTGGCTGCTAATAAGTTATGATTTTATAAGAGTAAAAAGCAAACAAACTCATATCTTACTTTTCTATTATAAGTCTTCATTATACTCAATATAATTATCTTGTGGTTTTTTAAAAATAGATTTCAGTGCTAACGTTTTATCACTATGTGTCAAATATCAAAATATACAAAGTATTTGTTTATTTTTTTTAAACAAAACACTTAAAAAGTAATATGAAGCTGATCAAATCTATATGGAAATATATATCTCAAATTAATGACATTTCTCACCCCTGTGTGTGTTTATACATAATATTTTAACTGCAATAATGACATTGAATGAAAGCAAATTTTTTTTTTATAGGTGTTACCTTCCTCGAGGCTTATAGTTCTTTTTGTTTCTTTTTATTATTTGATAAATGGTATAATTTATTTCTTTTTATTATTATTCAACAAATTTACACAGGTTCTAATTTATAGTAAATTATTTGAAACCTTTAAGCTATTTTGATAAAAGAACTAAATTCAGTTTTGTTATAATATGCAGTTATAAACTACTGAGAATATAATTATCTAATTAATTCGAATATATGTATTCTTTTCTGCTGAGAATAAATAAGGAATCTAATTAAAAATAAAATAGCTTTTATAAATAAATATTTCATAATTTATTTATTTTTTGCAAAAATAACGGTGGTAGCCTAGTGGTTAGCATAGCTGCCTTCCAAGTTGTTATCCCGGGTTCGATTCCCGGTGGATGCTTTGACATGTGAAAAAAAAATTATATGAACAAACTACAAAAATTGTATATTTTCATTTTCAAAATTTAAACAAAAGAATAAGCACGCTCAAAAGCTCATGCAAGGGACCGCAATCATTGACATTGTCAGTTTCTTTGTGTTAGATTTCTCAGTACAACACTGATATCCTCATATTTTAAATTAATGGATTAATATTACTTTAATTCCAGGTTTTACCTCAAATTATCACAAATCATGCAAACAATTTCTGGAGATATTTGCAGGAAAATGCATTTACGCAGAAGCAGCTGATGCGATAGTGTTGCTTTAACCCCTTATGGTCAGAACAGAGAATGGATTAATAATTTAAAAAGAGTGTTTTTTTATTTTATTTGGAGATAATTTAAACTTGTCATAAGCAAATAAAATATTTTTCTTTACTTAAGATTTGCCCATATATAAGCATTTGGGTTGGAAGAATAGGTGGATTCATTCTATTCTTTCGAAAATACTTTGTCTTGTGTTGGAAATGAAAGTATTCATTTATTTGTATTAATATTCATAAAAAGCACATGTACATTAGCTTGAAAGGCTGATTTTTAGTTTACTTTTTATAATAAATTAATGGCTAGTCACAATGATTTATTTATAAAAAATCTGATGATTATAATAATTGATTATAACTCTCATTTGTATGCATTATATTCCTATACTTGTTACCACAATTTAATAATAAATATGCACATTTATTTTTTACTAATTATCTTTTTACATTATTTATATATTATGCCATTCCATTTGATGGGTAGACTGCATATTACAGGAGCATTAACTAATCATTCCACTAGAAAATTAAGGAGTCTGAATTCACTTGCTTCTCCACATACATCACAACAACTAATATTTAGCAAAAAGATGGATTGAAAATAGTTTATTTTTGAACAGATTATTTATGATTACTAAAAAAATGTGATTGGCTAAAATGGAAATGTTTTCATAATTACCATAGCAACTATTTTTAGTCGTTTTAATCTAATTATGAGTAGAATTTTACATTTCAAAATACAATTTTATTACTTTATGTAATCTCAACAATAATTCATTTGAGTTTTAGAAATGGAGTTAAATTGGCTTTTATTTTGCTCATAAAACATTTTTACTAGTAATTATGCAATAATAAAAAGCTATTTTATATTTTACTCTATTATTTTTTTAAAACATTTGCAAAGTTAAAATATTATTTGTAAACTTATATTTAATAAAAAATAATTTGAAATGTATGTGAATATAATAATGAATAAAGTTTAATTTGTTAAAAATAAAAAATTGGAAATTTTATTCAAATTGCTGGTAGGCATAATTAAAAAATTCAAAACTACAAATTGGTTTAACCTTTCAGTTGCAAATCACATCAGCAGTCCAACAGATCACAATCTCTAATGTATGCTTCAATTTTTAAATAACATTGTTTCATACTGGATTTTTAAAGAGATTTTTTAAGACACAATTTTTCAATAATTTCTGCTTGCAGTATACAAAAATCAAATATTGTATGTTAACTGAAAAATAAAATACTAAGAAATATAATAAAGCAGAAAACATATCATTAATAACAATAATAAGATTTTAACATTAATAATTATTATTTTTCTGCTTCTTCATAAATTCCAAGTTTTAATAGATACATTTTAAAATTATATTTTTATTAATAGATTCATTATATTCATTAAAAAAATTTAATGAAATGATATATAACATATTTTATCTGAGACAATTCATTATTCCAGAACATCAAGAAATAGAGACACTGATATCTTTTGTTTTCTTAGAAAGTTCACAAACAGTTTTTTATGTGTCTGAATATAATCAATAAAGAAAAAGTGGAAAAGATAAATTTTAAAATACACTTCAGCTTTAAATGATTTAGATTCTATACTTATTTCAATAGTAAAAATGGTTTAGATTTAGTGTGATATTGAATATTAATAATAATGATAATTCTCTTTTTATTATCTCTTTTATCTTTAAAAAGATTCACCATATTAATGATAGAATCCAATTAAAATATAAAATCAAGTGATTATTAAAAATGATTGCTTACAAATAATAAAATGAGTCTATAATTATGCAGAAAAGAATAAACATATACATAAAATGTGGTTATAACTTACCCATTGGAATTTTCATGATTCACTCTCTTCTAATCATTGAGTCAAAGCATTTACAAACAAAGATGTTGGGGAGCTAGCATATCAATCAACACTCCTAAAAAAGTTAAATGAAATTTGAAGAGTTGTATTACCTATCTCAATTTTATTAATAAGCAATAAAGCAACCTGTTTTAGCACTTTGCTTATCACAACACACATCCTAAACACATTCATGTTTTTTAGGCAAACAAGACAAAACTTTTTTGGATATAATAAAAATATCTAAAGCATCTGTTGAAAACTTAGACATTGACCAGCACTAGGAATTATATTTTACATGTCATATGGAGTTAGGTTTATTATTGCTATTTGCATAGTCCCATTATTTAAACTTTTATTTTATTAAATTTTTAAAAAGCTTATTATGTTTATTCTGATTTATTTTTAAATATTTGCATAAACGGCCAGTCTATATGTATCTGATATGAGGCTCTAAAATCTACATATTACCTGGGTTCATCTGTGTATGATTCCTGGCATTAATGTACCCATATTTCAGCTGAGAACTGGCCATCATGTGGGTAATGAATGTTATAAAACCAATTGTAGAGATGTTGTAAGCATTGGTGTATAACAAGATTAAATATTCCACCAACAGAAATCAGGTACAGAAAATTTTAAAATTATAATGATTAAATAATAGAAAAAAATAAGATGCTATCTAAACTAATGGGCTTTTAAAAATTATTTTAAATGGAAGGTAATGTGCATGTATTATGTTTGTTGATACAATCTAGCCTTTTAAAGATCTGAATGGTTTCTTTGATCTTACATGGTGGACAATGTTATATGTGAAATGAATTCAGATGTTTGAAAAATGCATGGAGTTAGTATGTCAATAAGATGAGTGTTATCTAATTGCATTAGCTTGTTCATCTCTCCAAGCATCAATGTTATGGCTACTGATACCATGAAAGGATTTACAAACTCCATATGAAATTTCATAAACTTCATGGTCTCGACTGGGATCGAGTCCGTAGGCTTGAATAGAAAGTTACTAACTTTTTAATAAGTAGTATATGTTGTTTTTATATTGTTAGTTTTAGAATGTATTTAATATTGTCTGTAATTCCTTTTATATAAAAAAATATAAACATTAATAGTTGTTTCTTTTTTATTGGTTTCTTATTATGATTATTTTGGACTTGAATTAAGACTTGGAATAGAATTATATTACTTATATAACTTAATTCTTCCAGGAGCGATATATTTGAAAGATTGGCTAACTGCTCTAGTAAAAAGAGTTTTAGCTACAGAAAAGACCTGATCTGGATGATGATGGGAAGAAAATTGTATGTCTGTTTTCTTCAAATAAAAATAAGGAGATTTCCCATCAAACTTTGTTTCCATTATAAACTTAATATGAGGATGGAAATTGTTCATTTGTTAAAGGAGATCATATTACTAATCTTTATCATATCTCCAGACACTTAATATGAGGGGAAATTGTTTATATGTAAAAATAAATATTGTTTATATTTACCAAGTTTCCAGACAGCCAAATAACAGGTTTTAAAGCTTTAAGGCTTAATTTTTTTTGTATCTCATAAACAAATTAGCAAGTACCCCTGAGATGGTAGAGTCCATTGAAATACTGAAAAATTTGTTTATAGTGCTTCTCATTATACACAAAATAAATGAATAAATAACCAATCAAAATAATATTGAAATAAACAACCATTAATAACTTTATTATAATATTTATTGAACTAGCTTTTATCTCCATGGAGACCTTTTCAAGATATTATATTACACAATTCACACAGCCATCTATTGGACATTATTTACATTAAATTGCACTTTTTTAAACATATACTTATATATTATAATCAAATAAATAAATAAATGTAACATATTTTATATCTTATATATACATTACAATATTCAGTTAAATAAAATTAAATTAAAATTTTTTATACCTATAATTAAAAAAAAAATTCTTTATAACACATATTTTCTTCACATTTCATTTTATGCTCTATATCTAAATAATACAAATATGGCCATGACTTCATATCTTTTCTATTAATGGCTCAATCATGTTTCTTACCTCTCTCAATTGCCATTCTTGCTGCCTGTCCTATATATATATATGTTTTATTGCATTTTCCGTACCTGATTTTATAAACTAGTCCCACTGTACTATTATTATCATTTAACTCTTTTGCATTATTTAACTATTTATTTAAATACTTATTATTTTTCTAAGATATTTTTACATTATTTGACAATTTTTCTTTCATTAATCTTTTATAGACATTTTCTGAATATGATATTGATATCAATGTACTATCTATATACTTATTCCTATTATTCTATCTATTTTATTATCAAAAATTTTTCTAATTGTTTTCTTTTTGTAACCTATTTTTACATAATCATTTCCCACCTTTAATTTCTGTTTATATGTCATTTTTTATCGAATGTTATCCTATCATTCTTTAATTTAAATTCTTTTAAAACTCCCATTTTCTGGCACCATGGTTAATATGACTTTAGATCAATTAACTCTCTCGTCTTTTCATCCCCCCCCCCCATATGTCAAAGCATTGGCCAGGAAGAGAACCCGTGACAACTACCTGCAAGCAATGGCTTGTTTGCAAGGTAGCTGTGCTGACCTCTTGGCTACCAATGCTTGACTAGTCTTTTCATCTTTAATATAAGGTTCAACATCTTTATCATTCCTTATCCCTCTTCCTAAATTCTTAAGTCCATTTTCTTTTTTCTCCATGGAGAATCTAATATTATACTTATTCTTATTTCTTTCATTAAAAACTTTATTAAAACATCTACTATTTCCTACAATAATAATATCACCTACCTATCTGTAATATTCTTTAATCTCTTTATTACTTACACCTTTTAGTGATTTACAGGGTGTTATCAAAGTGCTAACTTTTGGAAATTCATCTAATATATATCTTGTTTGAATTATTCTTTTATGCAATTGATCTGCAAGTACTAAAAGCTTAAATGGAGAGGTTTGTTCTGAGTGATACAATCAATAGTATGAGATATTATACTTACAAAGGCATTCTAACTTTGAATAGAATCCAATTCTAGATTTTGAAATTTTAAATATTAATATGTATATCTTTTGAAAAAAAATTCTGGAGTTTGACTGCGAAGAAGCATATATTTGCCCTTTTATTAGGAATTAGCATTCCAAGAGTAAAATCATTTTAGGGATACAATTAGAGTTAGATAATCTGAAAAAAAAAAAAGAATTTATAAGAGAAAAACTGATAATATGAAGCATGGGTAAATAAAATACTAAATATATCAACATAAAAATCATTGTTATCCTTTTTATTTTTATTTGTAATAAATTGATCAAAACATTTCAAATGTTGGCTATAGAAAAGGTTTACTATATGTATTTATTTTTATTAAACATAGCTGGGCACTCTTTTGAGTGCCTGCCATTGTTAAATGAGATGCTGTCATTAGGTAGCAATCTTTCTCCACTGTTTAGGGTAAACAACCATTTATTGGTAAATTTGCTATATAATCATATTAAAATCCCCAAGTACCAACACTGGATGAGGGGAATGAGAATATAAAATTTAGTATTAGAATTAGCCTATTTACTATAGTTGGTTTTAGGCAAACATATATGTGCTATATTGAGAAATATGGCTTGATGTTATAAAGCAATGATTAATATATCCGTGTCAGTATATATAATATTAAAAGAGTTAAGTAGGAATGTTTTATTAATAATGATTTCAGTATGTGCCAATGATACTAGGTTGTTTTAAATATAAAGAGCATCCTAGTGTATATAAGTATGTAGATGGGTCAATATTTTTGCCTCAAGTAGTCCAAGTATATGCAGTTTAATAACATTAGGTCATTTAATCACAAGGTAGTTTTTCTTCATAGAGTTCAAGCAACTGATTTTAAATACACTGATTTTAAAACAACATTAATATTTTAAATAAAATAAACAGGAGGATATTAAATTAATTAATTTATATTAATAAATAGGCACGAAAAATCCTAATCTAATTTACTCTAAGAGTCTAAACTAACTATCAATATGATATGATGTCTATTAACAATTATTGTTTGGATTATATTATTTTTTATAGAAAGTAATTAAGTCCTGACATCCTGTGTGAGTTCTTGTTGCATTATGAACTATGATAATATGACAGATTTACTTCCTCAGTAGCAGATGTATTTCCACCATTTGATAATTCTAATTCCATATGTTATATACAAACTATTATTGTTTTCATTTTTATTTTTTTTCCAAGTGAGAAGTCTTTCATTTTGTCTATTGTCTGTTACCAGAGCTAATTTTTTTCTCCCATGATTTTTTTTTTTTTGGTGATATGATTATTAGTGTTTATTTTTATCTGTACATGACTAATATTTGATTTGTCCATTATATCAGTTATTAACTATTACAGTTTACAAAATTGGCTCCATTTGTTCTTGGGTATTTATTTACTTATTATCTTATTGGACTTATATCCTTCTGAAAATCCTGGTTGATATTGATGTTATTTTCTTCAATCAATTGTTTCTGCTGTATGTTAGTATTTCTTTTTTTATTTGATATGAGTTTGCTACATTATATTAATCTCTACATTTTATAATATGATCCTTTTTACAGCATTGAAATCATGAAGTTGCTATCCGATTATAATATTGATAATGGAATTTAGGACATACATGAATTGCATGCCCTAATTTCTTACAATAAAAGCACACATGCTTAAGACTTAAAATATTAACAGAAGCATAGCCTTTTGATCTGTCACTTGTGTTGAAATATCATTAGGATCTATGTCTCTGTGACATCTCACTTTGAATTCATTTGCATTGCCATAGACTGGAACTGAACTATCCTTTAGATATGTCCTTGAAAACCTACTACAATTCTAAATGATTTATATTAGTTTATTGAAGTTACTGATTGTATAATTTAAATAAATGTTTTTGTTAATAAACCTGTAATAAAGTTTTTCTTATACTCATTTATTTTGATGTGCTTATTTATTCTGTGTTTAGATTTTTCTTTTATCTTTTTGATCTTCTTTAAAAAATTCTACAATGATACATCTTGAGTTGGTACACTCATCTATTCAACAATCTGAATCCCACATATTATTAGTACTTAATATATCATAGGGTAATTTTTTGGGAAATCAATTCAATGAACAGTTTTTATCCATAACTTCAAGCATAATTGATTGATCTGAAAAAAATTGTTTAAATGATTAAAAAAGATCTTTTGGAATGGATGAGTTGAATTTCTTCATTATACTTTTAATATTTCTTTTGGTTCAATCTTTCTGCAAATGTATTATAGACAGCTCAGAATTATTTGAAAGAATATCTAGTTTTATTACACCTTTAATGATAGAACAATAAAATTTTGGCGTTGAGGTAAGGTTATTATTGTGGTTATTTGCAATATGTTTTTATCTTTATCTGATTTCATTTTCTTTATATTTATTTTGTTCATGAGATTCCTGAAGTTCTTGTAATATTCAACAACTAGTAGTTGTTTTATTATAAGGTGAATCTATTTGAAAGCATTTAAACTTGATGATTGTGAATTATCAATCTCTTATCTATAACTATTCCAACCTTTAGATGTTTATAAATACATATAACACATTTTTGTTATCCTAAATTGCAGACAAAATATTCAAATATTAAAATGTATTATCAAAAAGTGAAGTGATTTTTGAATGTCTCATCCTGTAGCTGCAATAATAATTATTTATTATTTAATAACAAAAATTTTATATATACTTTTGTCACATATTTTTAATAATTATTTTTTTAAAACTTTATAATTTTGCATTAACTCACTTTATCTTTGCTATATTTAATATTAATTACCATTATTATTTTTAGCCATTTTTGTAATTAAAAAATTTTATATATTTTTATTATATACTTTTCTTTATTTATATATCAAAAACTTTGATTGTTTGATTTTTATTCATTTTTTCCTTGCATATTATTGTACAATTTATGATATAATTCCAAATCATTTTTAGGGCAAATATATTATCCATCATACACATTTGAGAAATATTCATTCAAATTTGCTATAGTCATTTTCATTATTGACATAATTTACTGGAATATAATCATTCATATCCATATAACAATTATTCTCTTCCTCATTTTCTTGAAAATCTGTATGTTTTTAATTAAGCATCAAAAATTAGAGATCTATTAATTACAACTTGGCCATTTCCAATATCCATATACCTACAGTCGCCATTTTTGTCTGACACTAATTTTATCTCAGCCCATAAATGTTTTTCATGCATAAAATTAGCACTTAATTTTTTTGACATGCATCCTATATCATTCACTTTTTATTCTCTATCATGCTAGCATAAATTTCATCATCTCTTAAATGTATCTCAATTAAAGTTATGACCTCAAGCTTTCACTATTAACTATCTTATTTAATTAAAACCATTTCTCTAGGCTTCTGCCCTTTTGCATATTTAATTATATATTCAATTTCAACAATTTGTTTCTTTATCGCAATTTTTTTAAAAAGTATTTTGTAACTCTTTTTTTTTTTACAACATATTTATATTTTGTTATTATATACTTACTTTTACATATATTTTTTCAATATTTTTTTGAAGGGAGGGAAATTTCCTTTTTTACATTCTTGTCTTTTGCAACAAATAAAATACTTTTCGTTTACCTTTTGTATCAGTTCCAATATTTTGCTATTGATCTACCTATTAGGAAATAGTTTTTAAAATTATAAAATTTATTACTTCATATTTTATATTCATTCGACTTGATAAATGTGTACTATCTGTTTTTATTAAAACAAGTTTTTGTAATTAGAAAGACTTGAACTCAGATTTTTAAACTCCCTATAGCTATCCACTCCATTTTATACAACTGATATACATGACCACTACACATGTATACAATCAGTTCTCAGTTTACATTAAGATAACAAATCTTTTTAACATATATGTGATTTTTGTGTATTGGTTGTTTAAGATGGAGTGGATAGCTATGGAGAGCTTGAAAGTCTGAGTTCAAATCCTTCCAATTTTATTAAGTTTAGTATAAATAATATACATGTATTTAAACATTGCATATTCAACCTGTATTCTGCCCACCCCTCTTCTCAGATTTAAATAGACATATTAAGGTTTTACATAAAAAATCAATATGGGTATGACAATAATATTGGCATCATCAAGGGTTTTGATTGTTTCATCCTCAGATTTTCAATAATATGAATGGGAGAAGAGTTGAAGGGTGTAGAAAATTGAAAGCTTGCACATTAAAGTTTAAAGATTTGCTATTTTAATACAAACTGAGCACTGATTATATATGTGTGTGTGGTAGATGGTGACCTGGACCAACTGATGAGTGCTGATTCAGCATGAAATGCATATATCGGAGATTATTTATCTTTTTCATATGTATGTAGGCATGTGTATTGATTGTATAGGATGATAGCCATAGGGAGCTTGAAAGTTTGAGCTCAAGTCCTTCTAATTAAATAAAACAACTTTTATACATATGAAAGCCACATTGTTTTTCTTTCCAAATACTTTTTATATCCTGTCATTAATAAACAAACCCTATTTATATGATGCGTAATCAGTGCACCTGGGTGATAATCTAAGTAAGCCTACTTTTTAACAAACAATTTTCCAAATTATTTATTAAAGCTTTATTCACCATAACATAAATTTGTCCACTGCCAATATGTTTTATTATCTTATTCTTCATTTTAAATTTTTTATCTCAAATAAAAATACTAGCACATACCTGTTAGTCTTTTTAGAAATAGTATATCCTTATCTCTAATTAATAAATTTTCTACTAATATAGTTTACAGTTATTTTTTCTAACTATTATTTTTTCATCAGTTATATGATCTCATCTAAATCTCTTTATATTTTAGTACATATTTCAATTTTCACTGCCTCTCTATTGCTTCTTTATTTTTTTTATATCTCACATTTAAAGATTTTAACATTACTTTTATCTAACTCAGGGCAATGAATAAGGAGCTGATTTGTCTTTCTACTGTGATGTGAAAAAAAAATGTCATTGTAACTTTTTCTAATAATTTATTTCTAATAACATGTTAATCAACATTTTGTAGGAAAGGTCTTACGACGATATACCTGCTTGCAATGATTTGAAGTTCAAGTCTAATTTGAATTTTTTTTCCAGCTAATTAAGGATTTATAAGCAATCTAAGAAAACTTTTTAGAAATGTAACTCATAGAAAATCTAGACAGTTATCCTATTATTCGGTCAATACATTGGTATTTTGTTATTTTTAGCTGGGAAAAAATCAAAAATAAATCATTATTCTCAGCACCAATTTTATGCAATATACCGTTATTTTCTTCAAGGGATTAGAGTTATACTATATTACAACTGCATATATAAATACTTTTTATATGCACTATAACAAATTATTAAAGTTTTGTTGTTGATGAAATTATAATTGTTTTTACTTTTAACAAATTTAGGACTTACTTTGACTTATATTTTTTACAAGATTATTGATTCTACAAATATGTAAATATTTATTATTATTTTATTTCACATGACCGTATTAACAAATATGATAATCTTTAAAGTATAGACGTTTTAAAAAAAAATTATAATGTGAATGGCTTAATAACGCACAGAATTCTTCTTTTTACTCAAATCAGTATAAAACCTGTTAAATCACTATCTTAGCGCTTATAAGGAGTTATCATTTCAGAACTGAATTTGAAAATTATTAGTTTACATTAAATTAGCCCTCTAGACCACACGGTTTATCATAACAATTGAGAAAAGTAAAAAAAAAAAAAATCAACCTGGGCAAGTGAATGAAGCTATTGGTGTAAACTATCAGTTTGGAGCCAAATGCAGTGTAAAATCTTCTGTAATTAGTTGATCGTGTGATCAACTATAAAATATAATAACTGTAGCAAATTAATAAAGATTACAAAAAAATCTTCAAATAATTAAATAATAATTTAATTACTTTATTAAAAACTGAAATTCTTCCATGATAGCCTAAAACAATAGTTCAGGATAATTATATGTAAATATTTTTCAATTATTTTGATCTATTTTAATTCATTCATAAAATTTGTGCTTGAAATAATACATTGGGTTTATAAGTAATATTCGTTGAATTATTTCCTGTTTGTTATAAACATATTCACCGATGACTAGAAATAAAAAAAAACAATATACATTAAAACATTCCTTGTTCGGGACAAGGTCAAAATTAAAATGTTTTAAACAAATGACTATTAATTATTTGTGTCACGCTAACCGCTAGCGAGTGACATTATTTAATTTCCGAGTTGTTATTACGTGAAACCGAAGAGTTAGTTTAAAAAGTTACGCTGTAAAAGTAGCCTTAAAACAAAAATATGTATTTTATTTTTCTGTAATTAACATACGTTGTTAAGAAAGGTTATAGAGAAAGTATTCTGAGAGTAAAATTTTATTTTTATGTTTAATTTTAAAATGGGATTTGGGGGGGGGGGTAGTTTATTATTTTTTGCTCTATCATTGAAGAAGGGAGTAATTAAATAAATGTTTTAAAAGATGAAATATTTAGTTTACTCTGCAACTATTCGTCCGCGCACACTCGTACATACATATAAAAGTTGTAACTGGATAGTTTTAATTCACTGATAGATTTATGTAGGAGAGAAGGATTTATGATTTGTACTGTCAAAGACTTTTTCTAATTAACGTTATAATTTGTGTATCTCAAAATATAATGGTGAACTAAATATTAACTTTTAATTGTGGATAGATTAAAAGAACAGGAAAGAATAGAGAGAAAATATAAGGAAAAGTAGATATAATTATCATAAAAAATATTTTCAATAAAATATTCTAGTGCTCAAGAAATGATTTCTTTATCATAATTCTCCTGATTTAGGGATGTTTTTTTGCTTATAAATGGCAAATCATTAAAAAATCCAAAATAACTAATATTCATTTCTTGATTGCTTTTAAAATTATAGTTTATTTCAGAAGAAAATCCATTCTTCAAAGTTCTGCATTTTAGATTTACTCCAATTTTGAATTTTTAGGAAAATCTTCATTAAGTTTTTTATGAAGTGACAGAAATATTCTGATAATTACTTTGTTTTCAGAATGGGAAAATTTTGATTTTAGAAACTCAGAATTATTTTTTATCATAGAAAGATCTAAATTTAGCAAAAAATCTGTCAAGATTTAATATTGATTAAGTTGTTTTAAAGAAATTCATCTTCCACAAAAATAAATTTTGATTAAGTAAGTAGATGGTTACAAGCTTTTTTTTTTTTTGAAAAACGAATTACTGAGCGAACAACGATTACATAGAGTAGAATTACTTATGATATCTAATAATATTTCTTATGTGTTAATATGAGAAACTGATAATTTAACAAATTGGTTGTTAAAATGATACCTTTCTCAGTCCTTAGGATCCAAAAGTAGATTAAAAAAATAGTTTTATTTTTTTTGCTCTTAGAGTAATTATATGAAGGCTAGGGAAAGACAGGGGAGTAGGACTTTAAGACCGTGTTGATAAAAGCAGTAAACTTTGGCTCAAAGGTACTAAAAATAATGTTATATCTTTATTAATTTAAATATTCTACTATTATAAAAAAATATTTTTGCAAAGTTAAAGTGATCATTATAAAAGAGAATTTTCAAAAATCTACACCCAAAACATTATCATCTTTGAATTATGTTAAAATTAAAAATTGGGAATGTGAGCATTGTTAGCCGAGAGGTCATCGCAGCTGCCTTGCAAGCAAGTAGTTGGTTGCAGACGGTTGTGGGTTCACATGTCCCGGTATGCTATGACATATGAGAAAAAATATATATATTGGAACCTCTGCAGGCACAGATCATGAACAAATCATAAACTAGTAGACTCCAAGATTAAAATAATAGCTGGATTAAATCGACTTTAGAACTAGCATGTGATCAATATAGACATCGTGATTGATTTGAGTAGGCCATTCAAAAGCACTTTTTTTTGTTTTTCTAGTATATACTTTATTAAAAATCAGGTGTCAAAATGCTTTAAAAAATCAGTATTACGTGAGACTTTATAAGCACTATTTTCAGAACATAGTAGTTCTTGCAATATAAAATGTTGCACTACTCTGTTTGGTAGTATTTTATATAGTTCATATTTAGTTAATAAACTGTTTTAGCTAGGACTAATATCAATACTAGATAATATACTCAAACGCTGGAATTGCATTAAATATATACCATGCTAACTACATAATCCTTTTGAGATGGCTGTTTAATGAGGATAACGGGTGATTTACACCAATTTGGGCATAAAATCAACATATTGCTCAAGCCATAATAAGTATAAAGAAATATGACATTTTAATGATAAGATTGTAAATAAATTTTAAATTCAAAAGAAGGAATAACAAGAAATTTAAATAAATAATTATATTTTGGCATCGTTTTTTTTTTTTTTTTACATTCAAGTAGCATTTATTATTCAAAAATGATTATGTTTAACGTTATATACATATTTTTAATATATATATTGCTCTTCTACCATACATTTTTATTAGCCGGCATTAGTTCATAATAAATTAAAATTATAATGATGTTAAAAATTAGATCCTTCATCAAATATATTGGAAAGAAAATTTGATATTTGTCCTTTAGAAACAACAATTTTTCATATTAAAATACAATAATCACTTTCGATTTTTTAATAGATCATATTATTGTTGAATGGATTTTTTAAAGAAATTATTATCGATACAAGTAAATTGTTGTGAATTCACTAAAGGCGAAATTCATGACGGATTTTCTAATAAAAATCATAATACTGCACTAATTAGCACTTCTCTATTTGGCTAAATAGTAAACCACTAATAATAATTTTTATTAGTCATTCATTAGATTAGAGATTATCCAATAATGAATAACTTTTCATACAGTCTCATGCAAGGTCACTAAGGAAATGGTTTATCTCTGCTTTTAACACTTTGTGAAAGGATGTAATTATAAACATATGATCAATGACGTGAAAAGATCTATTATCCTGAAGATGAGTGCTGATTTAGCATGAAATATGCATCTTGGGGATCTTAGAACTTTTTCACGTCTTTGGTCATATGTTTATGATTATATTCTTCCACGAGGTATTAAAGATGGATAGAAATTAATCTCTACCATGCATGAGAGTTCTACTGTGAAAATTACATTACAAAAATATTATTTATTATTAGTAAACCATTAAGGCTCTCTGATTGGTTGAATAATGAAATGAATATGTACATTCAATTCATAAGTATTATAAAGATTTCAACAAATATGTTTAGAAACTGACTTTTATATACTTTCATTTGTTGATAATGATCACTTTAGATATTACATAGTATTTTTGAACATATATGAATCTGAAAAACAATATAGTACTCCTATTATAGCAGTGGATTACATTTTTTACATGGTAGTGATAATAGATTGAACACAACTGGTATTTAATCACATTTCAAATAAGGCTATAAGAAGTCAGATAACTGCATTTAATAAGATATCTATTATCTTGTCTTATTTAGATACCCAACTTAATAAAGAAAATCAATTTTTATATCCTCACAAAAATTTTGAATAAATTGTAAAATATAATGATTTGTTTGCTTCAAAATTATCGGAATTTTTATTAGCAGTATATATATATATTATTCCCTCCCTTCCATTAAAAATTTCAAATTTTATAAATATCTAATTAACCCAACTCTTATTACTCAATTAACTATTTTACTTACTAGATTTTAAAAATTTTATACCAACCATTTATTAAAACATATTACACTTATTCTTAATGAAACAATGGTAATTTTTTTCTCCATCAATACTAAATTTCATAATCATACAATTAACTTTTATAGTCTTTAATGCCGAACTCATATATCAATAAAATATATGACACAGAAGAATAAGGAATCAAACTGCGGGCGTTATACATTCCCCTCGCCCGTTCTGGTGTTGAAAGCATAAACGCATTTTCACCTACTTTACTCAATATTTTATATGGATTTGAAAAAAAAAATTTTTTTAAATATTTAAGTCTTGACTTTAGTTTTACTTAAGGATCTTTTCAAAATGGTTATATCATTAGTAAATGGTGGAATATTCTGAGTTATTTATCTCTATCCTTATCAAATTTGTTTTTTTCTCTCTCTAATAAAATTTACCTTAATTCTCTTTTCACTCATCCCCTTGAATTTTATTTTGGCATTTTCTATATATCTCTTTTGATAAACATCTTCTCTGAGAAAATTTATAGTAAATAACATTTCACTAATCATCTTGAGTTTTGCTTTAGCCTTTCCAATATCTCTCTTCTGGTCAACATCTTTCTTCTCTTCAGAAAATTTACATTAATTTTCGTTTTATTCTTAACTTTGAGTTTCACTTTCACTTTTCCTATGTCTCTCTCTTTATCAATATTTTCTTTAAGCAAATCTATATTTACTATCTCTTTGTTTACCACTTTGAGTTTTACTTTAGCTTTCACAATATTTCTTTCTTTATCAATATTTTCTCTAAGAAAATCTACATAAACTATTTCTTCCTTTAACACCTTGAGTTTTACTTTAACGTTTTCAATATCTTTTTCTTTATCAATATTTTCTCTAAGAAAATTTATATTAATTATGTTTTCATTCATAACATCGAGTTTTACTTTAGCCTTCCCAACATCTCTCTCTCTCTTTATCAATTAGTATTCTAATAAAATTTAGCTTAACTATCCTTTTACTTTACCTTGGTCTTTCCTATAGCTCTTTCTTTATGGATATTTCCTCTAAGAAATCCTCTTTTTACTCATCACTTTGAGTTTTACTTTAGCTTTTCCATATTACTCTCTTTATTAATTATATCTCTAAGAAAATTTATTTTAATTTTCTTTTCTTTTTTAAATTTGAGTTTTACTTTTGCTTTTCCTATATCTCTATTCTGGTCACTTTTTCTTCTAATAAACTTTGCATTAGATATCAAGTTTTTAATATCTTCAAATAATGTTAGTTTATAAATATTGACTTTTGGATTAATACTTTCAAAATTAATTGTATATTGTTGAACTATCTATTCTATTTTACCTTTAAATTTTTTACTAGTATTATTAGGGAACTCTGATAATTCCTTATCTAATATCTCTTGACACTTATCATCCACAGGGATTAATTCTATCCCCAATGACTCACTAACTTTTCCACCCTTACTAAATCTTACATTAAGATTTTCAGATCTATTATCTCTTCTCCAATTAATTCTACAGGTTGTTTATCTTTTTTTACATAATCATTTATTAACTCAACAAAATGTTTAGTATCTTTTACATTTTTATTAATTAATTCAACAGACTCTTTATGTTCTTCCACTTCTTTACAGAATAATTCATTATCTTTATTAACTACTTCAATAGATCGCTAATATTCCTCACTTGCTAAGTTAATAAACTGTTTATCCTCTCACATCTTAATCCTTGGAGAATTATTGTTTTTTAAAAAAAATTCAAAATGTTCATGAAATGATTAAATATTTAATTTTCCAAAATGTTTCAGATTCATATACTTAATATTAATTCTGTTGATAGCATCTATTTTGTTAATTTAAAACTGCTTATTGTCATTTTAAATGGAAAGGTTGTGGTTTTTAATGGTTCCCTGAAGAAAATTTTAAAAAGTATCAGAGATGTTTTTTTTCATATGTCATAGCATCTACTGGGATGCAAACTCACAACAACCATCTGGAACCAATTGCTTGCTTGCAAGGCAGCTGCGTTATAAGTGCAAACAAAATATCCTGAGAAAAAACATAATTTCTACATTATTTTTAACAATATGATTAATGCATTTATTTATTTGGAAAAGTTTGTATCTCTTTATCATCAGAAATTTGATCATATTTACAGTTATTATATAATGATAGAAAGGTGATGTTATTGGATATAAAAATTTGAGACAAATTAAGAATATCTTCTTAATTTTGGATTTATAGCATACTGATGTTTGTCTATTTTTTTCAATTCATATGATGTTTTTAATATTTAGGCAACCTGTAATGAATTTCATTTGCTAAGTATTATTCCAAAACTTAGAGGTTTTTTTAAAAGAAATTTTATTCTATTGCTATATTGATTATTACAATTACAAATATGAAATCAATTACATACCTATTTGGAGCCATGTGGATCCACCCTTTTCTTGGGGCAATTAGTCAGTCCTTAATAATTTTCTCCATGACATTCTTGAATTTAGTACCATGTGGGTCTCTCATCCTTTCAATCATTGCTTTACATCTGAACACCACAGGGCATAATTCATGAAAATTGCCAGTCTTAGGTTGGTAAATAGACTGTCCTTTGTAGTCTTTAATTGATTTATAGTTTCCATTCATGTTGCTGTACCATGTATGATTATTGATCTGTAATTGGACATACTGGGACATCTAAGAAAGATATGGTCAATTCACTCCTCCTAGCTCCCACACAACTGGCACACAGGATTAATCTTTTTGAAATTTCTTCTGTATGCCAAAAAAAGAGTTCATAGGGAAGGAGTCTAGGTTAATTTTAATTAAGAAGTCTTGAAATTTTGCCTCAGTGAACCAGAATTTTGATCTTGAAATGAGTTGCTGATTGGTAATCCTGAGAGACCCTTTGTTATGTTATTTTCACCATGTATTATTTTACGTGCATTCCAGTATTTAATTTTTGATATAATTGGATTTTCATTCAGGTCAACAACTTTCCGAACATTATCAAATAATGAGTTCCACCATCTATTATTAACAGGTGGAAGTCTATCCATTGATGTGACAACTTCTTGATATGAAATATTTGAGAAATTATTTTGAAAGCTGAACAGTAGGTTATAGTTTCTCTGAATATCATGGTTTTGATACAATGTAGTAAAAGGCCATTGAGTCTTCTGGGCATTTGGAGTTTTTGAAGGCAACCTTATAACCCCAGAATAGTTTTGCACACAGGGAGTTTTATTTTTTTGATAAATTTTTGGGAGGGTCAGATACCAGATAGAAAATATTTGATTTTCATGAATATCAGTGAGTTTAAAAGTCTTACCTTACCATGAAGTGAAATATATATGCTAGAAAGGGAGGTCATTGTGTGGAACATTTTTGTTAATAAGGTTTCTTCAATTTCTCTCCTCATAGCACTGTTTGATTTTGAGAAATTAAAACCTAAGAATGTCTGTAGATCAGCTGTAAAATTTGAAGTGATTTTCTTCCCAGATAGCAAGTTCCAGGAGGTTGATTTGTCCTTATCGAATTTGAGTTTGTATTTGTCTGAGTACCAATCTAGTATCTTCCCTAGTTTAGTGATATATTTTTTAGATAGCAGACAGATGAGTATGTCATCCATATAGGTGAGGTATTTAATCTCTCTTTCCATGGCAGGTACAAACACTCCAGGCAATTATCTCTCAATCTCTATCAGTAGCGGGTTAATATGGGCTATAAAATATAGTGTGCTAAGTGGAAATCCCTGAGGAATAAAGATGGAGGGTTCAACCCAGGTGCAATTTTTCCATTCATTGTGATGTGAATGATTCTTTTGAATATCAGATTTGCAATCATTCTTAGGTAAACATTTGGCACCTCATATTCCCAAAGAATGTCAATCAGAAGGTTTGGCCTGAATGAGTCGAATGCTGCTGAGATGTCAAGCTGGACAGCGAACAGTTCTGACATCCTCCAGGCTTGGATAATATCAATAAGGAGTTTCATTTGGCCAATTACACTGATATTGGTTAGCAGAAATGGATTTATAAATTTTCACTTGAATTTGATCCTTAATTAATTGTTCTATGATTTTAATTAAGAAGGAAATCATTGAGACAGGTCTCAGATTATTCAAATCTTGACTTTCATCCTTTTTCTTTAAAAGGGTATGAATGATATTGGATATAAGTTGTTAATCTCTCGACTTCCCTCAGCCAAGTAATATATCATGGCTTTGATTATTGGCACCAAGTGTTTTTCTAGATATAGGAGGACAAACTTTGGTATGCCATGCATTCCTGAGTGCATCCTCTCCAGGAGGCTTTTTAGCTTGATGCAGATTTTCTCTTCAGTGATATTATGGGTCGGGTTGTCATCTAAGTTGAATAATCCATTGACATTCCCATTCTGATTAGATTGAAGAGTTGCCCTAAAGTGTTCTCTAATTGCACAAATCATTTCCGATTGTTAATGATAGTGGAATGGGTTTTCTGCTGCCTGCTCTCAGTGTTCACTGGAAGTAACTCTTGGACCAGCAATGTTGATCTGGCAGGAATCTTTTGGCTCACTTGATCAACATATATTTGACCAGAAATTTACTTGGTATATATTTAAATATGAACAGACTAAATATTAAAAAGTTACATAAATTCCAATTTTAGGTCTCTGCTTTATTTAAGTATTTAAAAGATAAAATATATTGTTGTAATGGTTTAGATATTTTAATTATATTAGATGTGTTTAGAACTGTTATGCAACCAAGAAAAATCTTTGATAACATTTAGCTGATTAGCATTCTGCTTGAAAAAATATATCATTTCAAATATTTTGATATATATATATATTTAGGTAAAAAGTCATATTAAATATTGAAATTTTTTTAGGCTAATTTGTTGTTGTATTAAACAAATTACAAGAGTAGTCATCCTACCTAAATACTGCCCTGAACTGAGACAAACTGACTATGAATTGAATGTAGACTAAATACACTAGTAATGCCTTGGAAATATCATGAAAAGTACAATAACAATATTATAAGGCTAATTAATATGTGTTTCAGCTTTCTAGATATGATAATATTATGCTAAAATTGAAAAGGTATGTCTTCATTAGAATGATCTTTTAAAAGAAAGAAAAGTAATGAAGTCTAGAAAAGTATTTTATAATAAAATATAATAGAATTAGACCCTATTTTTATATAAGTTTACCTTAATGATGGTCTATAAAGGTATGATATTGATTACTTTGATTAAATTATGCTTAGAATAAAATATGATGCACTATATAATTAAGCAAAGTGATGAAGTCTTTTTTAAGAATAGTCTGTTGTAGAAGAAAAGATAACATTATGATGTCAAATAAACATATTACAGAACAGAATTTGTAAATATAAAAAAAATATTTGTATCTCAGGGACTTACATATAGTTATAACAATGATCATATTTAATTTTTATTTCCTTTTTTTTTTTGCTCATATTTTTTCTGAAGTTAAGAGGACCACACCCGTTTTTGAATGACTGCTAATGATGAATGATGATAATAATGATGCGTGTTATATATATATATATAATTATATGGACTTACATATACCCGCATTAACACTTAACATTCAGAAGTTGTCATTTTCAATAAAAACTTGTCTAATCTTATTTTTCTTCTTGATTACTCAAGTTCATCTTCCTGTGCAAAATTGGCGTTTGATGTCGCTGTCGTAAAGTTCTAATTTTTATTTAGAACTTTTTTTTTTTACTCTAAAGCAGGTTACATATTAGCCTCAGAGCATTGATTTATTTTTTAATATTCTCGACTTAATTCTAATATTAAAAAAAAAGTACATCTCATTAATCGCCGGCTGAGTTATCTATCCCGATCAGACTAATCTGCTGGTTAGGAATATGAGATCGATCGAATTGGAGTAGCCGCATTATTTTCTGGAAAAAAAAAGAAATTGCATTTATTTATTTTTTAAAACATTATACAATATCTATTTAAATTATTTTGCTCAGATAATTAAAATGGATAAAAAGATTACCTTCATTTTTCATTTAATATATTTTTCCAAATGTATTGCGGGAGATGTTGGTAAGTAACATTTGAATTATTATATATTATTTATTTTAATATATATATTAGAAAATTAATTTAATTTATATATTAAAAAGTAATAATAATACTGTAGTTGTAATATACATATAGTTAATTATTTAAAAGGTGAGAAATACAAAGTAAGATAAATTATTTTTCCACACTGCTGAGTTTATAACGCTTCACTTAGAGTGCTTCGGCTTATTCAATGAAAGGAAAATAACATTAAAAATGTATTTTTTTAACCTTAATATTATACAATACTATAATTTTGTCTTTATTTTTGGACCAGCTATCACATATAACTTATTGATTATATTTTATGAACAATAAAATAAATTTAATTTTATTTATTATCCTGATCCGTTATTTTGGTTTGTTAGGCATATACTATCTAAGCTCACAAGTTAACTAATATTAGATTTTGGATTATTATCTCAGTTGTAAAAACAGTTTGCTGTTGTTTACACTTTTGTGGTTCGAGTCTCTCAGGAAAAAAAATCATTTGGTGAGATAAAATAGTTATACTGGACCATTTTCTACAGTGCATGATTTAATCTTTTGAGAAAATATTCAAGATAAAAATATTAACTAATATATTTGCAACTTATTTTTATTATTTATGAAATTGATTATTAATAAAAAAAAATGACTATTATATAATACATCCACGTTTAATATCTTCATGGATTAGTGATTATTATTTTGTTGAGATTGCATAATCAAGTTTAAACATAATTAGAATATTTTTAGATGACTAAAATATTTTTAAATAAGTATATATTTTTTCCAGGTGGTGGCTCACAGCCAAATATATAGTCAACTAAGTATTGGCAAGTAAATAGGGATCTAATTAATTTTTAAGTAAGAAAAAAAACATTTTACCAATCTGAAAGTTGACTAGCTTGATGATTGTTTCTATATAGAAGAGAACTGGAGAATCCTTTGATCTTGAACTAAAGTATTTAATATTTTTCTGTTTTACATTTAAAAAGTTTTTAAGGTGTAGTAGTGAACTCATTCATCTATCATGTCTATGATCCAAGTTTAAATCAGGACAGACTAAATCTTGGAATTATTTTTAGAATACAAAGTATTTATAATTATTAGTTCAGGTAGCCATCTCTTATGCAACAATCCATATAATATTGATTAGTGATTGAATATTTAAATATTGTTATACAGATGGCAAAAGTCTTAGAATTACCTAATTTAATCACATGCAGATTTTAATATGGTATTACTTTAAATCACTAATAGGAAATATATTATTATTTATAGGGTAATTCAAAAGTAACTAAAAAGCAAAACTATTGTTCTCTATATTTGAAAATGGAAAATGAATAGCAAAGATAATTTTGTGTAGCTGGAACAAGACTTCTTTTCTATTTTGTTAACCAAGTGTTTTTATGTTGTTCTCCTAACGTGACAAAGTCAATATTCAAATAAAATTCAGAATTATGTCTTACCTTGAAAAATGACTTTCACTATAATTTTCTTTTATTCAGATCTCAAATTCAATTGCATTGCTTGCCATGATTACCCACATTCTTAAAATATCTAAATCTACATTCTTCACTTAGCTAGACTATTTGCATATATCATGTGACTTAACTCATGATTTGTTGTCCTAGGAGACAATCAAGGTTTAAGATTAATAAAATCAAAAGCTCATCTTAATCAGAATCTATTACTACTATGTGATGGATTTTAAGTTTAGAATAAAAGTTATTATGATCTTTAAAATATTATATCAAGTTAAGCAAAAATTTATTTATAATACATCAGAAAGTACTTCATATTTATATATATATAATTACTATTTTTTCGCATTTAAAAATGCCATGGAATATATATGTCAAATTTATTAAGCAACTTTTTTAACATCTATTTTTTTTCTCCTTTTCATTACACATACAAGTACCAACACATTATTAATTTGATTCGATCTCTAATTAAAAGTGCCTATGCATATTATATTTTTTAAAATTATAAATTTTTAGCATATAAATATGATTGAATAGCAATGAATAAATAAGTTTTTGCTTTTTTTTGTGCATCCCTCCAGAAATATAGGTCATTTTCTTTTTTTGATGACTTACTGCTGATCAGAAAACGATTTTGTATGTTATGTAATGGGATCACAATAACTATTCTATTCAATTTACTGGACAGAATTTATTTTAATTTTTTTCCAGCTGCAAATCAATAATCAAGATTGTACATATATATAGTATGTACAGTTAGACTACACTTGTAGCCGAAAGTGTTTCACGTACTAATTAAATATTTAAGTTCGTAGATGTAATTAATTATACATCTATACACATTAGAGACACATTCTAGCTAGCTTCATAATATCATTTTATATTAACATCGTTAACAAATAAATATTTAACTTTTTTATTACTTATTAATAGATTATTAAATATTATTCTTATGAACTAAAAATATAATTTAAAAACAGCTAATAGTTCGAAGCTAAAAATTTTCCGGGTTATATCACATGCAGCCTTTGGCAAGTTAATTTTAATTTTAAATTTGAACTTTAAATTATCAAATTTCTTCTGCTTTATTTGACAAGTACAGTTATTATTATGATAATTATCATAACTATTAGTATTAATCAGATAAAGATTTATTTATCCAATATGTGCGTATATATATATATATATATTGATATATATATATATTGATGGTGAACATTTAGGATTATTTTACACACCAGCTGATGCTTTGTAGTTGCAATACTTTGTAATTTTTAATATGCTTATTATTCATCGCAGAAATAGTTTCTCTTTCATGATTTTTATTAGTTCTCTTACTTATATAATGGCTACCGTAAATTTTCTTTCCTACTGATCCTATCATACATTCCCTCATTTAATTCAAATTTAATTATATCTGAGTAACACAGTTCCTTCATCTTATTCTATGTCTATTTTCTTTTCCCCTGCTAAATTATTTTAATAAATATTAATCTTATATTTCTTTTTATTACATGATCAAAGCCTTTTACATCCTTTATCAGATTCAACATCATCAATTTATTCTTTAATTCGATTCCTTCTCATCTCTTCACATCGCATATAAATTATGCTAGCCTCCTTTTGTCATTATATGCTGTTTTCCATTTTATGCAAAATATTAGATATAAATTTTATAAAAGAATTTTTATAAAAATTAATGGCTACTCTCTTAATCACATAATACCTTAGAAATTGATCTCCATCTTTTCTATATATTTTTATTTACTTAATAATTTTTATGATCTAAACAATTTTATTAAAAAACTTATCCCACTGTTTTATTATACATGTATACATTAGTTTTGTCTTCTATTCTTCAATGCTGATATTTAATTCTCCAACTTTGCTTTTACCTATTCATTAGAGCCAACATAAAAGATTATATCATATACATATATCATTGATTACTGAGTAATTGATGTATTTTTTCAGTTATTAAATCTACACTTAATGCAACTAGCAATAAGATTAATGTTGAATCTTTATATGATTTAAGATTTACTTTAAAGTTCTATATTTACTGAAATTACAGATTTTATTTTTAAGTTCTTCTATTGCATATCTTACAAATGTAGTTCATAAAGTTGTACTTTCGATATCTATTTTACTGTATACTTTCTTTTCAAAATACCTATTTTTTCCCCTTGAAGTTTGGTTGCTGTTTTTTTTTAAATTGTCTTGTATCCTCTCCTTTTTCCTGCCACAATCCATTTTAATATATGTTTCGTTTTTTTTTTTTTTGGAAAATAAGTTTTAAAAATATAAACAACTTAATTATTTTATGTTAAAATGTTTATCTAAATATCATATTTCATTAATGTTTTCCAGTTAATCTAAATTTGAAATGTTGGAATAAAGTATATTAAGAGAAGGTAAACAAAAGCTAATTATAAACAATAAGAAGCATTGTCTTGATCTTAGCATTATGAAATGTCAGTTTCAAATCCTACAGTCAACCAAATAATGTAATACTAATACAATCTCTTTAACTGATGGTCTGCTTTTTCAAAAAAATACTTGTAGCCATCTAACTTTTTTATTAATCTTTCTTTCTTTGGAAGACCAGTTTCACTAAAAATAATTATATAAATCTTAAATAATGACCTGGGCTTTATGTATAAATACAGTTCTTTCAAAGCTAGAAGACATTTTTTCAAATAAAATTGGCTGTTCCATATCCCGATAAATGAAAAAATAATTAAACTTGAAATATTTTATTTATCTTTATTACTACTATCATTGCAAAGATTAAAGTAATTGAAATCTTCATTTATTCATCTTTAGTAATAGATTATTTACTTTTTAAAATTTTATTTATGGTTACAACATTTTTACTTGGATATAAAAAGTGATAATATGTAGCTCATTTAAATCTGATATTGACATAAAATACAAAGCTATAATAAATTTACATTAAGAAGTAAAAAATAATAATAAGCTACAATAAATAATAGGAAGTAATATTACTCTGTTGTAGCATTCTTTCACCTAGTTATTTAACCTGCTCTTGGACTCTTAGTGAATTAAAAATTGATTTTCTATCCTGCAGAATTAAACACATGCAATCATAGTATCCTCTATAAGCAACATTTGTATCTTTTCTGAAGCATTTAAAAAATTTATTTGTTATTTTGATCATAAAAATCATAATAATGAATATATAAATCTGACTTTATAATTGATATTTTATTACAATTTTAAGATTAAGTGACTTCATATTATATATTTTTAAAAAATAAAATTTTGAGATAGTGAGAGATCATAGTAAAATACAGTCACAATTTATTTACAAATATTGATGACTGTTAAGAGCAGTTGTTTTAAATCCACTATATAATATTTCTATTATAATTGCACTGAAGACTGTTCTATTTCCCAAGACTTAGTTTCTAACTTATAACCTTCATCTGTAAGGAGTTTGAATCTAATGTACTTGGACTTCCTTGACTAAGGCATCTATCATCCAACAGCCAAAAAGGTTAGAATCCAGAAACTGATTTGACAATGTGAATGAAATAATATTATATGCAAATATAATAGTATTATTATCTAGCATCCATTGATTTCTAAAATTTACAATAGTGCCATTGGAATAAAATGAAGAGAATTGTTCCCAACAACACTTGTTATATGTAAACAGAAATAATCTAACGATCTTTATTGATTTAAATAATGATGTACTAATTTAAAAAAATATATAAATATTTATTTTCTTAAATTAACTACTATTATTTATCAAAGTAATAGGGGACTATAAATGTGACATAACATATGGTGACTCTTTGCAATTTTCATTTAATTTAGATTTTTATTAAAAGTTTTAAATAATGAGCTTTTATTCAAAATAATCTGTAAAAGTTTTAGAAAAAGGGAGCATATAAATGTAAGAATATGAAATAACGTAACCCATTAATTTAATCATTAAATAAGTCAAACTAAGAATTTATGTCTGTCTGTGTATTTTGCCATTTGGTCAGTTGGTTTTTGTTAATAAAATTGATGATTAAAATAGATTTTTATTTTAATCTAGGTTTACTTATGATGCCCTAGTTCATTTTGTTAATGATAAGTGACATTTTTCTATAGCCAATAAATTCCTGAGATGACCGAAATATTTGCACTTCTTTCATTAATAAATCATTTTTGGCAAATGACTTTTCCTCTTCCTGAATAATAATTAACAATTCTCAAATTTTATTACGACGAATATTCATTCAGATCCAACAAAGTATTCAAATTTTAAAAAGTATTTTAATGATATTCATCTAAACAAAAATTAATTATTACTACATATAAAAAAAAAGCAAGTTTGTATACGTATGTATGTATAAAGATTCGCACATCAATACCCACATATATTAATGTATGTGTGCTTATATATGTATAGTAATAATGTAATTTTATATTTTAAATGTCAATAATTAACTAGCTAATACCAGAGTTCAAGAATTTAGATAATAATTATTCATATCTGAGCTTAGAAAGAATTACTGAGCCTTCAACGAATATCATTGAAAAGAATCACTACTGGAAAAAAATATGAAATAAACAAACTGTATTTAATTGCCATTATACTTTCAAAATTAAAACTTTATTTACACCTTAGAGTAGATACAAGAGAAATCAATGATAGCATAAAATTATGTCAATAAGAAAGTTTCAGTGAATCCATATAAATGTGATATGCAAACCATGTATATAGAAAAATCAAAAGTTGTATTAGATCAATAACATAGTCTCAAGAGCTGCATAAAAAAATTATGATAGGCAAATTAATGCAAGTATGAAAGAAACATAAATAAATAAGTATAAATAAAATCAAGATTACACTAATGTCTTAAGGCAGTGCATCATATGCATAATTTCCTAGGAATATAAAGTAAGTCAAACCTATATATAAGGTTTAGAAATTCCATTGATTAATGACTGACTATCTTGGCCCAAAGGCCAATGAGGGCTATAACAATATTTACAAGTTGATATAAGTAAATTAATTACACATTATGGAACTAATGCAAAGTTTATGTATTAAATACATAGGATGTATGAAAGATCTACATAGTTAAAGTTTAAATTATTATTAGATGAAAGATGAGATTTAATATTCATTCAGTGGATGGGAGAAAGTTCAAGTCTTAGGCCTAAGAATTACATGAATTAAGTATATAGCCTCACCTGGCTCCAGGTTTGGTCAGTTAGCCAAGGCTGACAAGTTTGTTTATCCTCATCTTTTATCTTGTAGAGGGACTTGAAAAATCGATTAACCATTGAGTCATCACAGTCATGATCAAATATCATGCTACATCTGGCAGTACAAATTGAGAAGTTAATAAAAGTGACCAGTCTTATTGTTCCAAATTGACCCTTTTTAATTGTGACCTCATTGCCATTTATTCGGTCTAACACTATATACGGAGGTAAGTCCATAAACACATTGATCCAGAATGTGGCATTTATGGTAATTAGTTTTTAATCTCCACAAAATCGATTTTTTTGTTTCAAATAGTAGTCTGACTTTTATCAAATACTAAGAAATAGTGAGCTTTGTAAATTACTCTGCAACATAGAAAAAACAAATTATGTTCATTAACCTTTTAACCGCTAATTTTATCATTGGTTGTATCAGATAAAAATCAAATCTTTTAATTGGCCAACTCACAAACTGAAGACAAAGCCTATTGTTAAAACATATTCGCCTATAATATTAAATTCAACTCAGATACGTTTATAAAAAGTATATAATTAATTTTTCAGGTTGTGAAGACAACGAAAGTTCTTTCAAAAATAAATTGCTATTTATTTATTCTAAGATATTCAATATCGGCAACATAAAAGTTATAATGTAAACAAAAAGATCGACTTTTACGTTATAGAAAAGTAAATATTTCTTTTTATTACAACTTCAATATTTGTACTAAAATCTTCAATATTTTTCGAAAATAATTTTGTTTTTTTATTATTCTCTCTGAAAATTATGTTTAATTTCCATAAATATTATTTAATAATAATTTAAATCGTATTCGAAATGAAAATCTCAGCGTTTTTCTTTATTTTCTTTGATCAGGCAGTTTCTTTGTTCTTTCCAGCCAATCAGAATGTCTTTTTCGGCTGAGAGCATGCTAAGAACCAATCACAAATAATGTTCCTTCTTTGTTTAGGTTTAAATGCGTTTTTTTTCTATTTTTTACTTCTAAAATAAATCGGAAGATGTCACCATCGTACAGAACTTTTAAAAACGAATTCAATACGTATTTAACGAATATTTTCGTATGAAAACGGGCTGAGTTAGAGTGATTTCAGATGTCGACGAGGAGCCTCGTCGGACGCGGGAAAAGGGTTAATACAGACACACACACACACATATATATAGTAGTTATTTTCAATATTTTTTTTAAAAACTATCAATTAAATTTTCAATATATTTATCATAATCATCATCAGCCATCATTTAAGGCATTTTTCTCTCTTAGCCTTTTTTTTATTACTTCAAATAAATCAATTATCATTCTGTCTAGAAACATTAAAATATGTTTTACTTATTAAAATAAGAGAAAATGTTTTATATTACATTAAATCACAAATTTCATGTAAAAAATATGCAATTACTGTGATTTCTTCTAGTAAAAAATTTAACATAAAAATTGAAAATCTGTGACAATTAATAATTATTAAATTACTAAAAATATTATAGATTAAAAATACTCATCTGTGTAAAAAAAAGTTTTTAAACTATTTATTAACACAGATTTTTTAAAAAAAATACAATTCTAAAACTTTTTATCAAATGTCATATCCATTTTGAAATGATATCAAAGTTGACATTCTATTCAATCATATTCATTAAATTAAAATAAACAAGTAAGAAATTAAATTAGTATAGTATATATTTTCCAACTTATTTTGGATGCACTTTATGTATTATGTAATCAATGATTGTTTTTGTAATTACTTAATTATAATAATAAATAAATAATCATAACTTCTAAATGTCTGTAATTGCAAAGCTGAAGTAATTACCTTCCACTGGGTTATGTAGCACCAAAAACCAATGAAAAGATAGAATATCATTTTATTTTTGTGCTCTGTTGTTAGATAAGCTTAGTTTGTGACTTGGTTTTAAAATCATACAGTGAATTTTGTCTATTGTTTTATAAACAGGGTAAATATTCTGCAATCATTATTCATATATTCAAAGGATGAAGGAGTCTTACTTTTAACAACCTTTGAACTTTAAGTGAAATATTAGTTTTAATAATTATAATAACAAATAAGTAATCATAACTTCTATATATCTGTAGTTGCAAAGTGGAAATAACTACCTCCCACTGAGTTATGTAGTGTCAAAAATCAATGAAAAGATATGATTTGAAAACTAAATCAAAATTAAGCTTATATAACATCAAAGTGCAAAGATAGAGTGATGTCATTCTATCTTTTTATTGGTTTTCATCACTATATGACTCAGTGAGAGGTAGTTACTTCTATTTTGCAATTATAGATATATAGAAGTTATGATTATTATTTATTATTACAATTATTAAAACTAATATTTCACTTAATCTTCAAAAGTTGTTAACAGTAAGACTCATTCTTCAACCTTTGAATATGTTAATGGCAAAGATTGTTAAAGGTAAGACTCATTCTTAATCCTTTGAATATATTAATGGTAAAGATTGCAGAGCACTTAATCTGTACATGGATTAAAACAATAGACAAAATCCAAATTCACCATATTATTTAATAATCAAGTCAAAAACTAAACTTAAATAACAACAGAGTCCAAGGGTAAAATGTATCATTCTATCCTTTTATTGGTTTTTGATGCTATATAACTCAGTGGAAGGTAGTTACTTTTGCTTTGTAGTCATTTAATTAATAAATAAATGCAATGTTGATTATATATTTTACAATTAAATAATTAATTAATGTATCTAATGAAAGTATTTTTAAATAAAATATTAAATATTTTATTTTTTTGGCCAGAATTAATTTAAAATTATTATAACAAGCATGCTGTCTATGATAAATCAATTCTTCTCAAACTACAAAAATATTAGATAAAAATTAGTTAAGTAAAATGTATTTATATAATGCACATATTTTTCAATTTATTTTTAATAAATCTTTTGCCTGTCTTATGATCAAAGTTTTTTTTAATTATATAATATATAAAATTATTTTTATTGAGATTATTTTTTATAATGAAAGACATTTAACTAACTTAGCAATTTTTTTTATTACAAAGATATTAAATAAAAATTAGTTAAGTAATTTTTATTATAACTAACTGGCAGATGTAAAAAAAATATGTTTAGTGCTGTTTAATACTGTAAATATTCAAATCTTTTAAAAATTATGTAATGAACAAAATTTGTACTTTTAGATGCAAATCTTGTTATTTGATTTTACATGGAAAATCTTTTACTTTCTCAATGTCAACACATGTTATTTCAGTACTTTTACAAAATGGCTGACATTTTTTAAAAGTTTATATGGCAAAAAATTGCTTGTTAAAAGAGATAGTGATTAGAAATTGATAATGATCATTATAGCAAATTTTTATATAAAGAATTCTTGAGAGAGGATATAAATATATAATATATTTTTATATTTTCAACTATTATTCTATTATAAAGAAACAGTTTGAATTCATATTTTAGTTAAATAAAATTATGTTATCAGTTATGTTAGCATTTAAACTTACTGTTTTACATTAGCAAAGATCATTTATAATGTAATTATGAAAATGAAATTCGATTTTTGAAGCATGAAAGTTGTTACTTCATGCAATAATAATTTGTATTGTATTTAAACAATTGTGTAATATTAAACACTTTATGTCAAAAACAATTACAGCCTCATATTTAAAATAATATTTATTAGAAATATTACATTGTATATAATTTTTTAATGCTGTAAATCAATAATAATAAATAATAGATAATCACTTCCTGTTTTCTGTAATGCTAATTAAAGGTATATTATATTATAAATGTTATCAACAACTATTATAATATAATATAAATGAGACTGGTAATTATATTATCCAAAATATATGTACATATAAAAGTTTGTATTGTTTAGTTTTATATTATAAAAACAAGTAATAATGTTCAAAATATATCACTGAAAAAGAAAGATAATAGCCTAGGTTGTTGTCACTTTACATAATTGTTTAATCTTACTGATTTATTTAAATATATTATGAAATAAGTAGTGAAAGAGCAATTTCAATAATTTGATTTTTTATTATTATTATAAATAAGTTATTGAAGAGAACAGATGTTCAAGCTTTTGCAAAGGTAATTAGGGAAGTGCTCTATCTTAAAATAAAATACACATATTATTTTCCAGTATATATATATGTAACTAATCATAGCTTAACAAATATAAAATTTAAAAAATAATTGTAACTCTCTATGGGTTATGTATAAATTAATAATTCATTCAATAATAAAAAAGAACAGAATTATACCACTTATTCTTTTAATTCTGATAATATTTAAGCATATAGTTATTGATATGTTATAACACAGAATGTGAACTCTGGTTATTAACCTTATTTAAATACAGGCTAAACTATTTTAAAATCATTACTATACATTCAGAGGATCAATGCAATGTCTCATTTTTAACAACTCTGAATATTAAATTAAATGTCGGCTTAAATAATAGTAAATATAAATAAACATATTTTAACATATATAAAATTAAAGCAAAAATATTTTATCCCTCCAAATAATAAGCTTTTCATTTATTGATAGTAAATTATTTGTTTATACATACCTCATTGGGGGGGGGGGTACATATATTTTCATTTCATATATGTTAAGCTACGATTATTTATATTTACAATGGTTATTCTGATAGTTCACTTAATATTTAAAAATTATTGAAAATACAGCACTGTCTCAATCCCCTGAATGTGTAAGAGTGATTTCAATATAATGTTTTTCATTTGAAAAGAGTAATTGTTTTAAAAACTCTGAAAAATAAATATTATATATAAGATATTTTAAAAGTGTTGAATAAAAGACTACTTAACAAGTTTATTGCCACAGTGTACCAGTGATATATATAATAAATAGTAATATTATATTTTCTGTGAATTATTGAACTACACACACACATATATATATATATATTGAAACAGATATACTGTTCCACATGTATATATATTCAAAAGACCCCCCCTCCATTTAAAAAAGACTAGCATGATTTGATCAAATTAAAAAAGAAAGAAAGCAAAAAGTTTATAGTTAAAAGAAAATCATTATTGATTTTATAGTTTTAAATTATGATGTAAATAAAAGCTGGCATTTATTAAAAAGATTACATTTTTGATTTTTGGAACGATGTTTTCAAATAAAGTGTGATAATCGCTCGAGGCAGTCTTAATAAATTGGAAAACATGAATTAATCCTCCTGGTTCATTATCTGTCCCACAAAAAATATTGTCCAATCCTTGGAAAGAGAAAGGCAATCAGACTGAAATGAAAGTGGTGGGACAACTAAGATATGTGGGCTGAGCTTCTTAATCAATCCGAAGAGCAGAATATAAATAATCAAGTTGGAAGTTCAGAGGCAGATTAGATTAATTTTTAAAATGTTTTTTCAAAGAGATTTTTAGGAGATTCTAAAAAAGTTTTTCAAAGAGTTATTTTTTTTCAAAGAGATATTTTTCAAGTAGATGTTAAAGAAGAATTTTGAAAAAAGATTTTAATTTTAAAAAGATATTAAAAGCAGTTAAAGAACCACTATTAATGACGGAAAAAGAAAACATTATTAAGGAAAACATAATGATGGAAGGCTAATGGTAACAGCTTTTTTTCTCCATTCCAAAAGCCATGGTTCTTCAAGATTTGCCTGGGTAAACATCACAGAAAGTAAACAATGCCATTCAGCTTAAATAAAATGAACCCTTTTTGATGGAACAGACTGGATATAAAAAAAATGAAGGTAACAATTTTATAAAATATTCAATATTTATGTGTTTATAAAAACAAGAAAAAACATCTTTCCTAAACTAAAATTATGAAAAAATGTAGCTATATAAAAATATGTTTATTATAAATGAAACTAAAATTATATGTGTTTTTAAAAGACAAACAAAACATCTTTATTATAAATAAATAAAAAATTATTAATAAAAATAGCTGCGTAAAAATACATTTTGTTGATAATAAATTGTAATTGCTAGATGTGTTAAATGTCAATAATCAAAGGGTATTTTATTCAAGACTTATACGTGTTTATAGAAATAAAAAAAACCCGAATATCTTTCTTATAATGAATTATGTGAAAATACATTTCATGAATGATAAATATAAAAAAATATATATCTATAATCAAAAGGCATTTTTAATAAGGATTGACTTCTCATCTGCAGATATATTTGAATAAAAAAAACTAAACACGATTACTTGTAACGATTTATATTACTAATATACAAATAAGTATACCTAGAAGAGTCAGAAATATGGAGCTATTACATATAACTCTAACTGGCTAATAAATACAATGCTATTAGTTATCTTCATTATTATGTCTGTAAAGGATATCTTCATACATGAATAATTTAAACCACATTACATGTGACTATTATCTAAAATACTACAAATCAAATTTAAGTTGAACTCTGAATTAAATACAATGCTATTAGTTATTGTAATGATACGGAGAATGGGACTTAACGTAAACTGCACTACAGGGCGTCATCTAGGCATTTGAACCTAGAAAAATTTATAGAGTAGGCAGATACGTAAGTCAAAAAAAAAAAAATTTTTTTTTTTTTTTAAATTTTGATTCCGGTCGTTAGCCCATGTCACTATCTCAGTGGAATAGCAGAGATTTAATAAGATAACCTAAGAGTATATATAAAAAAAGAATAAAATAAGCCACTGCCAGTAATTAACATACAAAAATTTATTTACGCACATATATATATATATATAAGATTTAAAATTATTTTAGTATTAGTTTTACATTTTAACATTTAACATTATTTTTAACTTTGATTTTTGACTTTAATTTACATTTAATTACTATTATATTCTAATTTTACATTTTAATTAAGTTCGCACAGTTAAATTTATGAAAGCTTGTTTATAATGTTGAATATAGATCGGTTACATAGATTTCACGGTCAAAAACATTTCAAAGTAAACATAAACGATCAAAATACAAAATTATTGATTACTGACAATTGCGGAGGGAAATTTATACGTAACCCAATAGTATTCACCATAAGATACTTGCATTGTCACCAATAACTTAAAAGACATCCGAATAAATACATTTTAGATACTCACCGTAAGGTATCATTATTTATCGAATGTCTATATATTTTGATCAAATATGAAAACCCAAAACATACTTAACCGATAACCAATCCATGCAAGCATCTATAAACAACTTAAATTTAATGCATTTTTATTTAGGATCAAGTATAAATAGACCATATAGATTTGCTTTTGAAAATAAACATTCTATCCCTATTTAACCTTAGGTTAAAATTCGTAGTCAAACTGGCATCAATTCATCTGATATATCGATGTATTCAATGTAATAAAATATGGCAGCACAAAAAGTTAAGAGAAGAAATTGCTTCCCATGAGATAGGAATATTACATCTATCTGCAAAGAAGAGCAATAAAACAAAAAACTCCATAGAAAGGAACTGCGGTATCTGACTTATAATTCCTTCCATAGGCAAACGGAAGTGTGGGGCGTAGGAAGCGATTCTGCCCGTAGCGAATCAATATTACATCTACTAATCACACCAATATATCCAATCCATTGACCCAATTTAACCACAAAGCAAATAACCTAAGATTACTCTCCCCTAATATAACTTTACAAATCTATACAGCCATTCACGCCCGACTTAAGTTTAACATTGATATATTTTAATTTATCGGAAAACAGAAATCATAAATAAACTTAAAGAACAAAATTAAATAAATGCAAATGATTTTACAAATAAATAAAAAATACATCAAATAACATTTTAACTACTTTAGTCAAATAGGAATATAATGCAATTATTTTAAATATGAAAAGTTTTTAACTTAATGTTCATTAATTGTAAAGTTCTTACGGTTTTAAATAGTTCATCTTTATCTGTCGTTTGTAAGTTTGAACGGGAATTCCCACGCCGTCCTGAAGATATTGGTATACATTTAGCCAATGTTTTATTTATTCATTCGGAGGTTTTTTAATTTAGTTGGTCCTCAATGTAGGTAACGATAGTTCATTTCTCCTTTCTTTAACAGTTGAAAGAATTGACCGTGCGTCTGTCAATTCCTCCAACTCCGTACTACTACATATAGTCACATCGTAATAATCAATTTCCAGTCACTAACTAATAATTTCCAAACTTGTCCTTTTTTATATTACTTTGAAAGATTGCATTTACATTACGTCATCGATGCAATGATCCTTTTCGTTGAGGTCCGATTTCCCAATGGATTTCTTTCATTGGCTATTTGTTTCTATTGTTCCTCTATCTGACCGATGTTTTTACATTTAAATGCCCAAGGCTGGTTTACATTTGACTAATTAAATTTATCATTTCCATTTCTGATTAATTAACCTGTTTTCCAAATCAAAGATATATTTAAAGATAAATTTAAAGATATAATTTTATTTCCAAATCTTTTTAAAATTTAGTTTTAAAATATTTTTTCTTTAATAAAGTTTTATTTTAATAATTTTTTATTATCTGTGCGATTTAATATATAAGAGTTTAAGATGATATTTAATTTCAATTTTTAATTCTAAAAGAAAATTTTTAAATGCGAACTTTTTAATTTACTTTCATGTTTAATAAATAATAATAAAAAAAAAAAACAATGTAACGAACGTCTGCGTTCGTTACAGTTATTTTCATTATTATTATCTGTAAAGGATATCTTCATATAAGAATAATTAAACCACATTACATGTGACTACTATCTAAAATACTACAAATCAAATTTAAGTGGAACTCTAAATTAAATACAATGTTATTAGTTATCTTCATTATTATGTCTGTAAAGGATATCTTCATACATGAATAATTTAAACCGCATTACATGTGACTACTACCTAAAATACTACAAATCAAAATTAAGTGGAACTCTAAATTAAGTGCTATCAGTTGTCTTCATTATTATCTCTGTTGTCTTAATATATCACATTTCTCTCTGTGAGCTGGCTAAATGATTGGTGATGCAAACTATACAAGGGATTGTCTATGAAATATATTTCGTTTGATGGACATTTATTGAAACTTGTTGTTAAATAAAATTATTGTTATTTAAAATTAATTTTAGATCTCCAGTTATTCAATTCTATTTTTTTGTTTTTATTGCATCACTCATTTGTTCATGAGAATCTCATGCCTCCTGAGCTACGTCTGGCATAACTAGACCAAGGTAAGTCAGATTGTAGTGAGATGGAACTCTAGTGGCACTGTTTGGAAAACCAAACAGAAATGTCTAGATGATTCCAGTCTCTATGGTGCTACATCCTCTGATGAGCAGGAAATATTGTTATGGGGGGGGGGGTTTAACATCTACATTAAGAAATGCCAATCAATAGTTTCTTCCTGCAACATGCTCATCAGAAAATTGTTACAACCGAGTAATAAAGGGGTTGTACGGGTCCGGTTACAATATATATAATCAAATAAAATAAATATAATATGCAAAATGTTTTGGAATAAACTCTATAATATTCATTATAACAATATAAAAAAACAAATAATAGTTACAACTAGTTTATGCCAATATATGCCATCCTGAGTAGTAATTAAGGGAAGAAAGCCACTCTCCTCATCATACTGAATAAATAACCTCTATGTGTTTAGCACAGATCAAGAATACAATAGATCTACCTTATCTAATATCTTTTAATGATTATAATCTTACCCTTGCTAACATTAATGGGAAATTTAGAAATTATATATTCATAGCCTGAGAAAGTGTTTTGCTCTTATTCATTATATATATACATTAAATTGCACTAATTTCATGTTTACATATATAATTATTATATAACAAAACATTTTAAGGATATATATGTAATTTAAATATAAAAAAATTACCTCTCCACTCACTCAATATTAATAGACAGCATTCCATGTCAATAAATGTTTTAAAAGAATGAATTGTTATTCCTTTTTAAGGCCTACTATTAAATAAACCAACATTCATTGACAGTTCTGTAAATAGAGGGCAATATAAACAAAAGTCCAGATTTTTAAATTTAGATTTTTTTCATACAAGTTACTCTCATATGAGAAATAAAACATTCAATTTGCATTTTGGTCCTGTATTGGAAGACTTTGGCTTTTTTTCAAGTGTTAAACTTGACATATAATTTTTATTCATATTTTAATTTCACATAAATTCTAAAGATGTCAGGATAATTGAAAACATGGTAAATTCAAAGATTGCTAAACTCCACCATGATGAGCATTTATTGTCTTCATGGAGAAACCTTGCTATATTAATAAATATTCCAAATGACAAAAACTTCATTTTTTAACAAATTTATTGCGCAATAATTGTGTGATGGAATTTTTCCACCTTATAATAAATTATTGTGATATATTGTATTAGATATAATATTTTTTTACTTTTTTAATTTATGAATAAAACATCTATATAATTTTATAGTATTTATTGACATAAGTAGATTGATAACACTATCTCTAGAATGATTCTAAATCTACTTGAACTAATTATATAAAAAACGAATTAAAATTTGGTTTCAATCTTTTAACTAACTAAAGTATAATTATACTTTGGAATGTTAGTGGAGGGGAAGGTCCATTCCATTATGGTGGAGAGAAAGAGAGAGAAGACTAATTTAAATTGTAAATCGAAGGTCTAATTATACATAAAAATAATTGATAATATGTTGTTAAAAGAAAAAAAATATTTTCTTTCTGTTTCATTATTTATTAAAGCTACATTTAGAACTAAAGTGTAAATGATCTTGAATAGGAAAAATTGCTATAAAAGTTTACCTATTGAACATACTCATAACTACAAGAATTACATATTATTCAACTATTGTTAACTTTACAAAAAACTTTACCACTGATTATCTCTCTATAGCAAACTACTATGGAGTAGGAAATTCATAGCCATTTCATTCAAATAAATCAGTCAACCAACTATATGGAATGATCTGGGACTCCACACATTACAAGTGTTCCACACACAAAAGAACAACAAACATGCTGGCAAAAATCACTGCAAATTTTCATCAGCTTCAATGTCTCCTTGATGTAATCTCTACAGATTGTCATCCCTGCATATGGATGTCTTGCATCATTAGCACACTCTGTACAGATTAATATCAGAACTATGATACTCACATTTGATAGCAAGTATACATGCTGGTTATGACATATGAGTTGATCAATCCAGTGACACACACAATCATAACTTTAATCCAATGCTGGGAGTTAACAACAAGCAACCCCTTAAAGTTTCAGAAAATGATCAATAGAGCTGAAGTTTTTTGACTTATTGATCATGCTAAACTTATTTGCACTACTAATATCCTATTTCTTATGCTACAATCACCTTTATAGTTCAAAGATCCATTCTGAAGTTTGTGTCATGATGCAGAAGAAAGACAACAGCACATGTATTACAATTGTACAGCACTATAGAACAAGACAAACTATACAACAGCTAACGATTTTGCACATAAGAAAACAATCCCTACAGCACAAGCAACAATATTTGTTCTCTGTGAATTTTGGTGCACATGATGTATATTCATCTTGAGCAATAATATCAGATGACATCCAGCAACATTTTACAACAAATTACAATAAATAAGGAATAGAGATGAAAAAATTGCAGTTGCAGGTATCTTTGCAGCTGCCTGGTTGCTATTGAAATTGCAGGCTAGTTTATAAGATCATGCAACCACTTGCAGGTAAACACAGCCTAGTCAAAACCAATAATGAAAAAGGAACTAAGATACAATATGAAATATTGATACTAATTGAATTAAAACTCTTGACCAATGAACAGAGTCAATAACAGAATATGAACAAGAGATTGAGGGAAGGACTCTAACTAATAACAAGATCATAAACAAATGACAGTACAAATTAAAAATGATACCAATGACAAGAATATCATAAATTAATATCTCCACATCTATGTAATTAGTAATGAAAATCTCAAAGTAAAAACAAATATGTAAAACTCATCATGACACTCTAATCAAGGCATAACCATGTAACCATCATGTAACTTTTGTTAACAATAGAGTACATTATTGAAACATAATAATAACAACAATAATAATAAGTGTCACCTGGCCACACACACATTTGCAAATAAGTAATAAGTCTTATATTATTTTAAGATTAAAAAGCAACAAAAGGGGTTTTTTTCTTTAAAAATTTAAAATACGCAGAGAAGGGTGACTTAATTTGTTTACCAGACATTATCTTCCAGAAGGATGATTTGTTATAATTTATTTGTAAGCCTAGTTTAATTTCAAATTTTCAAACCTCCAACTGCAATGGCAAGAGAGTTTCAAGAAGATGTCCTTCAATCAACTGAAGCTATCACCACTTCACTTTCTAGAGTCTACCTCTCACTATATGGAAAGGTAAGCCTCTTCAACATGATTGTAATGGCAAAAATCTCATATTATCTTCCATTCATTAAAATTTCAAAAGTTTCAAAACAAAATTAACCAATTATGCACCAAACTTCTCTGGAGATGAAGGGCAATGGCAATTAGCTTGTGAGGTATACAACAGCCACGCAGGTACAATGGCCTGTCATTTCACTCGATACAGGCAATCATATTACAAAAAACCCACACTAATAATGTTATCCACTGCTTCGGATACTCCAACATTATTGAAAAAATTTTACTGACTGATTGTCCACCACCTTTTACCAAGTCATGGGTATCATCATTAGTAGAATACTTAAAACTATATAACCCAATCATGCCCACTAACCTTGATCAAAAAATCATCTTATGAGAAGTATACAGCATAATCAACTTTAATCTACAGCTTGTTAAATCCAGTCTAAACATAACCAACCAAAGGCTAATTACATACTTCAAAAGATGGAGTCTGGAACCCAAATTCCTTGACTTCATCATTAAAATTAATCTTAATGTGCTTTCCACAAATTGATTTCTTCATCACTGAAGAGATCTTTCTAGCATCAACTCAATATGTGGTATGTGCTTCTGTGAAGATGAAACCATAGAGCATATTATACACCAATGCCCAGGACTTAAAACGCTGAAAGATATGATCATCATCAACTCCAACATAAGAACTGACATAATTCTTTCACTTGAAAATGCCATTCGTAATGGAACAGTTTCAATAATAAGACTTTCCACATTTGTCCTTTATGCCATATGGATTATAAGATGAAAAACCCTTATGGAATTATCACCCCCACAAGCCATACTGCTGTTTTATCAAACTCAAAAAAAGTCAAGAAATGTGATCAGCTCCTTGCCTTCAGTAAAGCCTTTGATTACACCTGGTCATTAATCTCACTACCTCTTTTCTGTTTCTCAACTCGGCCTTTTAGTTTAGGCAAGTTTAAACTTACACTTATATAAAACACTCTAACCATGTAAAACAAGTTCTGAGTATCTCACACACTATACAAACTTTCTTCAATTTATCCAACCATATAAGTGATATAAACAGTCATGTTCATATAATGCATTCTAGCCAAATGACAAACAGAACATTAATATAATCATGTTAGTATACAATTTTTCCCCATAAAAATGTAATCACGATATATTATGAATAAATTATTATTGAAATGAAAATTTAAAATAGGTTCAAATCAATGTAAACCCAATTTTTTTATGAAATGTGAGTTTTCTAAAAAAAATAGTGAACAAAGGAAAAAATTAGCAAAAGCTATGTAAATTTATAATAAATCTATAGCATGGTGGATAGCCAATGATTCAAATAAATTTAATTGATAACACAATTTACAGGCAAATAAAAAAAAAGGAAAAAGAATAGAAGGAAAACTAATGAAAAAGATAGTAAAAGTCTAAAAAAAGAATGAAGGAAAAAGTAGTTAAAAAACATCTTGTTGCAAAATTACCCACTATACTAAAACATGGTGAGTGCCTAGATGCTTTATCAGGAAGCTGGGCCTTCTCAAAACACTAGGAAGATGTATGTAACAATAGCCAAAACTAACCAAAATATGATGGGTATCCAAGAAAAAATTCTAGATTTAGAAAAACTACATCAGACAATCAGAGAGATTTAGATCTGGAAAATCACAATGAAATTGAGCCCTCCCTCCCTGCAATAGATAGTTGAAATGCTTGAACAAATTGGGGAGAGGTTCAATAGCACAATACTAAGAACACTGTTTGTAACATTTAAAAAATTTTATACCAAGAAATTAATAGTGTTGACAGAAACATACAATCAATGCACTTGCTACCATTTTCCCAAGACACTCCTAATTGAAGCACTAAATAAAAAGAATTTACTGGAGACAGTACAATGCATAATCAACCATCCTAACAGCAGATATCTGGCAAATGAGTTTTATGAAGCTACACAAAAGAACAATTTAAAAATAATACTTAGAACTCTAGAAAATTTTGGCATGGTATTAGTTGATGATAAATAGATATAAGAATCTCACTGGAGTGTTAAAATGTCTACTTCAGATATAACCATGACAATTTCCAAAAAATGATGAACTCTTTCAGAAAATTTTTTTTTTTGGCAAATATACCTAAAAGAAACATCAGTACCTGTATTTACAAATAGTTTCAAATATAAAGTCAAGTTGCATAAAGAAATAGACCCAAACAACATCCCAACACACATAACAGATCAAGAAGCCACACTATGCTTATATATCCGAAGGCTGAAGCCATGTTGTTTCAATTGTGGCAAAAGAGGCCACATAGCAACACAATGCAATGAAAAAGAAAATCCAGCTAAACAGAATAACGATCCTATATAAAGATTAGAAAAGAATCTAGATAGCATACACAAGCCCAGGTAGCTGGAAAATCTTGATTCCCATCCCAGTCAAGGCAATAAAATCAGCAATCAAAACCAAATAAAAATGAAACTATGGACCATCCCCCACTCATGTCAAACCTCAATTGCCAGGCAAAAACACTTAGTGGTTTTTCAATGGAAAATGAAAATGTTTACATACAAAGAGCAAATGTACTGCCAAATGTAGATACTGATTAAGCAGAGTCCAAAATTATAAATAAAATGACAACAGAAATAATGAATATCCATCACACAGTGATTTTCAGGAATTGACAATACACCTTTGTAGAGCAAAAAAAAAAAAACAAGGATAACTGAAGAAAAAAAGAGAAAAAAAAATTTTTTTGAAATTAGCTAATTAAATATAATTGATAGAAATATGGAAATGGATTCACCCTCTCAAAATTCAACAGATTTTGAAAATGTCAGTGATAGTGATCTGATAGAACTAATATAATCAGAGTCAAAATACAACACTAGTCCCCATTCAGAGACTGATGAACTTAGATAAGAAAGAAAATGAAAGTCACACACTTTGGTAAAATTGTGCAACTCCATCTTCCACCAGACATTAAACAATATGAAAATAAAAGTAGAACTACCTAACATCCAAGGTTTAAACTCATAAATACATAAATTAATAAATGTACACAGACAATGCAACCCAGCATATTGGATCTACTAAAAACAAAACTATATAAATGGACCCAAATCAACCCAGTTACATATATGAGTAAATTTGATTTTTGTGCCTGCTCAATAAATCATCAGCACCATCAAGTGAGGCAAGTATATTTATCAGGCATTGGGCAAGTATATTTATCATGCAAGAATGCCCCTTCTCATCATTTAAAATAATTTTCATAGACTCCAATCTAACTACACTTAATCACAGAAGTTTTACAATTAACATTATATTTGTATATATTCCCCTGGTCCTATTATAATTAACAGAATAATTTTAACCATTAACTCCCTTTTAGCATCCAATCCCTTCTCCACTATACTTTTTTTTTAAAATAAAATACCCCCTATACTTGCCAGGGATTTTAATATGAACTACAAAAAGTTTGTTGCAAAATGGATATATCAACTTGCAATACCACTTATAAATGGTGAGAGTTTTCTTCCACCAAACTCAGTATCTTTTTATAACAACTACCATGGCATGCTCATAAATCTAATGTTCTATTCTCCAATGTTATATCATTCACTTGAAGTAAGTCACTCCTCATCCCCATTTTTTAATCACTCAGCACAAATAATAAAATTAAATTTAAACACATACCACAACAGTGTCACTAACATACAAAAGACAATACGGATACTCCTACTAAACAACACTCCAGAGTTCCTCTACTCAGAACCATACATCATGATAAATAATCTCAATCAGATACAACTTGACCCAAATCCCAAATACATAGCATATACATATATCCTCACATTCAATATCAATCATATTACTCAAAAATCAAATCCCATCTAAACTAATCATATTACCAGATGAACTACACAAAGAATTGTTATGTCAAAACCAGTAACTTACAAACAGATATAATAAACCTGACACAGCTATATAATGAAACATACAATAAACTAAAGCAATACCTAGCAACAATCTAACACAGCAACATGCATGGACTCAGGGATACATCTGATGGGCCTTGGGTTGTCCAACCATGAATAGAGTTCCCATAACACTAGAATGGAATAGTAAAATCATAGCTGGACACAATATGATACAACCTATATATCAGCACTTCAAAGATAAATTAGTAAAGCATAACAAATTTAAACTCTCAGAATTTTTTTTTGAAAAACCAGAAACAGAGACACCTTTTGAAATTTCAGATTTTGCACTCATACTAGCAGCAATCCCAGGTACATTCCAGCAGTACCACCAGAAATCCCCCAGTTTGTATTGTCACATCTCAGCCAATTTACAAACACATATCTGTATCCGCTTGTAAATCAACTATCACAAAAGCTTTACAATATACAAGTGCTATATCCTGTTTCAATGGTCCCCTTCATTAAAAATCAAACACCAACTGCCACAATTTTCAATCTGTGCCCAATCCTAATGGATCCTTTGGGAATAAAAATTCTGGAAAAAATATTTTAAAAAAAATATAATACCACTATTATCAAAACATCAATATGCAAAAAGGAATTCATCAACAGGTCAAGCAGCACTAATATACAAAACTAATCATTATCTCAGTAATTAAAAGAAAAAAATATGCCTCAGTGGGTGTCAAGATAGATTGTGAAAGTGCATTTGATTTAATGCCAAACAAAACATTATTAATTCAACTTAAAAAACAGAAATATGGTGCACAATCATATATATACAATTTTCAATCTGCTACTAAACAAAAAAATTCACATCACACTCAATGTGAGATGTTTATCATATTTCTACCACAGCCAATCAATCTTACAAGGATTTCCTCTTAGTACACTTTTATTTACATTATATTTGAATCTCTTGCTAGAGTAAATTAAAAAAAAATCCAAGGAATTCCAATTCACACCAACACATGCATATCATGCATAGCTGATGATGTCACAGTATTTCTACATTCAAAGAAGCAATTACCTATACTTCAGAAGATCATAAAAGATTATATAGCAAAGTTTCAGGCTAAAAATCAACACCAATAAATCATCTGCATGGGCAATAATCACTTGTAAATTAAACATACAGATATATCAAGGAAAACCTATTATGTTTCTGGATTTCCCTTTCCAGTTGGGCATGAATCAAATGAAAAACAAAATATAAAACAAATTTAAAACAGCTGCAGAAAGAATCACTGAATCATTCTCTAAATCCTATTTCTCAAGCTACTGAAAAGTATCATTATACAATCTACTTATTATGACAAAAATCATCTACTATCTGCCAATAATAAATTTTACAAAACCATTTATTACAGCAATTAATTCAGTATGCAACAAGCTACTATAGAAAAGAAAAATAACAGCCATCTCAAAAAACAATTAAACCATTCTACAAAATGGAATGGTCTTGAACTACATACAATATCAATGTTTCTCACCCAAAAACAATAAACCTGCTTATAGCCACATTTAGATGTTTTACAGAAATATGTATAATAATAGAAATTACACCCACTGATTGCTCCTCCTCACATATAACTATATCTTTACCCTGTTTAACATGTGCGGACCCATAAGGAACAATTTAACACTAAAAAAACATAAATAAATACACATAATTGCAAATATAAAATCTACTGTTTCCAGATCAAGTAGCGAATAACCAACCCACAGTACTGGGAATAAATAATGGTCAACAGTTAAGCAAGTTCAAAAGATGGGACTTGGTACCAATATTTTTTGATTTTATTATCAAATTTAACCTGAATGCCTTACCAACAACACATTTTATTCAGTACAAAAAATCTTACATAAATATTGATCCACTATGTATGCTGTGTCACAGAGAGAGAGAAACATAAACCCACTTCCTATATAATTGTCTAGTCCAAGAAAAAGTGTCACTAATGATGCAGAACAACTATAAATAAAATGGTACCACAATAGATAACATACTAGATGCAGACAAAAAAACCAGCAATACTAATAATACATGCAGCCACCTTCATCTTATATGCATACTGGTTCACCCATTGCACATTCACATTTGGAAACAATCCAAGAAGAAACCCCAAGATCTACAACAACAAATTAAAAAAACTCAAGGATAGAGACAGTATTCTTGCACCACATGATATTCTCATGGCAACATGGTCTCTCTTCAAAATGCACTCAGAATTATAACAAGGACTGGAATTAATACTCTTAAAAAAATGAATTTAAATAATGAGATCAGCTAACACATGACCATTGATGGCCAATCATCATAACAATGAATGTTTTTTTTTACTTGATTGAACAAGGTAACTTTCAGAATGAAAAACTAAACCATATTAAAAAGAATTTTTCATATAAGTATGTGTAACCTTAGTATAATTTTATTTGATGTAACCAAATGATATTCAATAAAGTTGTTTTGAAACAATAACATCAACATTTACAACAGCAATAATAATAATAATAATAATAATAATAATAATAATAATAATAATAATAATAATCATCATCATCATCATCATCATCATCATCATCATCATCATCATCATTATTATTATTATTATTATTATTATTATTATTATTATTATTATTATTATTGTTTAGTAGTCTTTAAACAAAAATCAAAAATAATTAAAAGAAGATTAGGCATGTGAATGTTTTTAGATTATTATAGCATTTGCTTCAATAACATATATTTTAAATGAAAAATAAATTGTCTATAAAATGCAAGAAATGAAAATACATTAAATTATTACAAGCAATTATAACAATGATTTTATTTAACTTGTATTTTAAACGTAGGAATAAAATTCTCAAGTGATTAAAAAAAAAGAGGGATCCTTCGATAAATGTTTAAAAATCATCAAATAATTTAAATGTATTTTCTTGCATTAGTATTAAGAAAACACGCACATACCCTGCTTAAAATTTGGGAGTGAAAAATTAAACTGATTTCTCTGAATCTCACAGCATAAAATAAAATAATAGTAAAGTTTTTTTCGCCACATATTTTCATAAAATTTGAGGTATTTACTAATTGTAAAAATGCTATAATTTATAAAAATAAGTCGTAATTTTATAAAAAAAGGAAGTAATTTTACTTCCCATCTATTCATGACATTCAGTCAAAGTTATTCAACTTTTAAGTTTACTTCTATTTTGATGTAATTAAAAGAATTATCTGGCTATCATTAACTTTTTTAATTAACTAATTTATTGGTATAAAAGGTGAAAATAAGATTATTGGTTATTTTTAAAACAATATATGTAAAACGTCATAACATAAGTATTTCTTAAGTCAAATATTATAAGTAACTGAAAAGCAATTATTTATTTAAAATACGTAAATTTAAGTTGATAATATACTACATCATCCACTTATAAATGGGTAGGGAACTTCTAACTTCAAGGGAAAAAGAGAGGCAAAAAACTGCTCTAGAAATTAGTTTTGTGATAACTATATAAACCAAGCCATAAACACAAATATATCAACATGGATAACATGCTAGTCAATTTTTCTGTTTGACATTTTTTGATACTATCTTTAACTTCTTCAAAGGAAAACATTTTTTTCTGAAAAACTTCAACACTTTGTATAATTGCAGCTCTACAGTACATACTATTCTTGGCCACACCTTCCATATTTTCAACATAATGTAAATAAGATCTACCACTCCCATAACAACCATGTTCAAATTTACCATAAAATACTCTTTTAAAAAGTTTTGCAGTGTTCACTCATTTTACATGTCCAATCCATCAAAGATGTAATTTTGCAATAGTAGACTTTATAGTTCTACACCCTGTAAGTTGAAGAACATATCGATTAATTTTATGACAATTATATTTTTAGAAATTTTATAAAGCATCCTTAAATAAAACTTCCCTAATACTTTTATATTGTACTGATGAAGTGTCCAAGTCTTACTTCCATACAATAAATTAGATAAAATAACTTCTATAAACAGCTAACTTAGTTGCAGTAGCTATTTTCCTGTGATAAAATACTGTATCTTTTAATATGTTAAAAGAAGCAGCAGCAAATTGGAGTTAGTATTTTATATCAACATCTAAATCCACCTTCCTACTTACAAAATTCCTGTGATATTTAAATTAATTTAGATTTTCAAGTTGAATTTGAGTTTTTTAAACATTAATTTTAAAACCAACCATTATACGTTGCAGCCAAAACTTTAAGTACCTTTAAATTCTCTTTTAAACTGGCAAAAATAAACACAATAATCATCATATTGTAAATCCAGAATCTAAAAACATGAAGTTCTTGATTTCATTTTTGATTAATTCAAATGAAAAATTCCATTATAAAAACTAACTTTCATTTTTAATCAATGTAAATGGAAAGTTTCATTGTGAAATCTATATTGTAACTTAATCCCTAATTGTTTAAACTGTCTATACACAATTCCAGAGATTACTATTATAAAAATTGAAAACAATGTTGGAGCAAGTACACATCCTTGTTAACACAAGTTTTCATTTTGAATGCCACAGATTTTCCATTTGTAGTAATAATTCTTCCTCTCATTTTATCATATAAAGACTGGATAATGTAAAAAAAAATTATAACTACCAATTTATTTCAAACAATGGTTTACACCTGTCCTATTAACTTAATCAAATAACTTGACCAAATCAATAAAAACAATGTAAATCATTCTTTTGTTCCTGGCACTTTTCTTGTATTTACCTGGCAACAAAAATTATGACTACAGAGCTTTTTAATTGTTTAAAACCATACCAAGTCTCTGTAACCATTCATCTATAACTGGAAACAATGTACTCAACAAAATTTTTAAAAGTACCTTTGTTGTAATAGTTAATAATAATGTTCCACAATAATTATTGCAATCTTGTCTATTCCTTTTATTTTAAAAATTGGAACAATATAAAAATCCTTAAGATCAGGTGGCAAAATTTAAAAGTCCATATATTCCTAAATATTTCCAATATTTTTAAAATTAACATGTCGGAATCATATTTTAAAACTTTAGGTATTTTGCCAAATCCTGCAGCCTTTCTATTTTTAAGATTTCAAAGAGCTGTTTTGATTTTATTAAGTTGGATATTTTTGTCCAGATCTAATTGAGTAGATAAGTTTAACATATCATCAAAAGTTATCATTTCACTTCTGAAACTTTATTCAGAAGATAATGAAAATACTCCCTCCACTAGTTTAAAATATTATTGTCAGCTTTTAAGAGTATGCCATCACTGGATTTAATATCATTGTGATATGATTTTCCAGAATTATGTGTCTCTTTCATGACATCAATAAAGATTAGAATCACTACAATCAGTGAATATCTGTAAATTTTTTGCAATTTTTATTCAATAATCATTTTTAAGTCTTTTTGTCAGTTGTTGAATTTCTGCCTTTAGATCTCTATATTTATTATAAAAGTTCCACATTTATTATTTTGTCAAACAGAAAATGCCTCATTTTTCTTCTTAATCAAATCACTAATAATAAGTTCATTGTCTGAATACCAATCATCATTTTTAATGAACCCAAAAATAAATTTATTTATATTCATAACACACTCCTTAAATGAATTCCATATACAAGTAATATGTCTTGAAAGTCCAAATTAGTAATTTTAGTACTCTTTGTTGAAATTAGTAATATAATAGCTACATCTAAAGAATGAACATTACTTTTCTTATGAATAAAATTGGAATAAGGCCTAATGTTTAATGCAACTATGACTTTAATCTTGGAATTTTGTAATCTATGAATCTTCCTAACAATATGTACTATATTCTGATTTCTAACTATAATACAATCTATTATATGTATTATTGAGTGTAAGTGTATTCTTGTTTCTTTATAGCAATCTTTCTGCCTAAACAAAGTGTTTGTAATAATCTATCCATGGGTTGTGTAAAAATTCTATAATAACAGACCATTTGCATTTACATCATCAATACTTTTGGCCCAAACTTATTTGTACCAACATATCATTAAAGTTTTCAAGAAGAAAAATGAGATCTTTTCATAGTATTGTTATAATAATGTCAATCAGCAAGGAACCTTTCTTTTTTTTTGAATTCTATGAATCTAAGGATGGAATATAATCATTAATAAAATGAGCACTAGTATCATTTTACAAAGAAAGTTTTAACATTTTAGCCTTTCATTGATACAGTGAGGAATTCCTAGAATAGAAGATATTAAATTAAATTTTATATCAAATCTAATACTATGCATTATTCTTTTACTGACTGACCTCCCTTTCCAAAAACACATATATCCATCAGTCTGTTATATAAAATTCCTTCTTTTAAAAGACAAGTTTTATTAAGACTAACTATATTAATCTTAGGATTTTGACAATTCCTTAATAACAATACAGTATTTTTTTCTGGACATAAAAAATTATATGTTATAAAGTTTTACATTTTATGTACAAAAAAATAGATTTATAATACTTGCCTGTAGTTCTATCACTGTCTACATTTTTACCACTATTACTAGTCATGGTAATGAAATGAAGTTTATAGATTACAATATTAGTCAACATTAACTTTCCTTCAGTATTTTTGAATAATGGCTCTATTTTATCTTGCTTAAAATTGACCCTTAACAATTTTATTTTGATGTTTGATATGATTATCTTCACTTGGGCCATTTTAATAAACAGCTCTTAAAAATTTATTTTATTTTACTTTATATATATAAACAATAACATATGGTTAATATTTATCAGAACATAGGATATAATTATTAAAAAAAGTATGGTAAAGTCTCATAATTGTTAACATACAAATCATTACTCTTTGCCAACAAAAAAGATGTAAATTTCATTTATCTTATAATGGTTATCTTAAACCATTTTAGAGGTGCAATGTCGATTTTTTCCATAGGGAAGATATGATAGAGAATAGACTGCACTGGAGAGATATAATTAGGCATTATATTGAAGTAGTTTTAAAATGATTTCTGTAGAAATGATTAAAAGATATCATTACAAAATAACATACTAGCATGTTCAATATATGGATGTATTTGAGATACACAAATTGGTTTGTATAGTCATTGCAAAACTAATCATTAAATTTTTTTATTTCTCTTTTCCTTTTGGACTTGGAATCACAAAACTTGTTTATAAATGACTGTTGCTGGTGATAATTAAATTTTAATTAATATGTTAAACAAATGGTAATTAATTGTATTAAATAATCTGAAATTAGAAAAATAACCATTGTATGATGAGTTTGTATATAAAGTATGATTAAGTTAATTAGATAATAATATTTATTTTATAAAGTGCAGACAGTTTGAAATTAAATTGAAAGGCTGCAAACCTCTCATGCTTTTTCTTATCTGACAGCCAATCAGATGGTATGATGGCTGTCTGAATAATAATCAAACCGTAAACATAAGACAGAGAATTTTACAAGAAAAGGGCAGTCCACCCTATTCTTTACATTTCTTTGTATATATCAAAGCCAGTCTGAAATGTTTAGGTTTAAAAACATGAAGCTTTAAATATCTTCACATTTAACTCACTGAGTCTAAATTACAAACACACTGTGGGAAATCCTATGATTTACTATGCAGTAGTTTTTTAGATGTTATAAATTGCAGTAATGTATGTAAATAATATTTATTTTTTAAAGCACAGACAGTTTAAAATTAAATTGAAAAGCTGATTATAGCTAAATAATTAAAGCTATAGATGGCACTCTCATAACATTATTATCATGGTGAATAGATATAATTATTTGTTAATCATCTTCAGTAATCAGAGAAATTACTTGGATGAATGGGAGAAAAAATTGATAAATAAAGCAAAGAAAAGAAAGGGATTGATAAAGAAATTAACAGTGTTCTCATATAATAAATATGATGTATCTAGAATTGTATGGGAGTGGTAATAGCAGGTTAACATATGGTAATGATGCATTATGTGTTAGTAAAGGGCTATTAGATTACTTAGAAAAAGTACATAGAAAAATAGGAAGACATGTACTATTTACAGAAGTGTGGTCAGCAAAGGTGGCAATTCAAGGAAAAATAGGATCATCAAGTTTTTATATGAGAGATGCAAAAAGCAAAATGAAAATGTTTGGTAGATTGCAGTTTATAGGTAATAAAAAAATAGCCAAAATAGTATTTAATTGGGTTATGAATAAAGGATAGGCAACAAGATGAGTGTGAAAGGTAATGAAATATGCAAAAGATTTAGATAAAGAATTTATGTCAGTATACTTATACAAAAATTGGGATGATTGTGTTAGGTGAATTTTTGAGTGTTATATTGTTGAGGAATGGGATAGAAGAATAGATGTATTAATAAAAAATAGGGAGTTGGAGAGATTGAGAGATAGTATGGAGAGTAAAAAGAGTTTAAATATTTATAGAAGAGTACAGAATATTGGATGTGAGTTCATTTATGATAATAGCAAGGAAAGTACTTTTCTGTTTAAGGCTCAAACAGGATCTTTAGCAACAAGGGAATATACACATAAATGAAAAAATATGAGTGATTTAGTCTGCAAGTTGTGTAAGGAAGGCCTAGAAACTATTGGGCATCTGTTAATTGAATGTAAATGTCTGAAAGCAGAAAGGGTACAAATAATGATAATGTGGAAGAATAAATATGAACAAAGTGATTATACAGAAAGTGGCTTATTGGTTTTTATGCTGGGTTTGGGAAAAGATAAGAGGGTTTTAGATATAAAGGGCATGGAGTTGATAAAGGTTATGTTGTGGAAATGGTATGGAGCAAGATAGAGAAGAATGTGGGAAAACATGAGGTGGGGGATGGAAAGGGAAGTCAAAGTGGCTAACAAGTTTCTCTGGGCATAGTTGCTGATAGATTTCTGACTCTGTATAAGGAAAAAGTCACAGTGCATCACATCACATCACATTAGATGTTAGATGTAAAGAAGAGAGTGATAGCAAACATGAGCACATATAGTAATAGGAATATTAGATTTACAAAAAATGAATTAGATGAGGCAGCTCAAGAAATTGAAAAGTGGAAAGGCAAGAGGTTTGAATGGATGGACAGCAAATATGGTAATGAATTTTGAGCATTGAGCAAAATTAAAAGTATTGTGTTTTAGCCAGATGGCAGAGAAAGAGAGATTTTATGGGTAGTTGGAGTAATATAACAATATGGCTACTATTTAAAGGAAAGGATAAGAACCATTGAAAGTTAAACAATTATAGACTGACAGTTGCAATGTTAGTGCTATATAAAATTTACTCATATCTGGTGGCTGAAAAGGTTGCAAAATGAATGCAATAATATAGTGGGACAAATACAAGGAAGTTTTTGATCAGATAGGCAGATAGAAGATAGCTTATCTGTAGTTACACAACTTATAAATATAAGTATGATTACAAGTAGACAGTTATATATGGTTTTTATAGATATAGAGAAGGTGTATGATAGAGTAAATAGAAATAGATTATGGATAAGTTTAGTAAATGTGGGAGTGGATTGAGCTTTAGTGGATATTATTAAGAAATTGTATGAAAATAATTACTATACATATCAATTAGGGAATACAGAATCAATTAAAGTTAAAAATGAGGTGGGTCTAAGGCAAAGATGTGCTATGTCACCTATTTTGTTTTTGTTGTATTTGAGTGAAATAGAAAGAACAATAGAAAGACTAGGAAGAGGGTTAGAGATGCCATTAATAGGTGTCAATGAAAATATATACATTGTCAGGTCTTTTATTTGCAAATAATCTCTTTTTGCTGTGTGGAAAAAAAGTGAAGATATGGAAGTTATGCTGAGGATATGCACAAGGGTGAGAAGAGATGAGGATTAAATTTAGTGAAGAAAAATCAAAAGTAATGATGATTAATACTCAGAAAAGAGAAGACAGAGAATTTTTATTGGAGGATATAAACTTAAGTGTAGAGAATAGATATAACTATTTGGGAATCATCTTAAGTACTCAGAGAAATTGCTTGGATGAATGGGAGAAAAAATTGATAAATGAAGCAAAGAAAAGAAAGGGATTGATAAAGAAATTAACAGGATTCTCATATAATAAGTATGATGTATCTAGAATTATATGGAAGGAGTAGAAATAGCAGGGTTAACATATGGTAATGATGCATTATGTGTTAGTAAAGTGGTATTAGGTTACTTATAAAAAATACAAAGAAAAATAGAAAAGCATGCATTAGATGCTAATATGTGGATAGCAAAGATGGTAATTCAAGGAGAAATGGGATGGTCAAGTTTTTATATGAGAGATGCAAAAAGCAAAATAAAAGTGTTCAGTAAATTGCAGTTTATGGATAATAAAAGAATAGCCAAGATAGTATTTAATTGGGTTATGAATTAAGGGCAGGCAATATGATGGTGAGAAAGGTATGTGATATGGAGACGATTTGGATAAAGAATTAATGTCAGTATACTTATACAAAAGATGGGATGATTGTGTTAGAAGAATTGGTGAGTGTTATAGTGTTAAGGAATGGAATAAAAAAATAGATGCATTAATAAACAATAGGATGGAGAACTAGTATGGAGAATAAAAAATTTAAATATATATAGAAGTAAACAGAATATTTGGTGCAAGTTAATTTATGATAATAGCAAGAAAAGTAGTTTACTGTTTAAGGCTCAAACAGGATCTTTAGGAACAAAAGAATATACTCATAAATGGAAAAATATGGTGATTTAGTCTGCAAGTTTCATAAGGAAGGCATAGAAAATACTAGCCATCTCTTAATTGAATGTAAATGCCTGAAAGCAGAAAGGCTACAAATAATGAAGTTGTGGAAGAATAAATATAAACAAAGTGATTATAGAGAAGTGGGTTATTGCTTTCTATGCTGGGTTTGTAAAAAGATGAGGGGGATTTAGATATAAACACCATAGAGTTGATAAAGATTATGGTGTGGAAGTGAGATGGAGAAGGATAGAGAAGAATATGGAAAAGCTTAGGGCAGGGAATGGAAAGGAAAGTTAAAGTGGCTAACAGGTTTCTCTGGGCATAGTTTCTGAGGCATTGTCAAATGTTATTCTTTTAGCTAACTTTTAAAGAAAAAATTTCATGATCTAATTTTTAGATGAATATTTTCGAGCAGTATTTTTATTTAGTCATATTAAAATATAGTAAAAATTCTCATCAAAAGTATGAATTATTAAATCATTGTGATCATTCATATATAATCTGTCCAGACTGTGCCATTTGACTATCTTGAACTGGTTGTTCAGTAAGTTGTAATATTATAAATGACCCTCTATCTTACTTTGTATTATTATGTGTCTATAGCATATATACCTTTCTTTTACATTTTCACAGAATGTAGTGGCTGGTAAGATTACTCTTATCAATTTTCTTGTTAATTAAATTTGTAACATCATTATGTATACAAGTATAATTAATTATTGTTATTTGCACTTGATCTTTTTATTGTCTACATGCATCAACTTCCACTAATTCAAAATTTTATTAGCATTTGTCTGTACTGATTTCTGTTCTAATACCTTTAGTACACTAACGGGTGATCAGTTAGAATCATTACATAATTCACTGAAACATTACAATGTGTGTGTGTGTGTTTATATAGCCAGTTAGATTTATTTTAGCATTCCTCTGAACTAATACAATGTATATGTACATTTGTTGCATAGCATAATCTGTTTAATTTATATGATTATCTATGTTAAATATTAAGTAATTGTTTTAACAAAATATTTATCTTCAATTGTGTGGTCACTGCAAAAGTATAGACAATTGTTATATGAATATAAACAAAAGATTTATTAAACTAAAAAATTATGAGGAACAAAACACAAACTGAACATATATAATTACAGAATAAAACAGAACAAATAAAAGGATTTTATTTTATCCGCTCAAAACAAATATCAAATTAAAAAATAGATCAAACCTAATTGGTTAGATTTAATTTTATCTGTTGATTTTTATTAATCTGAATAATGAGGTTCTTTTTTAGAAATGGGTAGTTTGACTATTTTGTCATGTTTATTAATACAATATGGTCTTACAACATATCAATGGCTTCTCTAATTTTTTTCTGATTATAAGGTGTTTTTTTTTATCCATGTAGGACTTTGATATTGGGTAAATATATACAGTGGTTAGTATATAAGATTTGAAAAGCAAAGGCTAAGATGATGAATGATGTTTGACTGCATTAGCATGCTTATCTCCCCTTTGCAATGACATGACTTTTTATTTTATATATATCATCATCATCATCAATCATTATCAATCCACTGCAGGATGAAAGTCTCTCCAAGTTCAAACCATCTTCTCCAATCTTTAGTTTCTTTTTCCACATCACCTCTGCACACTTTATTTCATCCATCCATCTCACATGTGGTCTCTTTCTGGGTTTTATACAATCTCTTGGAATCCAGTTTAAGATTTCAATTGTCCATCTATTATTATCTCTTCTAGCAATATGTCCAGCCCAACTCCACTTCAGTCTTTTAATTTTTTTCCATGAGATCAATAACACCTGTTTGTTCCCTTACACATTTATTGTGTTTTTGATCTCTTCTTATTACTGCTAACATGCATCGCTCCCTATTTCTTTGAGTGGTCTGAAGTCACTGTATTGCTCTTCTATTAAATGTCTAAGTCTCAGATCTATAAGTAAGAACTGGTAAAACACATTTATTAAAAACCTTTCTTTTCAAAAATATAGGCATATTTCATTTTAGTATCAAATTATTTCTACCAATAGCACTCCAAACAAGTTTAATTCTATGATTAATTTCACCCATTATGTTTCCATCTGTATTAATAATTTGACCAATGTATTTGCAGCTGTTAACTTTTTCTAACTCATCATAATCAATTTTCACTTTCATATTTTGAGAAAATCCATTGAACATTACTTTAATCTTTTTAACATTTATCTTTAATTCTACTTTCCTATTTTCATCTGATAACTCCTGCAACATTTCCTGCAGCCCTAAAGCATTATTTTCAAAAACAACTACATCATCTGCAACATCTAAATGCCTTAAATAATCTCCATTTACTTTCACTCCTTTAGATTCCCATTTTAATCCACAAAATACTTCTTGCACTGCTGTAAAAAGTTTTGGAGATATGGAGTCACCCTGTCTTACACCCTTCTCAATGTTTCCTAGTATCATTATGTAATCTAATTGTTGCTGTTGCATTTTTATAAATATTTTTTAAAATATGACAGTATCCTGGATCTATATCTTGATGATTCTTTGCTTTAATCACTGAAGAAATGTTTATAGAATCAAATGCCTTTTCATAATCTACAAAACCTAAGCATAATGGCAATTCATATTCATTTGTTCTTTCTATAACTTCTCTCAATACTAGGATATAATCTAATGCACTAAAACCACTTTTAAATCTAGCTTGTTCTCTTGGTTGGTGAAAATTTAATATTTTCTGTAGACGAGTTGTAATTATCTTGGTAAAAATTTTGTATAAATCTGATAAAAGGATGATAGGTCTGTAATTTCTAATATCTTCTTTATCACTTTTTTATATATCAATATTAATACTGCATTTTCCAATTATCTGGTACATCCTTATCATTTAGATATTTTATATATAACTTTGCTAAAAAAAATTCTATTTCTTCACCTGCTTATAATTCCATCATTACCTGGAGTCTTTACTTTCTTCATAAATTTAATTGCATGTCCTCACTTCTTTATTTAAAATTCTGGCCAATTCAGAAGATATAATAGATATAGAAGGTACTTGTTTATTATTACTATATAATTATTGATAGAAGTCTTCTACCCATTTCATGATGTCATCTCTCTTTTTAATAATAATTCCATCTTTTTTTCTTATTGGAGATATAAATTTTCTACCAATACCAAAATGTTGTTTTACACTTTTGAGACTTTTATTCTTTTCTACAGCTTTCCTTGCTAGTTCACAATTATATTTTCTTATATCATTTTCAACTCTTTTCTGCACCATTTTACAGAATTTGAGGTATTCAATTTTTTTTAATGCATCATTTTAGTATATCTTCATATTTCTTCTTTTCCTCATAAATTCTCTAGTGTCAGTAGAAATTTATTGTTCAATTGCTGCTTTTTTCTACCATCTATTTTTGTTGCAGTTTTTAAAATTGTATCAGTTATTTTCTTATTAATTTCACTTAAATCTGAATCATATTCAAAATCTACTAATACTTGAAACCGATTTGTAAGTTCTAATTTAAATTCATTAGAGTGTTTCTAAAGATTAGGAATATCAACTCTCTAGTTTTGCATTAACTCATATCTTACATCTTACTAATCGATGATCACAAATATTGGAAATACAAGTGGAGTAGGATTCATTATAAATAAAAAATAGAAGAACAACATTGTGTAGATTGATGGGATATCGGACAGAATGGCAAGATTAGTTAGACAATTTAATAGCAGATACCAAATGCAGATGATTCAGGTTTATGCCCCAACAAGTTTTCATTGTGATGAAGTAGTAGAATATTTTTATTTGGATGTACAAAAGGCTTTTTATCAGAATAAACAACATTTTAAAATTGTTATGGGAGACTTTAATCCTAGAATTGCTAAACAAATGAAAGATGTAAGTGCTGTAGGTAATTTTGATTATGGTAATAGAAATGAGAAGGGTCATAGACTTGTGGAGGTTGCAGAAAAAGAAAAACTTTATATTATGAATTCTTTTTGGGGGAAAATGTTAGAAGGAAGTGGACATGGAAGCATCCAAATTAAGGTACAGCAGAAATGGATTATATTTTGACTAACAGAAAATACATATTTCAAGATTTTAATGTTCTTATATATATATATATATATATATATATAAAATCTATATATATAAGATCACATATATATATATATATATATATATATATTGTAACCCTATCACCACCGATCACCATCACTAACAATTACCTGAGGACCTCCAATTCTATGGATCATAGAATAAACTATTAATCTAACTTTACCCTAAATTTACTTATGAGGCTCTTAATTAAAGTTTCACCTTAGCCTAGCTCAGTTGAGGGATACAGAGGTCTATGAGGTGTACAATGTACATTAGATGTGGGAGAAAATATTATAATTAATAGGAATAAAACATCTATCAAATTCTAAAATAAATAAGATTTATATTGGTAAAATTCTACCATCTAAAATTAACTAATTATAATCTATACTTCACCTCCTCCCATCATCCACATGCATTGAACAACCTCTACCATATTAGAAAATTAAACTAATAACTAAAATATAATATTTAGAAACTATAATGTATAACAAGTTGGATCTGAACTTAAACTAAACCTATCATTACTAAATTTTTAATTATACACTAATCTAATCTAGTTAACTGAATTTATTATTTAATCTGAATTAAATATTGAAGATCTCAGGGAATTAACTTATGGCATGGCTTAATCTAAAATCTCTATCTCTCAATAACTATTATTTAATATTATGAAAATAATAATATAAACTAAGCAATACCCTAACTAAATAATGGCATTTAGATAATGAAAGAAATCGGGCACATTTTGATTTCAATTCATCATCTAAACAATTACTAAATAATAAAACCTTTTTAGAAACTCAGTAAATAATTGGCATCTCATACAGTGTTTGAATCAAGGAAATCAATATCATCATATCTGGAGGTTTATCATAATTAAATGAAAATACAATTATATCACATTAAATAAAATAAATGTGTGAGCATGTGTGGAAATATGAAACACAAATGTATGTTAAAGAAGAATTCTAAATACAATTTTGAATAATAAAATATTTATTAACAAAATAAGAAAAATAGTTAAGCAAACATTTAATCTCTTTCTCATTGGTATAAGTACAAATTTTGGATGTATTTAGCATCACTGGTTAAAGTTTACATAAGAATAAATAACACAATATGATCTCTTAAATTTCAAATCTAACACATTTCATCTATCAAAACATCCTGATAGATTTGTGAAACACCTTATATTTTTAACATTAAATAATGAACCAAAATAAAATCCATATATTTTACTGTAAAAAAAAATGGTTTTTAGTTATCAGTTACTTCTGATAAACCTATAGAACTGAAGAAATATAACCTTACACTTCTAGTAATCAACTACAAAATTTATTTTATATTCAACATTTTGTTTTATAACACTCAGTTATCAATTAACCTAATAAATCTATGACAAACAACATGGGTTAAATATTTTAATTACACTATAAAATAAAATTAAAATTTTGCATTTTACTTCAAATGCACATTAACTATAACTAAAGTAAAGGGGTTTGAAACCTAAGAATAATATCAAACTATGTTTTGCAAAATGAAATAAATAGCTCCATTAATTAAATATATTCTTACCAAACTGAATAATTAAATATATTTTATAAATATATTTGAAAATGAAATAAATTCCATTAATTAAATATATTCTTATCAAACTATATCTTGCAAAATGAAATAAATAATTCCATTAATTAAATATATTTTGTCTTTGCAACCTTGAAGTAAAGTATTCTATTAAATAACTATGTTTTATTTTGCCAAAATAGAAATAAATAATTCTATTCATTAACTATGTTTTATCTTTGCTTGCTTACTTACTCAAATGATGATTGAATGATAAAAATTGATGATATGAAACCTAAATGATCACTACAAAAATGTTTTAAAATGATAATTAAAGTTATACATTAATAATGGATTTTTCTATATCTTTCAAATTAACACTTTATGCATGAGTCTGTATTATGCTGTGTGTCAAAGAATAAATAATTAATACTAATCAATCTAATCAGTTTGCTTATGAAGTTATAATATGATCATAATACGGATGAAGGCAATGGACAATCAAGCTTTAATCACTAACTTTACTACAGCTGTTTTGTAAGAAAATCTATTCTGCTTTTATTCTTCTTTTTATCAATAAATTATCTGGCACTTGGCTATAGTATAAGCTGGAAAACATTCAATAAACACATGGGGATAAAAGATTTTTACAATTCAAATCAGATAAATAACAACACAACAACTCCCAAGTCTACTTCTGAGACTAACTAAACTGGTGGGAATAAATCTCATCACCAAATGATCAGGGAGATAATATACTTAACTTCATATACTTTAATTCATAATATCAAATATCAAAACTGGAGGATTCAATCTACTCCTATCAAAAATGCTTCAATACACAGAAAAGAAGGGATTACTTGATCCCATACACTACACTAGGCAATCTACCCATGTTAAATATTCAAATCACAAAAAGGGAGAGATTACTCAATCCCATAAATACTATAAAACATTGCTAACTTTACTACATATAGCCACAAAAATACTTTTCCATTCAAGCATAATAAAGAACAATAATTCTCACTTAAATAAATCTCTAATCCTTCCAAAACAATTGACCATCCTCTTCCTCTGAAACTGATAGATTTTATATCATTTGTACTTGCAATTGACATATTATTATAGCTAAATTTAACAATGGACACACATATACAAGCATAATAATACACAGACCATTCAAATCCCAGTAAGCAAAGAACTACTGTCAAAATATCAATTACTAATTGTAAAAGCAATAAGGAATAAATATTTCATATCTGATAATATAATATTTAAAACTTGGTAACATACCAATGATGGTTGGAAAACAAAGCAATAATTTCTGTTGGCAAAGCAAGACAAAATAATTTTCTATAGTGCATTTACATTAGCACAAATCTAAAGCAAAAATTTGGCTTAGACAAATAATAAAGCTTTATATTCCAGGTTAAATAATTATTGAAAATAATTATTGTTTAAATCTGTTGAAAAATGCATAGATATAATATAAGAACCTATATAATGTGCTTCTTTTAAAGAAGAGCTATTACCCCTATTAACATTACATGGATGCCTCCCTCTCTTACCATGCACGTATGTTATAATCTAACACACGACAAAACTTATATTAAACTAATAAAAAAAATTACCTAGCATAATATTTTCTTATTATGCCTTTAATGAGACGTTCTGGAAGAATAATAATACATGTAATAATAAAAATAATAAAACACTTCTTAAACTATCACTATCTGTCTAAATACTATTAAATAATAAATAAATAAAGTTCTCTTTTTCTTTCTTCTTTCTTGGTTATAAAAACGAAAAAAAAGTTTATTGACAGTTTATAAATGACATCCCTTGGTCATCTCTTAAATAATAATAATTATTAGCACACAAATATAAATATTGACGAATTCATAAAACACATTCCTGCAGGAAAACAAAACAATATTTTTAATTCATAATAGCAGATTCAATGTTCTTAGCTATCAGCTAATGAATTACTGTTGACATTATGTATGAGGAATTTTATTAATTAAGCAATATACATTTTTATGATGCAAATAAAGTAGTAGTTCATATTTCATTCCTAGGATATATTCAAAAATTTTATTTTACATTTTTAGAGCCATTCGGAACGTATGTAATTATTTAACTAATAATATTTATCTAGATGAGTTTGTTGGCAATATTATAGACAGAGAAGTTTCACAACGAGTGAGGAGTGCAATTAATAAAGCAAAGTCATATAATTTTATCCATTTTATAAATTCATTTCTCCTATTAGTTTGGAAAAACAGGTAAATATTAACAGTACATTCAATTGCACATTTAGTCTTATATTTTTAAATAGGTAAAAATAGAAATAATTATGCAAATGTTCTAATAATAATGCCGATAAAATTAAATGATTCATACACATCCTTTTAAATCTTCTTTTATAACTAGCATCAAATTTATCAGAAAGAGTTCTTAAAATGTTTAATAATAGTTCACATATTCTCCCAACATAGTAAAGATATACACACACTGCAGTTGTTCCATTAATACTATAATTTAAACTTAAGAAAAATAATTTTGAAAAATAAACAAACATTTTTTTTTCTTCTTTCCAATTAGGTTTAAAGTTTAAATAAAGCAAATTTACAATACTATTATATATTCCCATTCTTTCTTTTAATAGTGGCAATTTAAACTTAAATAATATAGTATAGACACTTACATGTGTTTCAGACAATGGTTGGAGAATCTAAATAGTCAGCCCAAGAATAGGATCAATGTATCTCTTAGTGTGGTTTAAGTACTCATATCTGTGAACCAATAATATATTTTATACTTTCAGCTTGAACTTTGGAAGTAAAAAAATTATACTATCAAACTTTGTTAATAAATGAATTTAAAGATGAAACAGCATTGGAAGATCTTTTAGAAGTCCCCTTTTAGCAATTAGCAGTTCGTAGTCACAGTTGTCATTGTAAGAGTTCTCTAAAATTATAAGTATCCCCTTTTTATAGATTTTTAAAATATTACCTCACACTTTTTTTCTTCCAATAATCCAAGATATTTGAAAGTTCAAAGATCACCAGACAGAGACTAATTGCTCCTCCCATTACAATAAAACTTAATTTATGCAAGAAACTTTGTCTTGAAAAAAAAAGTGGGGGAAAAAATTATTCTGTCTTTTAAATAAATAAAAAAAAATATTAAATATTAAATTGAACTAAGAATTAAATATTCTGTACTTTAAAAACAACAGAATAAAAACTAATAGCAATTACTTTAATAAATAAAATATTTTCTAGTATAATTATTGTTTAATAATTCACCAGTCCACTACTCAATTAATTCACTTAAAATGTAATTAAGCTGGTTTTTAACACTATTATTTATGAAATTAAATATTTGGATATGAGATGTGATATTTAATGATTTAATGAAGCATATGAATGAAAAATGAAGTTGAATAATGATATTGACATACATGAATATTTACAAACAATGCACTATAGACACTAAACTGATATGACTAAATGACTATTTTAATGATGATGAGTGAAACATATTTCACTGTTTATACTATAAATTAAAATATGTAAAGCAAATGAACTAGAGAATCATTCAAACAAGTCTTAATATTTATTTGTGAACAAATAAAACAAATTAGCATCAACTCAAACTGAACTGACTATGTTTATAACAAGCCACCCCTATCCTATCATTAATTATACCCTAAAGTAAGATACTAAACATCTAATAATTTTTAAATTACATCTCCACTTACTTTTAATCACAGTTTTAAGTCATAAATAAAAAAATTTTAAAATTTCACGTTATTTCATTTTTTTTTAATAAGATAATATCAGATGTTACTGATATAATACCATACAATTACAAATAATATTTCTGGTGCCAAACCAGAAGGTCACAATATATATATATATATATATATATATATATATATATATATATATATATATATATATATATATATATATATATATATATATATATATATATATATAACTTGATATATTTGACATAGAATGTCATAGATTTCTTATGAAAGAAAAGGGATTGTATTTTTAGAATTGATTAAAATATCACTGATCTTGTCTTATCTAACCAATTCTGTCTTTAGTTCTCTTTATATATGAATTTCATACTCTAATGGAAGTATTTGCCTCACTTTGTTTGATGTTTTGAACCTAATTCAATGCTCTGTTTATAATAATGCTACTACAGTTATTCATATTTAAGATATCATGTATAACAGATGCACTTTCTTTTATTCATGTTTTTTGACAATTATAATGGAATTTCTCTTTTATTTCTCTTTAAATATAATTTATAAATTTATAATGATTTATTACACAAACAGAGGGGGAAATATGGTCAATATTTTATGTATTAACTATACTAATGGTTAGATCGAGATGGCCTATAAATACACAAACAGCAGACACATTTCAAGCATTACACCCATTCTGTAACTGCTAGAAGCTGAATACTTCTCCTGTAAATACTTTTTATTCATATTGGGAATAAAACCCAGCCACTATCCAGAATTAACTGGAATATTTGATGAGAAGATCTTAAACTTTCTTAGGCTATTAGATAAGGTATATTTAAAACACAAAACAATATAATTAACAAATCTGTTTTAACTAAATGTTATATTGGGGTATGGAGAAAATAGAATTTAAGCCAAATTAACAATTAAAACAACATATTTATTTACAAATCACATTATAATAACAATAAGAATAAAATAAAAATGAACTAAATACAAAGTTATTTAGCATAGTTAATTCCAATTTAAATTACGAAGTAAAAAAGTTTAAGCATTTCTAATTTTAAGAAAGTTTATAAAATATACCTTATCCCTCTATTTCATTTAACTCTAAACTTTGAATTATTTTCTTATATTGCCCTAGGTTTAGTCACAGAAATAATCCAATGAAAATGCCATTAATAATTTTAAATAATATATTCCCAAATATGACAATAGCAAAAATGTAAATTTAATATATTTAATAGAATGTAATAGACATTTGAATCGATAAGAATGGATCAGCAAATAATCTAAAAATTACTAAGTATTAAAGCGGTGGGATCTAAGTACGCTCCGAGCTTCATGAGATCCCACCTTTAGCCTATTTCAAACCCTGTCACTAACAGTGAATTTCCGAATGTAATGGAGCTTTATACTTTTCAATTCACACTAGTTTCGATTAAAACAGATTATTATTTAAACATTTAATAAAGCCAATTATTTTGTGTTTAAACTTACTAATATTATTAATAACTTCATAATAAATTTATTCATGAAAACATATATATTATAATTGCATAAATTGTAGGTACATATTTATGAATAATTAAAGATATATATTCGTTATAAAGTTTCATTACATCGGAATGTTTTATTTTTACTTTTACCATTTTGTTCAAATTTCTGTGATTAAAAGCTACATTCTTTCAATAAGCTTTCAGATCGCCCTTTCCCAAAGACAATAGTGAATTTTTATTAATCAGTGAAAATAATAATTCAAAATGTAAGGACGGTTCTTAATTAAAATTGTTTATTCAGATTTACAAATTCATTTTCTAAATAGAAAATGAATTCAAAGTTAATGGATTTGAAAGTCTTATCAGAGGAATGGATCAGAAATCAATTAATGAAAATTTTAACTTGTAATAATTCTAAAAGCTTTAGCCTGAAGGCAACAGAGTCAGAATGGGTGGGAAACTGCAGGAAAGGCATAAATAGCCTGGAAAAGTTTCAAGAAAAAAAAAACCATATTTTTTAGAAGAGTTGCTACTTGAAGCTACATCACTTTTAATTATGAAATTTGATAGTCTTTTCACCATGGTGCATGGCTAACTTTGGGAATCTAATTGCTGGACCCTGGAGTTCCCATAAAATCTTCAAAATGTAGCTGCAAATTAGAACTTTTCCATACCAATCATGAGCTGCTGAAATCTTAAGGAAACCAACCCACGAATGCTAGTCATCTGATTTAAATCCATGTCTACATTCATCTACTAAACCCAACTGGACTCTGCCATATAAATTAAAAAACAAACCATGGAAGGACTGGTAATATCTTTGTTTTCTGAACTGCAACTTTCTGGCCAGTTTTTGAACTTTACTTTAAATCATATTTTAAGTTAACTGCTATTAAAATTTCTTCTTACTTTATAATGTCTTAATTTGTGTAGTAATTCTCTATTTTTATCTCATCTTTAAATTACTAAACATCGCATGATCACTATCTCTTATACTAGCAAATAATTGTTATTAAACAAGGCAAAACTCTCTCCATAGAGTAGTGCCACTCTGTGACAACCAGAGTAATCAATGGATGCCAGAAGGCTTGTGCATAAAATCCCTACCTAGTGCCTACTCATCCAATATCCCCAGACTAGTTTCTGGCTTGTGGCCTTCGTCAGTGAGGAGCCTTGGATCTGAGAGCACTGCACCTAGATCTTAGGGTCTAATGCAACCCTCCAGTAGCCACCTTTTAACTCTACTTAACTACAAAACTATGAGAATGAAATTGAAAATATGATATTTTCAATCTAAGCTCAATAGTTTATATAGTCATATGGGTCTGAACTCAGTTCAGCACCCATACATTTTGGTGTCTCTGGCTCTTTAACAACCATAGCCACCATTATCCTATCAGGCAGGATTGGTGTTAAACCACTAAACATCACATGATCACTATCTCATATACTAGCACATAATTGTTATTAAACAAGGCAAAACTCTCTCATACAGTAGTGCCACTCTGTGCCAACCAAAGTAATCAATGAATGCCAGAAGGCTTGTGCATAAAAGCCCTATCTAGTGCCTACTCATCCAATATCCCCAGACAATATTATCATACTTTCAATTTCATTCTCATAGTTTTGTAGTTAAGTAGAGTTAAAAGGTGGCTGCTGGAGGGTTGCATTAGATCCTAAGATCTAGGTGCAGTGCTCTCAGATCCAAGGCTCCTCACTGATGAAGGCCACAAGCCAGAAACTAGTCTGGGAATATTGGATGAGTAGGCACTAGATAGGGATTTTATGCACAAGTGTTCTGGCATCCATTGATTACTCTGGTTGGCACAGGGTGGCACTACTGTATGGAAAGAGTTTTGCCTTGTTTAGTTTTTAAATTAATATTTTGTTAACTTTTCTCTTACAATGGTGGTTCGTTTTAACTAATTTTATTATATATATTTATTTGAATGATTATTAATATCATTTATTTTTGATTATATGCCAATAATACTTCAACTCAATAATAATCTCTTTCATTAAATTTACCTTATAAAAATAATACAGTATTAAATTTTATAGTTTAATTATTGCCCCTAGAACTAAATACGGTTCTACTAATTATCGAGTTGAAGGATTTATTAAATGTTTGTTATTTTACTAATGGCTGATAATGATTATTAGCCCATTTTATAACCTATGCTCCTGGCTATTTTACTTGAGTTCACAAAGTTATTTATTCATTTTGATAATGTTAAAATGTATTACTAAAGGTCAATAAGGAGAATAAAATAAATGTATTCTAATTTGAATTTTGTGTTTTATATTAATATTCAGGCAGAGCATGAAATTTAGGGTATGATTAATATAATTATATAATTGTGTTCAAGCACTTTTATTCCAAGCCAGTTTGATTCTAATCTGACATGATCAGGTCATTACGTAAAGCATTTTTTATATAATTTGGGTTTTATTAATTAAATATGATGATCATTGAATCATCGCCATTTTGAACATTGCTAATGTGAGCCACTTCCTGCTTCATAGGCTTGTCACATTGGTGATCTTGTTGTTATTTTAAATACATAGGAGGAAATCACTTCCTCCATTGCTCGTTATTATATTTGGAACACCAAAGGTTCATGGCTGTGTCCCGACCTGGCTTTCCCTGTGTTCTACAGATTCTTTATAGGGCAGAAAAGACTTGTAGAATACAAGCCACCCTTCTACTTCTTAAATCACCAACAAGCCAATCTAATTCATATTTGTTTTACTGCTCATAAGTTGTTAGTACCATTTATTTCTCAATTCCAATAAAGCCCCGCTCTCATGCTTATAAATCATAATGAATTGATTTTATTAAAATCAAACAAACTCATATTCATCTATAATTTTAAATAAGTAAAGTTATGCCCTAAATACTTATCATGCTTTTCATGAATTGATCTATGGATGTGGGAAAATGAATCTCACATTTTTTTAAAAAAATTAGAATCATAGCCTTTTTCCAAATAAAATACTTTTATTTACCTTTGTTTACTTGTCAGGGCATAGACATATATATTTCTCCCATAATTGTGTAATATTATTGGCATATGAGCATGACTGCCATTACTTATTGTAAATTGTAACTCCCATTCCTAAAGACTAGAGGTAATATATCATGCTAATCATAAACATTTGAAAAAATATTTATTATTATTAAATATTTTATATAACATATTTGATTTTGACTTTCTTCATTAATTATTAATTCTTCTAAATATTAATGCTCACTGTCTATATTGGCAACCTAAACATACATATATGAATTGATCTACAAATATCCATAGCCATTTTGTTGTACATTAGCTAGAGTCAGATCAGGGGTCTCAGAAATCATCATCCATTGAGCTAGTTCCTTGGTGCATAGTCATGTACCATCAACATGTGTTATCCATTGATTTGATCTGAGCTTTAAGTTGGGTTTGAATTCAGTTTGATCTTGGATTTAATTCTTTGGTTTAACTGGGTTTGAAGTCCAACTGCGGGTTTAGGTCATGTTGGGGTATGGCGTCTGTTGGTGTGTAACATGTGACTGGTAATGCATAAAAATAAAGACAATCCATTATTTTAAACATTTTAATTTATCATATTACTCACTGATTATTTAACAATGGTCATACTACAGAACAACTTTTCCTTTACAAGTGAGAAAAAAACAAAAAGAAAGTTTTTATTTATAAATTTAAAACTTTACACATTCGTGATATGAAAATGAGCATAGACCCTATTATAACCTTGAATTATCTAGTTTTTTAATGCTCTCTTTTTTATTAATTATTATTTAAAATGTTAATTTATAAAATATTTGAAATGCCCCATAGCTATATTATCTGAGCCACCCTCCCCTCCCCTTTTAAATAAAGAAAACTTTTGCTTTATTTATTTAAGGGGGAGTGTGGCTGGGATAATATAGCTATGGGCATTTCAAATATACAATAATATATATATATAATTTTTTGCATACATTTTGTATATAGTTTTTGCATAGTCATATGTATACATTGTACAAATATATTTGTACAAATGAATTTGTATTACTATATTTATTTTTTTACTTTTTAATTGACGAAGTTATTATTTTTAATGAACTAAATATTTTGATATTCTCATTTTCAATGTGTAGAAGTAAAAATGAAAGTTTCATTAAAATTTTTTGTTGTTGTTGTAAAATTTTGATGAGAAAATAGTTAGTTGTATTGTATTGAGGGGGGGGGTATCTAAATATCTATTAGAATAGATCATAGCTGATTGGGAAAAGTTATTAACCTATAATTTATTTATTTTTCATCAGATATAGAAATCATTTCTAATGCTTACGTTTTGAAGGACATCATTTGTCTATATTTTCTACCAAAAACCAGTCCTTTAGTTGAAATATTATGTGTAGACAAATAATTATATTTTATATTTTGTATATATACTCACTTTTATTTTTAGTTTGCATATATATATATATTTCGTTTTCTTAATACAAGTATTTTCAACTTTGTGAATAAAATTAAGAAAATTAAAAAGATAATTTGTATAATAAGAAAATATACATATATTTTTATATTATATATAAACACGTAATAATATTTGTGTACGGAAAAATATCCGAAGATGATCTATGATTAAACAGATTAAAATGTACAAAATAAATTTAAATAATGAATTTTACTAGGTGTTCAGTAATACAGAAATAGCAAAAATATAGCTACAATAAGGATATAACATTATAACAATAATATAAAAGTAATTCCATGGTTTTCAAGTAAAAGAAAAACTGAAGAAGCATTTTAATAATAAAAATAAAATCAATATTTTTATTTTTAATAAAAATAAAAGCCTTGAAACTGGAAAAATAATTTTGATATTTTAAACATGAATTTATTTCAAACAATTTATTTTTTTAATTAGTTATAACAATATCACAGAGAATAAATATTTAATGGTAGTTTTATATGCATTACAACAATAAAATATGCTTCATTATTTTATGATGGAGCTGTAAGTTTAAAATGCTAGATAAATAATGTTAAGAAAAAGCCAGTTAGTGATGATGATTATATATGTTTATTTATTTATAATATTTTATTTCATAGTTTTATAACTTTAAAAGTAAACTTAAACAATTTTAACATATTATTGAAGTGTAGAGGCAATATACCATAACGTACTTTTTTTTTTTATAGAGCTATTGCCAAGATTCCTTTAAGAAATGGGTCGTTTTTTTTAATAAAATAAAAAAATATTTCATTTTGTTTTTAATAGAAAATTTGATATATAAGTGTCAAATTTTTTGCATCCACAACTTTCATACAAATTGCTCCAGATAAATACATCAATGATATTACTGACTATTTATTAAATTAGAAATTATCCCTAGCTCAAATATAGACTTTGAACCTTAGTTAAAGAGTAATATATCTGTTTTTAATTGCATATAAACATATTGAATAATTTAACTTCATCTCTTTTTCTTCGTGTGTAATATCATTTATCATAATCTTAAAACCTCTACTCTACCACGTATTTTAAAATCATATGAATAAAGATAACTGAAAAAGACAAGTATGGAGTGGAGGTTTTAAGAATATCTAAACATATACTATTGCATTTCTTTACTTATAGATTTTTTTATCTACAAATATTTTAGAAATTAGAGCAGAGAAATAAAGGACTGAGAGTTTGATTAAAAAAAATTGACATTATGTATACTGAACTGGATTTGTTTAAAAGAGTTTTATTTTTGCTAGGTTTGAACTGGGTTTAAATACCTTTTATAATAATTTTAAAAACACAGGAACAGATCTGCCCTCTAAGCAGAGAAGTGGAATACCATTGATAGATGGACTGTTAATGATACCTATAACCAGATTGAGACTACATAAAGCATAACCTATGATCATGTTTCCAGACTATAGCACTTCTCAACTGCTAGATTTAAACCCCCACCATCCAAAGCATTTTATTTGTTTTGAATATCAATCTCAGATCTCAGCCAACCACAGGTTATAGTCAGAATGCTTCAGATAACAGGCACACAATCCAGCACTTGAATTATCCCATGATTAGCTCATAGATTAGCTCATACTCTGTCTCAGAGTCCAGCACATTTACTTAACACATAAAAAAATAACTCTACATTAATTTACTGGTGATGCAGTGATAACAGAGAAAGAGAAAATAGACAAAATAACAATCAAAGCAAACATTAATATTTATTTACACACACATATATTTAATACACTATAACAATAATAAATTTGACATAAGAAAAATATAAATAACTTTAGGCAATAGTTATAATAGTCCATTAATTAAATTTCATTTAAAATCATGAGTCTAGACTGTGATCAGAATATATTTAAATGTATCTCTACCTAGGCTTTCATGATTGTCAGTTTTCAATTGGTTGGCTTCATGGTCTCCATTGATGGTTTCAGGGCAGGTTTTCCATTCATTGTCATGACCAATGAGAGAGATAGAGTTTACAGCAGTGTCTATTTCACCATTTTGGCATTAGTTTTCAGTGAGGGTTCAGACAGGGACAGTTGATTTGTGAAGGCCTTTGGTACCTGAAGTCCAGTCAAACACTTCTATGGCTTTTAAAGCTTCTGCATTATGTTGACTGCAGCAGTAGTTGACTGGCTTACTACTGCATTTACAATTTCTGAGTATTCTGCATTCTTTAGAAAGAATCTGAACTCTGAACTAAAAGCACTGCAAAACATATATCACAAACCTGACTGAAAAATAATAGCCAACTCACTTTTTATATATCTTTTTCTCTCTCATTGTTTTTCACAGTTTTTAAGGTTTATCACACAAATCTATTTTTTAATTAATTTTTACATTTCATTTTAATCTAATCTTTTGCTTAGATTAATCTAATTTCTTATTATCCAGGAATCTTCCAAACTTAATTGCATTCGAAAGCTGATGAGATATTTTCACAAAAGTTTTTTTTATAACAAATTTTATTTTACTTTTGTTTATTTTTAGTCATTTTATTATTTATAAAAAGGAGAGAATAAATTTTAAACTTTTTTATTTTAGATTTAGCTTGAGATTTATTTTACACATTATATTCCCCTAAGTTATTTTTGTTTTATAAAACAAAGAGAGTTTTCCATTAAAAAAGAGTTTTTAAATCTTTCCCTATCCTCTTGCTAATAACTGTTATTCTAAAAGAAAAATATGATATAATACTTTTATTTTTACAAGCTTGCATTTAAAAATCTATTTTAAAAACATACTATTATATTTTTCTACTTTCATTTTTATTAATAACATAATCATTTATTTTAAATGAAAAATATATAACATAAGCTATGTGTACTTTTTATAACACATATCTCACATTCATGTTACTTCACACACCCCTCTATTTGGGAGGTATATTGCATCAATTTGACCCATTTTAGCTCTGACATTTTATTTATTATTACTATTTTTTTAACTTTACCATTTGATTTTTTTCATTTTTATTTATTTATGTAATATATTTCTACCAAATAAATTTTAGAATTGCTACAAATCAATAAAGCAGAGATGGTAATCTTTCTTTTGCTACTCTTTTTTCCAGGCCATAATCTACATTGACTTGCAATAACATGCATTTTTTAACATATACAGGAGAACAGATACACATTGCTTATATTCAACTTATGCAATAAACAAAGAAAAATTTAACTTCTATGCTGGAATTTCTCTACTAGCCAATTGAATGAGCCCATGACTTCTCCAATGGATCTGCATCCTAGAAGATAAAATGAGGTTGCTATAAATGGCTGTATTCATCCATTGACCATTCACCTTATGCTAAAAACAATACAAGACTTACTATGATGTGTTGGAAATCTTTCTTCCAACTAACTCATTTGCATTCCATTTCAATAAACATTTGTTCTATATTGTGTGGGAAATTACACTTTATTATGTATGATTTGATATTCTGACAGTGGGTTAGCCATTAACAATCTTAACTTCACTACTTGCCAGTGAAAAAATGAAAGTAAACAGTTCACCAGGTCACCATTTATCCTGTAACACCTGGTGTTAAATGTTTTCTTGCTGCTCCTTCCTCCAATAGCTTTGCAATAAGGACTGTCTATACTCTCTGAACATAACTCATTTTGCAAATAGGGATTCCCCTGAATTGGACATCACCTTGAATATGACTAAAAGCTATAGTTATTATTGCCTCCTAACTCAGCTGATTACATGCAAAATAGTGTTCCAGGCTGCAAAAGATATTCAATTGGAGTCTCTCTTGCATGTCCCCAAAATATTTTTATTTTTAAAAATTGATTCACAATATTTGACCCATTTAAGAGTGCATATATACCTATGCTTTTTTTTTCCTGTTTATTTTTAGTTTCATCTATTTTATATTTTAATATACTCATGTCCATTATTTTTTTCTATTTTCTAGTATTTTTTTTTTTTTTAGATGGCTATCCTCATTTCTGTATTAACTGATCTATTCTTTTATTGAATATTTCTGTGTATTTCTCTACATTACTTTTTTCTTATTTTGAGTCTCCATTTTAGTTTTGACTCTAGTATACATTAAATGTGGTTTTATAATTATTACTGACTCTCATGCAAATTTTATTTTATTTGGTTTATTTATTTTTTTAAATATTTTTAAATCAAACAAAGTGTCAGACCAGCTCAAACCCCAAAGTCCTCTCTAATTTTCACCTGATTATAAATAACACCAATAATAAATTTATATATCTCTCTGGCCACTTTTCTCTCTCACCTTTTTAATTACATTATATATTTTTTATCATTATTAATTATTTTATCAATATTATAATTCGTTTACCTTGGTTTATTTCTCTTTTCATATTGCTCATGATTTTAATTTTTATAATTATGCAATTTAGTGTTTATTTTGAACTTTAGTTTCAAACTTTTTTTTCTAAATTTTCAATTTTAATTACAATTTTACTTTCTTAACTTTGCTTATGCTGGGACAATTTAATGCACTTCAGCACCCACATTGAATGGCATTTGAACTGGGTCCATTTACTAGGTTTGAATTGGGTTTAAATATTTTTTATAATAATTTTTAAAAACCAGGAATAGACCAACCTTTCAAGCAGAGAAGTAAAATACCATTGATAGATGGACCATCAACAGTACCTATAACCAGATCAAGGCTATACAAAATGAAACCTATAATCACATTTCCAGTCTATAGCACTTCTTGACTGTTAGATTTAAACCCTGACAGCTAAAACATTTTAGTTATTTTGAGAATCAAGTTCAGGTGTCAGAACAAGCACAAGTTATAGCCAATATGCTTCAGATGACAGGCACACAATCTACAGCTTGAAATATCCTATGACTAGCTCATACTCTGTCTCAGGGTCCAGCACATTTATTTAACACATAAAAAATAACTCTATGCTAATTTACTGGTGATGCAATGACAAGAGAGAAAAAGAAAATAGTCAAGAAAACAATTAAAGCAAACATTAATATTTGTTTACACACATATATATTTAACACACTATAACAATAATAAATTTGACATAAGAAAAATATAAATGATTTTAGTCTATAGTTATAATAGTCCATTATTTAACCAAAATTCATTTAAAAAAAAAATCTAGACTGTGATCAGAATATATTTAAAAATATCTTTACCTAGATTTTCATGATTGTCAGTTTCTAACTAGTTGGTTTCTTGGTCTACATTGGTTGTTTTAGGGCTTGTTTTCCATTCTTTGTCATGACAATGAGAAATATAGAGTTTGCAGCAGCATCTACTTCACCATTTAGGCATTAGTTTGCAGTGAGGGTTCAGGCAGGAACAGTTGATTTGTGGAGGACTTTGAGGCCTGAAGCCCAGTCAAACACTTTTATGGCTTATGGAACTTCTGCATTATGTTGCCCACAGCAGTAGTTGACAGGCTTACTTCTGCATTTATAATTTCTGAATATTCTGCATTTTTTAGAACCTGAATTCTGTACTAATAGCACTGTGAACTGTATATCAAAAACCTGTGTGAAAAACAATAACCAAGTCACTCTTTATATACCTTTTTCTTTCTCATTGTTTTTAACAGTTTTTAAGGTTTATCACACTTAAATATGTTTTTTTTAATTTGTACATTTCCTTAATTAATTTTTACATTTTCTTCTAATCTAATCTTTTGCTCAGATTAATCTAATATCTTATCATCCAGGAATCTTGCAAACTTAATTGCATTCCAAAGCTGATCAGATATTTTCACAAAAGTTTCTTTTATAACAAATTTTATTTTACTTTTGTTTATTTTTAGCCATTTTATTATTTATAAATAGGAGAGAATAAATTTTAAACTTTTTTATTTCAGATTTTTCATAAGATTTATTTTACACATTATATTCCCCTAAGTTATTTTTGTTTTATAAAACAAAAAGAGTTTTTAAATCTTTCCCTATCCTCTTGCTAATAACTGTTATTCTAAAAAAAAAATATGATATAATATTTTTATTTTTAGAAGCTTGCATTTTAAAATCTATTTTAAAAACATACTATTATATTTTTCTTTCATTTTTATTAATAACTTAATCATTTATTTTAAATTAAAAATATGTAACATGAGCTATGTGTAGTTTTTATAACACATATCTCATGTTCACATTACAATACATATATGTATGATTTAGTAAATGTATATACAATATGCATATAATATTTCCACAATATAATCAAACACACACACACACACACATATATATATATATATATATATTGTAACCAGTTGGATTACATGGCACACAGCAACATAGTTGTATGTGTGCATATATATTAGTAAATAAATAAACACAGACAAATTTTTGTAGATATTTTTCTGCATTCACCTGGAATAAAAATAATAAATAAAGAGTTAAATACCTCTGGATTTAAAATAAAATTTTATTATGGAATAAATATTTAAAAAGGTCTCGATAAATTAATATTGTCTGATTTTGAATTTAAAAACAAGCATGTTTCTAATAATTTTAAAAATTTCTATTATTTATTTTTAAAATCTTTTAATTAATTGGTAAATTTCTATTATCTGTTTTTAAAATCTTTGTATATCACACCTTGATAAAACTTTAAACATGCCTTGAAAAGGATTAGACATATTGAAAACAGTATGCAATGTGTTTTTATCACCTCAACAATTTAGCTATCAAAGGACTGATAAAAATATCAGTTTACTTTAGTTTTAAATTTTTGAGAAGCAGTGGCCAAATTGGCCAGGATGAAGTCTGGTTTTCAGTCCTGACTAAATATATTTTGTAAGAGCTGGCCAGAAGGTTTGTCTAATATTTTTGAGAAGTAGAATAGCTAGCTGCAGAATTAACTAGCAGAGTTGGAAATTAAATTGAGAGAGTGCAAACTTCCCAAGCGCTTGTGACTATTAGTAACCAATCAGATCTTAAGCACTGGGACAGAGAATTTAACAAGAAAAGAGTGGTTCCCACTCTCTTCTTTACTTGTCTTTCTATATATCCAAGCCAGTCCAAAGTACTTATATCTGAGAGCGTGAATCTTAAATATCATCACACTTAATTGACTAAGTTCAAATTATAAACATACAGCATGAAATCTTTCGATTTACTATGCAGTAGTTTTTCAATGTTATAACTCTGCAGCAATATATGTAAATAATATTTTTAAAAAGTGCAGATGGTATTGAAAATTAAATTAAGAGAGTGCAAACTTCTCAAGCGCTTGTGACTATTAGTAACCAATCACATCTTAAGCACTGGGACAGAGAATTTAACAAGAAAAGAGTGGTAATCTCCTATGAAGATGTAATTGAATTCAAGACAGAAGGAAGTAGCTGCTTTAAGTTTAATTGTGGAGTTTAAATTTACATGAAAGAAAATTACTCACTTTTTTGTTGAAGTTCATAGCTGCAAATGTTGACAAGACAGCTTTCTGGCCTGAAACTCATCAAGTCCTAGATAGAAGGGAGATCATGGCATGCCAACAAATTATCTGAATCATAACTATCTCAATGATGACAATTACCAAAACCAAGCTCATTGAGAAAAAGCTTGATGAAAAAATTGGTATATGTATGCTGCTGTTTATCTATATATACAGGTAACCACAAATAAATGCTTCACATATATACAAACATGAATTGTTTTTAAATAATTCATTCAAAAGGCATTTTAAATTATAATTAGCTAAATGCAATCTGTGATAGTAATATATATATATTGAGACTGGTAGCGTTATATATAATAATGAAATTTTAAATAATTTCTTTAGTTAAAATGACATTTTAATAACTGATAGATAGATATAATGATATTAGTTTAAAATTATTTATTAAAGAAAAAAAAGTTAAAATTTATATTTTTACATTTAGAAAAAAACATTATAATTAAGAGCCAAGAATAATTTATTGACCATGTTATTTTTTAAAAAAAAAGATTTCCAAAATCTTTTAGACTAGAACAACAATGACATTTTAAATCAATCAACAATCAACTGTCAAAAATTTGATAATCCTTATTTTTTTTAAAAAAATACTATATTCTGCAAAGATAATAAATTGCATAATAAACTTTAATAATATTATTGTGATAAATTAAAATATATAATATAAATATCAATGTGAATACACATTCTTATATGCATAACATATATGTTAAATCTGGAATTAATTGAGAAAATAATTATTAATAATTTTATTTTGACAAATTTTAAATATATGATATTAATGTCAGAGTGCACCTGAAATTAACTATGAACACACATATTGGCTATTAAATATGTATAAAACTGAATATCATTTATAGTTATGATAATATTTTATATTAAATAATAAATTATATCACACCAATGTGCAATGATGTGTATAGGTATTTTTTGTAAACTTATTGGAACATATATGTAAATCACAATGTAATAAGCTGAACTTTGATTTTATGTTAGTCAACACATATATGTATATTTTAATCTTTTTTATTGGTATTTTATCTCATTTAAATGTGACAACTAAAAATGTTTATTTTATGGCATGACAAATATGTTCAGAAATTACACGTGCATGCATGTATATGTTCATATATATGTCAATTGTAGTGTAAATTTCAATGTGTGTTAGATAAATACTTATATGTAAATTTTAATCATATTTTTTATTAAATGTCCACTCAGCCTGTTCATTTTATACCAAGCCAAATGCATGGCTGCTGAATGGGTTTTAAATAGACCTAAAGGAACATATATGTAAATCATAATGTAATAACTTGAATTGTGTATAGTAACTTTGTAAATCACATATATATAAATCACAATGTGATATTTTTTTATTATATGTTAATCTAAACCAGAAGGCTTAATTGATATGTGCATAGCCTTATTCTAAAGACCTTAATATCATTTTTATTTTTAATGTTTTTAATAAACTTGAATTCAATTTCTAAAATTAAATTGCATCATTATCTCTTGGTCACTTTAACAGTTATAGAGCTTATGTTCTCTGAGCTAGATTCAAGTATAATAGCTGAATATATAAATGGGATTGTATATTTAGTGCTTAATGGGCATCCAGTATGATTGATATATCCTGGAATGGCACTAAAATCTTATTTTTAAAGCCCCTACACTACATTTTATTTTAGTTTAGTTTTATTAAAATCTAAGTTTATAGTTGGCCAGTGCATTAATAGCACTAATTCGCTAGAACATTGATGGTAATCAGCATGTTTTAATATCCCAGAATTATTGTTTAGATTGCTGATTAGTGTATATTCTATGAATTAGCACTTAGTTGGTGCATCCAAATTAATGGTTTCAATAATATGCCACAAGCAAGGGCTAAATAGCCTAGTTTATAGAAAACTCATTTCTAGTCTTGCCACAATATGGGCTGTTGATTTATTTTATTATTAATCACTCATAATGAGTCTTACTTATTCTTGTTTTTACTTACTAATAAAGCTGGTTGATGAATGATTAATAATACTTTTAATTGCTCTAAGAAGTAACTGGTGTGATCAGATCTAACTGGGCTGATCTAGCTGGCTGATTTTCCAGAAATTTCATGATCTCTTATAATATATCACATCTCTTAATATATAAAATTTCTTATATATTTTTGGATATTTTAAATATACTTTAATATCTTTTGTTAAAGCTGTACTTAAATATAATCCTTTGTACTTTTTGTAAATTTTAAATTTAATTTACTTGGGAGTGATGATGATTTGCCATTACCCCAAGTATGACCACTCCAACTTCCAACCCCTCTTTTCCATCTTGTTACTATATATATATATATATATATATATATATAGTAACAAGATGGAAAATATATACGTGTATATCTATATATATGTTAGCAGTCAATCTTAGCCCAAGATCAAGCTTCACTGTTCTACCACATAACCCACATTTCATCCTGTTTTTTTTGTCAGGTGTATATAAACTATACATATATTTCTAAGAAGTATCTATAAAAATTTATAAATATAAATCTCAAATAAAAATTTTCCTTAATTTTAAATATTAACTTTTATGGATGCGACTCAGATATATACATATATTAAATGGAGCTTTTATATATATAAAAGCACAAACAAATCTTGTAAATAATTTTGTATTTTTTTTCTTAACTATATGTTATTTATTTTATAGATATTTTTCTTCATGTAATTACACAAATATTCAAGAGTAATTAAAGGCGTAGGAAGATTACTTTGTTTCATGATTAAAAAGAAATTTTGAAATTAAAGTAAAATTTAAAACAAAGCTAATTGATTTTAGTTAGCTGTTAACATTTTTATCAAATCTATTTCCAATCTGGAAATTGATTTGAATTTATTTTTGGACAGTTATATAACAATTGCATCTCCACTAACAATAGAAAAAATATTTCTGTAAATTAAAGATAAGAAGTTTAATTAAAAACATTCTTTGAATACCTCAAAGTCAGTATAAATAGGGCCAAAAATCTATTGTGTCAGAGTTAGGTCAATAGTCATTAACTGACTTCATGTCTGTGTAATTTTTGAGGGGCCTCAGCTGCCTTCCCCTCCATCTTCAGCTCCACTTTTCACCTTGCAAAGATGTAGCCCCTACTGCTCAAGTGTGCCCGTGCCATCAAAGAATCACTGTGGCCAAGAGACATGTCAAAGAATGCTACCTGCCACAGAAGATTCATCAGTATTCCATAGAATCCTGAGGTAACCAGTCCAAAGACATAATTGTATTACCTAATTCTACCTGGTAACTATAAAATTAATGTTTTCTTTATGTTAAATCTCTTTTTAACTCGCTAATTGGTGAGCATGTTAAACTAATTATAACCTTGGTATCGATTCTCTTCTATCAAATTAATATTATTATGAAATATTTCATTCAACTTACGCTTCTTATTTTTTTTATAATTTAGTGTGGTTATAATTTATTTTAAATGATATTTTTATAGTTTTCATTTAACTTTTATTTGTAAATGTCAATCAAACCTGGTCTTATGATCTTAGAAAGGGGGGGAATTAATGAGTTCTTTTTTATTTACTTCTAAACAGTTCGTAAGTCTGAGTTTTTCTTGTAAAATGAATATATGTTTTTTTTTAAATATATTTTACCATAAAATTATACAAAATGATATAAATACTTTTCAATCTGGGGTGGATATTGGTGCCCGTTAGTTTTATTAATTTCTTTATTCATCAACATTGCCAAAAAAGCTGGTGAACAAATTCTATTTTATTATTCTCACTTTTAAGCGCATGAATTTTAGTTTTTTATATATTTAAACTAAATAGTATTGATTCAAGAAGAGGGAGCAATGCATGCTTCATTAATTATAGTTTTAACTTTTGATTAATGATTCTATCTTACATGAGTCATTATTTTAACATGACATTATGTATTTGTTAAACTACTTAAGGCTTTATATTTAGTCTTTAAATCCAATGATTTTATATTCTTATAATAGCATTACTAGCATACATCAATTTATTAATAAGCCACATAGAGCTTGATCTGATTTGCCTGTACCTCATTCGGGGGAGTCATGATCATCTTCATTTGCCATTCATCCTCCAAGTATATATTTATATACTGTTTTGATTTGCCTGTACCTCATTCCAGGGATTCAAAGCCTTCCATTTTTGTTATTGTTCTTGTTCATAACAGAAGTCTAAGTCGACTTCTGGAACAAATCATCAGTGTAGTAGAAGCTCTGCCTGATCTTACCATAAACCAGATCCATAGCAACTTCCTACTGACCTTTCCTTTGGTACTCTCAGCATAAAGCTGGCACACCACTTTAATAATCAGAGAATAACCTTTTCTTGGCCAAAGCTGCCTTTTCTCTCTCTCTCTCTCTCTCTCTCTCTCTCTCTCTCTCTCTCTCTCTCTCTCTCTCTCTCTCTCTCTGACATAATGCTAGCCCTGCAATTTCTTATAGTTAAGTTTTTTAGTCTGTTTAACAAAATAAATTGTAATGATATGTGATAATGAAACATTTTGCTCTTTTAATATTTTGGGTTGGAGTTTAAATCCAACCTCTCATGAAGCTGCCCTCGCCTTTATTGAAATAAGCCATTCTCGTAATGATAGAGTTTCATGATAGTTGAACATTAAATGTGAAAAAAAATAATGTTTTTAGTCTACTTACTGATCAGAAGGTATCCTTATTTAAATGTTGTCAATAAATGCTATAAATGAAAATAAAACTATGTATCAAATGCCGAGGGCAATCTATGAAATCGTACAAATAATGAAACTCTATTATTGTCATATCTTTATATGTGTTTTTCTTAATGTATAAACGCCAACCAAAACACTCAGATAAATCTATTTTTGTAACATTGATTAAAAATCCTATTTTTAAATATACGTTCAGTATTGTAACTGCCACACTAAATTGATATCTATTAAAATAAAATAATTGTATCAAGATCATCAAATATTTGTAACGAACAATAAAGTTTTAAATGCGTGAAGTTGATTATATAAAACCATCTTGAATTTTGTTAAAATAAATATTTATATTTTTAAACTTTAATCCAGTTGTTTGAATATCCTTAATAATATTTATATTTATGTATATTTTTAACTTAATATTTTGTGTTCACTCAATCTCTCATCATCATCAGCTGAGTTCTTATACAAAACGATGTAGCACCAGGCCCAGAAATAATTAATTTATGTAGTATCACCATGGGTGTTGTCCATAATGTTATAGATTTGGGGAATGGGCAAATAGGTTAGAATGCATGATTGCTTTTGACCTGTGTATCTCGGGCATGATTGGATTTGGGGTACTTTTGCTTAGATTCTAAATCTTGTTGGACGGACATACATTTCCGACCGGTACAATATATATATATATATTGCTCCTTACTGACAAAATATTTTAGTGTTAAAAAAATATTAATTTAATTTTCCACTAACAAAAATAAAAATAACAGAAATCTCAGCATTGATCATCTGAGTTAATACTGCTGTGCTAATACATGTATAAGAATAAAAATACTGTACTTAGATAAGACTCGATCTTAAATGGTCTTCCAATAGAAGAAAGAAGGCATGTATTAAAGCAATTAACGAATAACATTTGAGAGACTATCAACATTAAAAAATATGTATACATTGATTTTAATAGTCATTTAATTGTGTTGCATAAATCAGTATGAAAATTTTTAGATTATTTATTCTAAAAAAAAAAACTATTTACTGTATCATAAATATGTGACTAGTTATAGAGATAAATTATATATTTATAAGGGAGGATTTTTTCGCAACAAATGTAGTACAGTCAATTTGCTGTGTAAAAATCCTCACTTATCAATATATAATTTATCTTTATAACCAGTCACATATTTATGATAGTGAAATGTATTTGTGTCTTTAAAGCACAACTTTAGGTAAGTGTGGCAAATAGATTTTAAATAATTAGTGAAATTGTAAATGTTAAAGTATATCTGCAGTACAGTGGGAGTATTAGATAAATCACCATTATTAAGAGAGAGAACTGGTTGTAAAATTTCCAATTGGTTAATTTTTTTCTTTGATAAATTTTAAATTTTTCTTTTGGTAGCATGATTGAACTGATAGGTAAAAGTTAAATCTTGATTTGTAATGAAAATTCTGCATCACTAATTATTACATTAATAAAATTAATCATATTGTTGTTGTTTTTGAATAAATTGAGAGATATACTAATGTTGTAGTTAAAGCAGTATTCCGATATACAGATCTAGGAAGGTTGTTATTACTGGAAATAAATGAGTTAGTAATCCTATGACTCCTCCATAAGTCAGTGCTATTATATATATATATATATATATATATATATAATAGCACTGGATCTATGATATATATATATATATATATATATATATATATATATCATAGATCATAGATCCAATAATTTTCCTAAAACAGTATTTAAATTCATCTGAAAATGATATAAATGGTTGATTAACATTAATGATCAAATGGCTAACTACTTGTATCATTATTAATATGGTATAATAAAATTCTCAAAACATTTAAAAATTTCAGAATAGTTAATATTTTATTTTGAAACCCACCCTGACTTATTATAAAATTTGTCTACATTTTAAAATCAATGAATCATTTTACTATGGGCTTTTCTTAATAATATCTTCCTTTTGAACTAACCAATTACCATAATAATTTTTGTTTATCTATTTTTATTGAATTATGATTACTAAAATTTCTTATTTTTTATTTAATTAAGCTTGAGGGAAAAAGATTTTTAAGAATAATTATTAGTGTGATGTACCACTCCATTTAGTCATATGTTCTTTAAAAATTTGATCCATTTTGGATTAATTTTTATCTTTAGGTTCTTAGAAATTATATTACTGTCAATAAAGGATGAAAAATGATTAATGTGATGCCTATATCTTACCAAAAAATCCTATAATTTCTGATTTTAAGAAATATTGTACTGTATACTGTCAGTCATATTTTTTAATTTCATTTTTATATGGTTTATTTTGGAGACATATAGATTATTGTTAAGGGATTGTCCCTGTATTAATTACTAGTAATCATATGTTTGCACCATTTTAGAAATTACCATATTATGATTTGGGTTTAATACTGAAACTAGTAATATTGTCTTTATGCACATTTAAATTATCAATTAATAAATTATCATTTTGTTGATTAGTACTAATGTCTAAATTATCTAGTTCCTGTGTAGTGATCTATATGTTCAACAGCAGACATATTATACTAGTATTTTGCTGAATCACTGTAATAAAATGATTATTTTGTCTGGCATCACAAACCATCATTAAAAAATTTTTGTACTGAGAAGTATTAAATTATCAAATAAAACATTAATAGAGGTATCTTTAAGTTCTATACTATCTTCTTTATTATCCTGTGATATTTCACTAATTGATGATTGTTTAAAATGATTTAATGTTACTGCTGAAAAAAAATCACTAAATCTCAGTTAATCTTCATAAATAATCTACATATTAGAATAACTAAACATAGATTTGACATTCTGCATAAAAATGAAGATAAACTAGAAAGTAAACATTTTAATTTATCTTAAAACCTTACACTTTCATGGTATAAACATGAACATTTACTATTATACCTTTCAATCATCTAGCATTCTAATGCTCTATTTTTCATTAATTATAGAATATTATTTAATATATTAACCTATAATATGTTTCCATACTTGAGATTGCACATTTATAAATTTTGTGTACATTTACTATATACAGATATTTTTTACAGATTTATTACAGAATATTATTGCTAGATTTATAAAATTCAGCACATAAGACAATTCAAAACTAGTGAGACCATGTTATTAGGAAAAAATAAACAATTAATATTTTACTATAGAAAATACTTTTAAAAAAGAGCTAAAACTTACAAATTGGTTTAAATATTAATAAACTAGATTTGACTTAGTTAAGAAGATAATAGAGGTATTTTATTATAACTGCTGTACAGGTAGGAGGACCTTAAAATGCAGAAATTTACTAGTAAAGTTACAATATAATCAATAATACTAAGAAAGAAAGAATATAAAATAATTATGAATGATCCATTGTATGAAATTTAATGCCTGGAATTTTGTAAACAGAAAAAAAAAATGGTAATATGGCAAAAAAAAGTCAAATACCAACAGGAAACTTTGGTGCAAAGAATACATCTCTCCAAAATATAAAATGACATCTTGGTATTGGAAATTATTTTAATAGTAAGATAATATGGTCAGTAAGAACATGAAATACTTTATAAAATATTTTAAAGTACTGGTGAAAAACTAAATATTAACAAAGAACAGAATTGCACATACAGTTAAGGCATCATTAAAATATCATTCACTTTAATTGCAATTTAATCTAAAAAGAAACCTTCACATAATGATGAAATTAATACAGATATTTTAAAAGTAGGGAAAAATTGTTGTCAAGAGTTTAGTCAAATATTTAAATAATATATCTTATAACTGCAATAATAAAATAGTGTTAATTTTAACAGATGAAATAGAATATACAAAAAAATACAGATTTAATAATTTATTAGTAATGTTATTTGTAAATTATCTGGGGGAAATCTGGATGCAGGACAATCAAATATCAAGTATTAAAAAAGGTTATAAAACGGACTAACGAGTTTGAGATTTGGTGTTGGATTTAAAGATTACTGATTCTATATGATTTTCCACACTGATTTAAAATTTAGAACAACATAATATAAAACCCAGGATGTTATTAAGTTTTGTAAAAGTTTTTTTAAAAAATATAATTGCAATTAGTTTAATTAGTTACATTAGGAAAATTGTCATCAGAAAGAAGGAGCAGAGAACATATTTGTTCAAAAAGAATGAGAGTAGTTTTATGAGCAAAGAAAATAAAAAATAAATGGGAATTATTTAAGTCATTAAAGTATTTCAGATTTTATGGCTGTTTTTGTATTCCAAGACCAAGAAAATTACAAGAGTTATGAAATGGAAGCAATAAAATATAAAAATTAAAGATTAACACCAAAAAAGACTAAATTGTACGAGTTTTATAAAAGATAAAAAAAAATATTGACACTAATGAATTATGGGAAAATAATAACTGTAACATAATGGGTTAAACTAAAGATGCAATTAAACTAATGCAGAATGTTTAGATAAAAGTAATATTAAAAAAAAAAAACATGTCTTTGGCTTGAACATTATTTTTTAAAATAAAATTGTTTTGCTGGTATTTACTTATGAATTTGAAATTTGGATCTTTAATAGACGAATAATATAAAAACTGCAAATGAAGCAATTCCTATGAATAATAATAAAAATTCTAAAGCCTGAAATATAGTAAAGCAATAGAGAAACTAAAATATTAAATAATATGTGGATTAATAATGTTTAGCAAATGACAATTAGGTGGATGATAAGTACATTTTGATCACATGATCACCATTTCTTATCCTTGCTCTTAACTGTTATTAAACAGGTAAAACTCTCCATGCAGTAGTGCCACTCAATGCATCCACTGATTACTCTGGCTTGCACTGAGTGGCACTACTACATGGAGAGTTTTGCCTGTTTAATACATTTTTGATATTTCTAATTTATATATAATGAAATGTTCAGTATATTATTTTACACAGAGGCAATAAAAAATGGTGGTCATGTGATGTTTAGTGGTTTATATTATTTTACAGAGAGTTAATCTATGTAACTTGAAGTAATTAATTAAAGATTGAATAAAAAATGGAAATCACATCATCTAGTAAAAATATTTATTTCTCTGATTTTCTACAAACCAAAATGGCAATCTTTATATAAGGAAAGTATAACAGATACATGTGGAAAACATCTGAAACATTACAATTTTTCAAACATTTTTACAAATAAATACACCTTATCAATAAAAAGTGGAATATAATCATTTGAAGATTTTCCATAGACACATGGAAGCAAATATTGAAAATTTTAGTGAGATTTTCCATGAATTATTTTAAATAATGATTCAACTATGTTGAAACCAACTAAGCAGTTGAACTAAACCACATCTAGTATTTATTTGACTTCCTATAAACTAAGGGTGGAAACTTTTACCTTATTCTTTAATTAAGAGAAAAATTATCTAATTTTTGATTTTATCCTCTCTTTTCCGCATCATGCCTGCACACTTCCTTATTTCATCCATCCATCTCACATGTGATCTCTTTCTGGATCTTTTACAATCTCTTGCAATCCAGTTTAAGAATTTTAAATATCCATCTATTATCATGTCTTTTAGGAACTCCACTTTTGTCTCTTAATTCTTTCAACAATGACAGTAACACCTATTTGTTTTCTTAACTACATATCTCATTTTCTATTTCTTTCTATTACTCCTAACACCTGAAATCTCTGTATTGCTATTCTGTTATATGTCCAAGTCTCAGATCCATAAATAAGAAGTAGTAAAACACATTTATTAAAAACTTTTCTTTTCAAACACACAGGCATATTTCCTTTTAATATTGTTATTTCTACCATAAACACTCCACTCTAATCAAGTTTAATTCTATGATTAATTTCATCTGTTATGTTTCCATCTGTAGCAATAATCTACCAAAGTATTTGTAGTTGTTAACTTTTTCTAACTTAATCAATCTTTATTTTCATTTTCTGAGAAAATCCATTGAACCTTACTTTAGTCTTTTTAACATTTACCTTTAGTCCTATTTTTTTACTTTCATCTGATAACTCTTGCAAAATTTTCTGAAACTCTGAAGCATTATTTGCAAAAACAACTATGTCATCTGCAAAATATAAATAACTTAAATAATCTCCATTTACTTTTACTTCTTTAGCTTTACATTTTAATCCACAAAATATTTCTTGCCGCATTGATGTAAAATATTTTGGAGATATGGAGTTACTCTGCTTATACCCTTCTCAATGTTAGCCTTTCTAGTATCATTATGTAATCTAATTGTTGCTGTTACATTTTTATAAATATTATATAGAATATGACATTATCCTGAGTCTGCATCTTGATTATCCAATGCTTTAAATACTGAAGAAATGCTTATAGAACCAAATGCCTTTTCCTAGTCCACAAATCCAAAGCATAGTGCCAACGCATACTTATTCATCCTTTCTATAACTTCTCTCAATATTTGTATATGATCTACTGTAGGTAAAACCACTTTTAAATTCATCTTATTCTATTCATTGATTGAAATTCAAAGTGCTTTTTAGCTGAATTGTAATTATCTTGGCAAAAATTTTACCTTAGTATTACAAACTGTACATTAAAATTACAACAAACCTTTTTTTAAAAATGTATTTAATATTTAATAATATACACATGCTTTATATATATAATATTAAAACACTGTAACAGAAAATAAAAAATAAAATAATTAAATTAACCAAGTATACTTTCAACACTTAAACATCATAATCACCGTCATCATTATGATTATGACCCTTACACATCAAAATTATACTTTGTTTATTTAATTACATTTTTTTATCTTTTGTTGCAGTGTTTTAATATTATTTACCATAATGACAGGGATCTATTTTATATATATATAGGGGATTTGAATGCAGTCATTCTAGTTCCAATCAGATATTCATTCTATCTTATACAATTGATATACATAACCTCACTCATGTGAAAAAGATAAATGATCTCCAACATATGTATTTTGTACTAAACCAGCATTCATTAGTTGGTCCAGATCATCATTTCCTACACACATATAATCAGTACTCAGTTATATATTAAGATAGCAAATCTTCAAACTTTAATGGACAGACCTCAATTTATTCTACTCTCAAATTTTTCAGCCAGACATACCAATGAAAATCTGATGACAATAATCCAAATCCCTTATTGATGCCAATATTTTTGTCATGCTCTTGTTGGTTTTAAGTCACTTTGAACCTATCATGTGTAGTTTCTTCTTCATTTAAATACACAGAAGAGAGATACAAGCATAATTCATATACTTGGAGTTTAAACGTAATTATAGGGTATTTAAAAACAGACTTTGAAGCTCACTTCAGCTATTCATTCTATCTCATACAACTGATACATGTGTCCACAAAAATGTGAAAAGATAGCCTGTGCCCTATCTATCTCTCTTCTGTGTATTTAAATGGGTAAGGTCATATACATGAGAAATCAGAGTGGTTTAAAGTCAACATGGGAATGACAATAATATTGGCATCAATAAGGGATTCAGATGTTCCATAATCAGATTTTCAATGATATAGATGGCTGAAGAGTTGGAGAGTGGAGTAGATTAAAGCCTGTCCATTAAAATTTGATGATTTTTTATCTTCATATAAACCAAGCACTGATTATATATGTGTGCAAGAGATGATGATCTGGACTAATTGGTGAGTGCTGGTTCAGCATGAAATACATATATTGGATAATCTTTTTCACATGTGTGTGTGGTCATGTGTATCACTTGTATGAAATAGAATGGATGCTGAAGGGAATTTGAAAGTCTGCTTTCAAATCCCCTATAATTACATTTAAACTCCAATTATATAAATTATGTTTATATTGCAAATATTAAAAATATGTTTATTATATAGGGAATTTGAACACAGATTTTTAAACTTTTAAGTTCCCTTCAGTGATCCACTCTATCTCATATAACTAATACACATGATCAAACGATCTCCAATACACATATTTGCTGAAAAAGCACTCATCAGTTGGTCCAGATCATCACACACCCACACACACACACACACACACACACACACACATATATATATATATATATATATATATATATATATATATATATATATATATATATATAATAAAGTTCTCAGTCTATATTAAGATAGAAAATGCTCAAACTTTAATGGACAGGCTTCAATATACTCTGCCCTCCAACACTTTAGACATCCATACCATTGAAAATCTGATGGAATGCTAAAATCTCTTGTTGATTCCAATATTATAATCATGCTCATGTTGACTTTAAGTCACCCTGACCCCTTATGTATAGAATATTATCCATTTAAATACACTGAAGAGGGATGGGTAGGTTACAAGTTGATTCTGTAATATTTAAAATACAAATATACTTTTTATATATTTATTTGGGGTTTAGATGTAATACGGGGGATTTGAACACAGACTTTCAAGCTCCCTTCAGTGATTCCCTCTATTTCATGCAACTGAAACACATGATTATATACATGTGGAAAAGATAAATGATCTTCAATATATGTATTTTGTGCTAAACCAGCACTCATCAGTTAATCCATATTACCATTTCTCAGAAATATATAATCAGTATTTTAAACTCCAAGTATATATATATATATACTTGTATTTCAAATAGTAGAGATTCAGCCTGTATCATGCCTATTCTTCTTCTGTGTATTTAAAGGGATAAGGTCATATATATGAAGGGTCAGAGTGGTCCTATACATGAAATGTCAGAGTGACTTATAGTTAATATGGGCATGACTATTATATTGGCAGCAACAATAGATTTGGGCATTCCATCATCATATTTTTAATGTTGTGAATGCTGAAGAGTTGGAGGATGGAGTAAATTGAAGCATTTCCATTAAAGTTTGAAGATTTTCTATCTCAAATATAAACCAAGCACTGATTATATATATATGAGAGATGATGATCTGGACCAACTGATGAGTGCTGGTCCAGTGCAAAATATACATTTGGAAATCATTTTATCTTTTCCACATGTGTATGGTCATGTATATCTGAGACAGAATGGATCACTGAAGGAAGCTTGAAAGTCTGTGTTTAAATTCCCTATATTACATCTAAATTCCAAGTGTATATATATATATATATATACTTATATATTTATATATATCAAACTTATAATATTATATATATATATATATATATATATATATATATATATATATATAATAAATTAAGTTTGATATCTGTATTCATTTTTCAACATATGTAATATACAAATCAATATATATATATTGTAACATTTTCCATTTTGCTAGGCCTCTACACGCTAATATAAACTGCGCGTGAGTTGATCAAGCTATGTCAAAAAAGAAGAAAGTTATATTTCTATTCTAAAAACATAGCTATATTTCCTGATCAACTCGGCCTAGAATTATTGCTAAGTACAATCGTGAGCTGACTCAGTTTTTAATTTCTACATGAGGGCACCAGAGTCGTTAGACCCACTGAGTCGGCATCAAACATGTAACTCGTAAACTAAACAGAAAAAAAAGTGCTTTTAAACTAATTGGTATTGCATCATATCGTAACGAGAACTATTTTCTCCTTTTTGATTATTATTTCTGGGCTTGTTTAAATACATTGGCAAGGTAAATTCTGTTTTAAATCCCACTAAACTAATAATAAATTTAATACTAAAAAAAACAACTATTATTAATAACGCACAATGAAAAGGTTGATAAAAGTAAAATCTCTTTTATTCTAACAAACTAAACATATTTATAAGTTAAATTACAAATTAACTAAACAGGAAAGTACACACACACCAATCCAGATAATGAATCGATTAACAAAACAGATTAAGCAATTAAAGCAATTTAATAATGTCCCAAGATCTTGTATAAAATTCTTTATTAGAAAGTCCCTTGAATACGAAAAGTCTATATCCGGATGGTAGTCTAAGCTTAGATAAATAATTGTTTTCAAACTTTTAAGTCACTATCAGGAAAATTTATTCTTAACTTACCGGTAAGTTCATGTAGGTTTATGGGATCCCAGATCATGAGAATTTCCATTGGTCTCTCCTGCCGGCGTCTTCCATTATTGTTCCGTTCTATAGCTGGAGAAAAGGCACGGTTGTAGTGACCCTTTTATTGCAAAAAGCAGTCTTCACAAGTCCCATTTCCATGCTTGTGTGACAGCTTGGTACAGCAAGGGGCATACCTGTGTAGAAGTATATTTCTTGCCACAGGTTATGCTCGTGGAAACCTCCAACTTTCAGAGACGTAACTAGAAGTTAAAGAGAAGACCCAGATTGAAGTTGTCATCTCCTTTTTATATCGCGCTCCATTTTTGGAACTTCTGCGCACACTTTTGTCTTTTTATCAGTGTATAAGACAATAATCTTATACACTCTCTCTTAAATTTAAGTTACAAAGTTCTCTTTTTTTTAGCATTATTCTTCCATCTTTAATTAGCTAAAATATTTTTCTTTTAGCTTATACTTTTGGAATTCTTTTAATTTATCTGGATTAGTAATCTGTATGTCATTTATTCTTTCCAATTAGATAAAAAAAAATAAGAATGACAATTTTAACCTTCATTGCACGTTTTAACAAAAATTATACTAATCAAAAAAAAATCTAAATTTACTTTTTTAGCTTTTACCAAATGCCAATATATTTGTAACGTATATAAATAAACGTTACAATACCACCAGTGCCAGGAGATGAGAATAAAATAGGGGTTTACACTAATTTTATTCTTAAGTTTTTTAAATTCATATTCGTATTTTTTTTTTCCTGTAGTAGCGTGCTGATTCGGCTTTAACGCCCACTTTTAGGTCTAACACGGTGGGAATGGAAAATATTTCAACATTCATCTGTGTCCTATCCACTTTAGTGTAATATTAATGATAAGAAGCCCAAGTTATAAGCACAAACGAGCATTGCTCATCGTTCTGAGTCTTACAGGCTCATGGCAACTTGGTCCAACTTGATCCGCCTTCCCCTTTATTGGGATCTCTGCTAGAAATAGTCTGACGAGCATTTAAAGACGGTCTTATGTTCATATACTGCGGATAAGGACTCGGGGCTATGTTATTCCCCTCTTCAGTAACCGCCTACCCGGTCAAATACTTGTGACTTACATCTACATCAGCCACGGTCGTGTTTTTAGACATATATAAAAAAATATACATATATATTTTTTCTTTCTGGAAGTCATATTAAAAAAATATCTTCTTTCATATTTTAATAACCAGGGTTTAATTAGTTAGTTTTTTTTTTTTTATAATTTTTTTTCTTTTTTCAAAAAAATCATAATTTATTTTCCGGCTGTGAGTTTCTTTGAGTCATCATTGTAATGTTCTTTATCATTACAACTCATCTCAGGTTGTAGTTGTTAAATCGAAGCCCGAGTTGGGTCGCCATTGTAATGTTTTCCGTTTTGCTAGGCCTCTACACACTAATATAAACTGCGTGTGAGTTGATCAAGCTATGTCAAAAAAGAAGAAAGTTATATTTCTATTCTAAAAACATAGCTATATTTCCTGATCAACTCGGCCTAGAATTATTGCTAAGTACAATTGTGAGCTGACTCAGTTTTTAATTTCTACATGAGGGCACCAGAGTCGTTAGATCCACTGAGTCAGCGTCAAACATATTGTAACTCGTAAACTAAACAGAAAAAAAAGTGCTTTTAAACTAATTGGTATTGCATCATACCGTAACGAGAACTATTTTCTCCTTTTTGATTATTATTTCTGGGCTTGTTTAAATACATTGGCAAGGTAAATTCCATTTTAAATCCCACTAAACAAATACTAAAAAAAACAACTATTATTAATAACGCACAATGAAAAGGTTGATAAAAGTAAAATCTCTTTTATTTTAACAAACTAAACATATTTATAAGTTAAATTACGAATTAACTAAACAGGAAAGTACACACACACCAATCCAGATAATGAATCGATTAACAAAACAGATTAAGCAATTAAAGCAATTTAATAATGTCCCAAGATCTTGTATAAAATTCTTTATTAGAAAGTCCCTTGAATACGAAAAGTCTATATCCGGATGGTAGTCTAAGCTTAGATAAATAATTGTTTTCAAACTTTTAAGTCACTATCAGGAAAATTTATTCTTAACTTACCGGTAAGTTCATGTAGGTTTATGGGATCCCAGAACATGAGAATTTTCATTGGTCTCTCCTGCCGGCGTCTTCCATTATTGTTCCATTCTATAGCTGGAGAAAAGGCACGGTTGTAGTGACCCTTTTATTGCAAAAAGCGGTCTTCACAAGTCCCATTTCCATGCTTGTGTGACAGCTTGGTACAGCAAGGGGCATACCTGTGTAGAAGTATATTTCTTGCCACAGGTTATGCTCGTGGAAACCTCCAACTTTCAGAGATGTAACTAGAAGTTAAAGAGAAGACCCAGATTGAAGTTGTCATCTCCTTTTTATATCGCGCTCCATTTTTGGAACTTCTGCGCACTCTTTTGTCTTTTTATCAGCGTATAAGATAATAATCTTATACACTCTCTCTTAAATTTAAGTTACAAAGTTCTCTTTTTTTTAGCATTATTCTTCCATCTTTAATTAGCTAAAATATTTTTCTTTTAGCTTATACTTTTGGAATTCTTTTAATTTATCTGGATTAGTAATCTGTATGTCATTTATTCTTTCCAATTAGATAAAAAAAATAAGAATGACAATTTTAACCTTCATTGCACGTTTTAACAAAAATTATACTAATCAAAAAAAAATCTAAATTTACTTTTTTAGCTTTTACCAAATGCCAATATATTTGTAACATATATAAATAAACGTTACAATATCAAAATACAGGATATTCAAGTTACATGTAATGATTATAGTTTGAATTATCTTATGTTAATTAAACCAATTGAAACTAGAGGTTTTATTCCATATGAATCACATGTACCTATATGTCATAAGTTATCTGGATTGAAATCATTCTTATTTCTAAATGAAAAATTGTGCAAATATTCTAGTAATAAAATAAAAAATGTACATTTATTTGTTAATGACTTATTGAAAATTGGTTATTATAAAATGCTATTACTAATATTATTAAAAAATTTAAAAGGAATCAATAATATAATAAAATTAAAAATAAAAATAATATCAAAATGAAATGGATTTCAATGCCATTTCTATTGGTTCAGCAGGTCAAGTTTATTAAGAGAATTTGTAATGGTTTGTGTCATATTGCTTTTTTCTCAACAAATAATATAAATAGATTACTTAATAACTCTAAAATTCAAAATTCAAAGTTTAATCAAAATTCTATTATGTATAGATTGATATGTGGATGTGGCTTACAATACATAGGTGAATCTAAGTGTACATTTGAGAAGAGAATAAAAGAGCATATGCTTTTATATAAAAGAATTCAAAAAGAGAAACAATTTGGAATAGATGTAAATAAACCTTCATCATCTATTATATTTGATCATAATAAATCTTGTCAATATGGATTTAAATTTGATTATTAAAATATGAAAATTATTCAAATTGAACATTGTCATAATAAACGTAAAATAAAAGAGGCTATGTTGATTTCAAGAAATCATCAAATGTTAATGAATCGCCAGTCATCAAATGTTAAGATAACAAAATTATGGGAAATCTGAATTGATCTGTGGGTATTGTTGAAGGTTGTCTGTTTTGATTATTCAATGTTATATAGTTGATAAAGACTACAAAATGTTTAGTCGAAAGTACTTCTAAAAATAATATAGTTTATGTAAATTTTACTGTATTTTGATATATATATATATATATATATATATATATATATATATATATATATATATATATATATATATATATATATATATATATATATATATATATATATATATATATATATATATATATATATATATATATATATATAAGAGTTTAACTCTTAAAATATTAGTGAATCTCCTTGCTGCACTAAATAGAATTTTTGAAATGGTATCACAATTTTTAGTAAGTTTAAAACTTTGTTTGGATAATTTTTCTTTAATGAATCAACCTAGACCTCGGTTACTGACTGATAAATAGATCTACTCAATTTTAATTAAAAAATAAAGCAAGAGAAAACGATGTTTTTCTGTAAAGGAGTATATGATGGATAGATTTTACTCATAGATAGATAGATAGATAGATAGATAGATAGATAGATAGATAGATAGATAGATAGATAGATAGATAGATAGATAGATAGATAGATAGATAGATAGATAGATAGATAGATAGATAGATAGATAGATAGATAGATAGATAGATAGATAGATGGATGGATGGATGGATGGATGGATGGATGGATGGATGGATGGATAGATAGATAGGTAGATAGGTAGATAGGTAGATAGGTAGATAGGTAGATAGATAGGTAGATAGGTAGATAGATAGGTAGATAGGTAGAGAGGTAGGTAGGTAGATAGGTAGGTAGATAGATAGGTAGGTAGATAGATAGATAGATAGATAGATAGATAGATAGATAGATAGATAGATAGATAGATAGATAGATAGATAGATAGATAGATAGATAGATAGATAGATAGATAGATAGATAGATAGATAGATAGATAGATAGATGAGCGTCTTAATTTAAACAAAATCCTACAATAATTATTTTTAAAGTTTATTTTCAATTCAGATTATAGAGACATTATTTTGTTTTGACATGTTATTTTTATTCTTATTCTTTACTTGCTGCTATTAAATCAAGTTCATTTTTAGTTTAATACTGTTAAATTAGGCTTTATAAAATATTTAAAAACAAGTTTACTAACATAAATATGAAATGTGGTATGTATATTTTATTCTATTTGTTAAATTGTGCAAATATGTTTTTTAAAAAAAAATAGGTGTTAAGAGACTAAAAACGACGAACATGCGCATGCAGCGAATCCATGTATAAATTACTCAACTTGAAAAAATATTCTTTTTAGTAGCTATAAATAATTTAATTAAACAAATAAAAGTATGACATTTGATTTCATAAAGTTTACTATGTAAGTGTATTTGTGAATTAAGACTAGTTTGTATAATCATTGTAAAACCCATCTCTACTAGATTATTTTTATTTATTTTATTTATGTCATATTTTTTTATTGAAAACAATTAAGATTGCACTTTTTAAAGTATCATTGAAGTAATCTTTATACTATACATGAAGTCTATCTCTGCCATGAAAATCATGCTGAAAATTCAATATAAAGTTTTGTATTCTTCATTCATTTCATATGTTCAATTCAATGAAGATGTGATTTTACAATAATGGACGCTATACATTGGTCTTATAATCTTACCATTGTATTTTTAAAAATTTAGTGAACATCCTTAAATACAGACATTTAAACATTATATTTGAAAGATCATTGTCATGTAGTTTATTTCCATGATTCAGATTCTAATAAAATGAATGATTTTTTTCAAATAATTATGCCACTTAACTATTTGATTATTGAATGTCAAATTCTATTTCTAATTTCACCTAGAGACTAAAACAATGATGGAAAAACACTAACAACAATTATTATCAACTAGTTGGTGAACAATCCATATGAGTAATGTTTTCTTACTTTGTTTTCTATAGGGAAGCCAAGAGAGGGCTATTGGAAGATCTTTGTCTTGAAATAGAATATTTAATGAATGTTTCAATTATCTGACAGTTTAAATTTATTCAATGCTTTTTAGTCTAAAATACCTGCAGTGCAATCTCAAATCAAAAAATGTGTTATGCAGCTATATAGTTCATTTATTTACCAATAAAAAATTTAAGGTACTATCATGTCTATCTTGAATTATAATATGAAATATGACAATGTGTTTCTTATCTTAACCCATGATAGAATAATGTGCTAATATTATATTTTGCATTAAATTTGGCAAAATTTCTATTGAAATGTTAGAAATGATTGAAACTATATTAAGCAATGAGTCTTGGGCATGTTTTTGAATGGTTTGTAAGATGTTACAATGGTAGGAAGAAAACTAAATGAGTTGTATGAAAATATGAAGCACATTGTCACATTTCATGTCATACTCATGATCCAGACACATTAGTATTATAATATATTTGTGGTTAAATAACCAAACTATGTTGTTACACAACCCATGCATAAATTTGAAGATAGCATTGCAACATGCTTGGAGATAACTTCTGACCTTTTTACTGGGAAACATTGTGTACTCAAAACTGTAACTATGGTTTTTGCAAGCAATCTAAATATTATAATTACTTAATGATTGAGTATATATTTTTACTGCAAATTTTTACCTATATTTGTTTAATTTCTAGAGAGTTTTTTTATTTATTTACAATTTATGTACAAGTATAATATATAGACTACTAATAGTCTGAATTGCATGAATTCTAGCCCTTCTATCTTTTGAGCAAAGTTATATGTAAAGACTGTAATTTCTATAATTCGTACATTACTGGAAAAGTTGAATTGTTAAAAATCTGTTTAAAATCTGAATGCTATGTCAACACTTCCAATACATATTTAATTCTCAAATACTATTCTAGATTAAAAGTTTATTTTAATAACAAATAAAACAAACAAATTATACTATCAATTTCTAATGTCAAGTCATTATTAATTTAGCAAAAATTTAAAAAAAACATATAATCAGACTTTAATATTCAAAATATGTTTATAAAATGTTAAACTTATTTTTAAAATGTGTAAAAAAAAACAATTAGTTGAAGTAATTCCAAAAGTAAAAATTGTGATTCTATTCCAAAAGTCTATGGTCAATAACAATAAAAATTGGGAAAATAAGATAATAGCTTCTAATGTCAGATTATTATATTATTATATCAGCCAAGAATAAAAGAGATTTATATCTGTGATATACTTTTATATAAAAAAGGTAAACTATTACTTAAGCTATATGGAATTCCCATCTATCTGTGGTAGTTCAAATTGCAATTTTATGCTAAAAATTAATCCTCTCTCCTTCCAAAAATATTATTATAATATTTCTACAGATTTAATGTCCTTTAAAAATATGTCACTTACTTGATATAATATAACATGATCAAGCAATGCAATGTTAACCACATACTTTTTTATAAAGAAATGAAATTTCTTCATAGTCCATATAATGTCTATTAGTTTGCAAATGTAAAAATGCATTTCTACAGTAAAAATTTATTTATAACAAAACAATTGAAAGAAAAAATATGCTAACACATCAAATATTCGTGTGAAATTACATCACTTAAAGTCAATATGGAAAAATAAGGGCTGCTTACAAATTATCTGATAAACATGAATAATAATTTCTTCATATCAAATAAATGAAAGTTGATAATAATTTTAAATGCATAATTTTTTATTTAATTATTACTTAAAAACAAAAAACAAATGTATGAATACTTTTTAAGCATGATTTTATGGATTACTTTTATGAGTTGCCACTTTTATATTACTATATTAAATTTCTGCTACTTTCAAATAAATAAAAAATCTTCATTAAGTAAATAAATAATTATAATACATTTACTTATTTTATTTTTATTAAATTAGTCTTAAAAATATTTGATAATAAGAAATATTTAATTAGGATAATTATATTTAATTTTTAAATATTTCTATTTTACCTTATAATTATTGTTATGTATTTGATTTTGTTCTTTGCAAAAATCATAATCTGGGAATCAAAGATACAATTCAATTTGTAATGTAATTTACATTTAGATTTAATATTTCTAATTATTTTTATTATTAGTGGATATTATTTATTTTTTGTATAATCTTAGTTTGTATATGTTTTAAATAAATTTTAGTTTTGATTATCCTATGTTTTTTCCAAATCTCCTTTACCCATTATCAAATATCTGAAATGTTGAATATGATAAATATTTTAAAAGAAACCATTATTTTTTAGAACTTATAAGCATTTATAATCAAAAAAAAAGACAGACATCATTTGTGATGATAAAAAAGATTAGTGGTGATAAGAAGTGAGTGGGGAAAAAGAATTTAATTTCAAGGACTCATATCTTTCCAATGCTATGAGAAAAATTTCATAATATAATTAATAAAACCAATAAATTTTTAAATTTATCTTCCTCCCCACATTTTTTTGAGAGGAATTCTAACTTACTTTCTCCAGATTCAGTTGGGATAGTTTGCATGTCTATAGTACAAAATTTATTATAAAATATTAATCTTGATATCATGATAGTACCCATAAGATAGTCTGAGCTTTTTGATATAGCTGGAATATGGTAAATTTTAATATAGTAATATTATTTTAAGGAGCATATTTTCATTATACAACTTCTTAGAGATCTAGATATGTACTGTTAAAACATTTCTTTTTTATGATGCAACTAGTACTGGAATTGTATTTTATTATAATATCAAATTACAAAATTTTCTATTGTTCTTACTATAAAAGATTAAATCTTAACATCCCTCTTCTGTGTATTTAGATGGACAAATTAAAATCCTATATGAATTAATGTTAACATGGGTATGACAATAATATTGGCATTAACAAGGGCTTTGATTGTTCCATCATCAGAATTTCAATAAAATGGATGACTGAAGAGTTGGAGGGTGGTAAGGATTAAAGCTTGTCCATTAAAGTTTTAAAATTTGCTATCTTAACATAAACTGAGTACTGATTGTATATATGTATGGGAGATAATGATCTGGATCAACTAACTGATGACTGGGTTTAGCATGAAATACATTTATTGGAGATCATTTATCTTTTTCACATGTATATGGTCATGTGTATCAGTTGTATAAAATGGAATGGATAATTATGGGGTATTTGAAAGCTGAATTCAAATGCCCTCTAAATATATATATTGAAGCAATATATATGCACTTCGCATATATAATTTTAAAAAATCGTAAGAAATTTTTAAATGAAAGCCTTTTCAACATTTTGCTAGGCAGAAAGTATATATATATACACAAACAAAATATATTAGAGCTCATTAATTCTAAACTGATTTAAATTAATTTAAAACAAAATATTTTATTAATTACCAACGGTAATGATATTTTATAATTAGGTGGATGGAAATGACATTATGTTTATAGAAGTAATTAAATTCTAGATAAACTGATCGACTACTTAAAGATAAATGTCATATGTTGTTTAATCGAAACATGATGTTTTATTTTGTTATAATCCCTTTTCAAAGCAAATTTTGTAAAGTCTGTATTTGGTCAGTACACCACAGACCACAGAAAAGTATAGGACTAATTTCCAACCAATGAATTCGAACCACAATAAAAATTGACAAGGCAATTCAGTGAACTATAAATAGGGGTCTCTCAGAAAATAAAATTATTATGCTTTTGTTTATGCTTTGATTCTTTGTTACTATTTGTCCACTCATTCTGCCTTGTTCATTGAAGTCATTATTAAAAATATTATTGCAATCCGAGTAGAGAAGCTTGCCATCTGCTCTACTGCAGACAAGCTGGCGGTGTGCTTTAGTTTAATCATGAACTAGAGAAGTTGCCATAATGTACTGAACTACCATTACAAGCTGGCAGAGTGCTTTAATTCAATCAGAAGTTGTCACAACATAGTGAACTACCATTAGATTGATTGTTGTGTCCAGATTATATCTGAACTGTATGCTTCCTAACTTTAAATATTCAAATATTCTATAGCTTTGGGAAAAGACCTGTTATCATTTGAGCAAGAGAAACACACCCATATGCTGCCACTGAATAAAATCAAACTGTGCATTATTGAGGACTACTGCAGTCAGCAAGAATGATCCAGAAGCTTCACAAAATACCAGCAAAGACAGCTATAATATATCTACTGGGCCACAAAAAGTCTACTGGTACCTGAATTTAGAACATGAATTATTAATGATGAAAAAGGTAATTTGTATGAACTTTGATTATATATTATTATGACTTTGTTCATTGACATTAGATATTTAATCTCCTATATATCCATACTTTATTTCCACTGAAATTTTTGTTCTGATTTATTTTATGTAAAAATATATATGTTTAAAAATAATAATGGTGATGGCTTGCTTAATTTATTAGATGCACTACAGTTGAATTAGCGTCACATTAAAAGAAATATTTATAACAAAACAACTAGCCAATTATTGCAAACCCTCACCATTTGCTAACAGTTTCTTTAGTATTATTTTGTTATTTGTTTTAAAATATGAGTTAATAATGATCATTTCCATTAGCCTGCAATGTATTAAGGGTTATAATAATTATTTAACCATTAACATAAATACGGGTGGTTCTCTACTTTCATACAATTCACTATTCCATATAAATGCAATAGAAAAAGATATAACTTATAGAATTTTTTATCAAAAAAAAAGAAAAAGAAGAGTACAATTCAGCTATCTCTTGATAAATTTATAAAGAAAACACTAGCTATTAATCAATGAAGTATTATTTATGTACTGTATATTTTTAAGTTTTTATTCCTACTAGTGTGTCTATTATATCGCAGGCATCATTCAGTACTTATATATACAGAATAATGATTTACATTTTTATACATATTAAGTTGTAACATTTTAATATTGTTAATTTTAAAGTCATAATAAATTTATTTTTGTTAATTTGAGATATCTTTTCATTACTTTTATTCTTAGAGAATTCTCCTTCATCAATCACATAAAAATTTAAGATTTTGGTTTGTCTATCATCTGAGATCACAGCAATTATTTTCTCATACAGTAAATCCTGCTTCAAAAAACAAAATCTAAAATGTAACTATGAATAGGAGTAAAAGCCTACGCAAATTTAAAAATATTTTCAAATAGTTAACATGTCATTTTATTTATATAATCACAATAAGTCTAATAAACCCAATGAAAAAAGTATTGAATTTTAAATTTTCTGAAAAATCCGTAAAGCAATTTACTAATAAATATTTTTATCACACAAATTTTTTAATAAAACCAATAACTATATATCCTTATACATTTTTAATAACTATAAATATTAATCTTTTATCTCGTTCTTACTTATTTTTGACTGATTTCTTTTGCATAAACTGTTTTATATTATATATTATGTGTGTTATTCTACATTTTTTTTAATTTTTTTTAATGATTTAACATATTTCTGTGTCACTTTAAATATTTCATTAACAATGTAATAAAATTTAAGGTAATATTTTTTTTAAAAAAAAAAGTAGAAAACTGCCTGTATATGCTAATACACCTCATTAAAAAATAAATATCTTAAAACCACTTTAGTACATTTCAACTTTTGTATACATTTCAGGAACCAATTAGGTACAAATGTTGAGGACTGCCTGTATTGCAGATTAATGACCTCTGGATAGATTAAACGGCTGCATAGACAGATTAAATAAATTTAAAAAATGTTATTTTTATAGTTATTAAAGTTTACAATTTTAAGCAGAATACCCTCACAAGTTTGGGTTAGGCAGGCATGAGAAAGGATATTTGTGTGTATTAAATTTTCTTAAGCAAATATACTATTATTTTAAGCTGATTTGTATATAGAAACTTTTATTGTCCAGAAACAAATGTAAAACAAATGTGTTTTCCTGCCACTCATACTCAATTACTGAGCTTGAGTAGTGTTTATTCAATAGATGCTCATTTCTACAGTATATCATATGTTATATATATTCTTTGATTGTTTATAAATAGGTGTAATGCAGATGTTGTTCCTTCCACTTACACTTCCTTATTATTATCATTTTTTACCAGGCAGATGTCCATTCCTACCACTTAGTTTGTAAGTTTCAGTCACTAATGCCAAGTAAATGTATGATTTCTATCTGGGCATTCGGTGATATTTATTTGATTAATATTAAAACAGGTATTTAAAAACATCTGACTGTGATATTTTGTTTTCCTTATTCAAGTGACTTAGTATTACTTTTCCAAGCACTACAGCATGAAAATATTTATGTTAATCTAGTTCTTCTAATAGTATAGTTTATTAAAGGATTTTTAGCATATCCAAAGCTGGGAAGATTAAAAAGTCTTAAAACTGGGTTATATTAATAGATATTAATAGAGAGTCTGTATCTACCCAGGGACTATTAAGTTACATAGGGGCATATATTGTCCATGCATAATAAAGCAATAAATATCTAATCATATTAATTTTTCATCAAACTAGCTAAGGCAGTTAAATAAAACAATAGATCATTAAGTGTTGTTATTCTAAAATTAATCCTGAGTATATGACCAATAGACTGTTTCTCGAGGGTTCAGTCAGTGGTATTAGTATTTGTTTGGTGATTATATGTATACATAAATAAATCATAATTTCTCATTATTCTAGCATTTGTCTTTTATTGTAATCAATTAATATATGATAAGAATCTCTTGCATCTGAGTTTAGCTGAATATTTTTAAAAAAGTTTGTAACCACATGATGTCAGAATGTGGAGCTGCATGCAAATTATTCTTAGATGATTTTCATGTTATCTGTGCATGTTGACCATTACAATATATTCCATTGTTTATTGACATCTTAATTAAATTATTCTAAAATCTCAGTTTTAAAACTATATCATCAACTTTTACGAGACCTTATATTATTAAGAGATCTATAAAATCATTTTAAATTTTTTTTAAAAATTATTAGACAATTTACAATTGAATGATTTAAATAACAAAGTTTTGATCTTGCATAAGACACAATTTATCTTAGGCTCAAATCTTGTGAGAAGTCGCATATTATGAATGTATGTGTAAATATATTTATGGATTTATATATGCATGCACATTAAAAACAAATTTTGTTTTGATTATATATTAAATTAAAATATGTTCAGAAACTGCATTAATAGTTCATATATCCGGGAGTCAATTTAGATTTAAATCACTATTTAGTAAAAGCAAGACTGAAAGTGAATGTTGATAATATAAAAAAGGTATATACATAAACATGTGCAAAAGGAAGCAATAACAAAAACAGCAACATGAATATAAAGAAATAACAGAAGAAAAAAAAGTTTGCAAACTTTTTAGATTGTCGTAATATGTTGAAATTAATTATTATTGTAAATTCAAACAGAGTAGTACAATATTTAAATAAAGTCTAAAAAAAAATCTCAACCAGAAATAATAAGCCATGTCAATGTAAAGAAAGTCAAGAAATAAGAAGAAACAATTAACAAAATGGAAAGATAAACCTAGAAAAATTCAGTTGTAATTTCTATTTTGGACTATTTCCATTAACTAATATTATATGTTAAATGTTTTTTGAAAAATTTAGACTTGATTAAAATTTTCAAATACATCCAATTGTCAACAATAGGACCCTGATTAGTATACAAAACAATGTTTCAAGGGTACTATTTTCCTCTCTTCTTCAGGTGTTACTGACCTGATCAATGGCAGTGCTAGCAAGAAAAATTCATAAATATTAAATTTAAGGCACCATTCTCACCAACAAGGTTCATCTGTCAAAGACAGAATTCAGTGAAAATTTCATATACTTAATTAATCTACTCTGTCAAAGACAATACTCTATAGAAATTTTGCATACTTATCTTATGAATATCTTCTTGCTTTATCCTTATCTTAAGGGCAATTAATTTTGCCTTAAGAAAAAAGTTTAGAAATCAAAAGGACCCTCATAGATAAGTAAATGAATTTTCTCAATATTGTTGACTTTGATAGAATAGCCGTTATATAAAATTTCTACTGATTGTTATCTTTAATAGAATAATTTAGTTAGATAGGATGTTGCATCAATTAAATTCAATATTCCTGAATCTAAAGATCTCAGGCTTGATTTCCTTGCTAATATTGTCACTGGTCATGCCTACATCACACCTGAAGAAAAGATAATAATATCACTCAAAACATTGTGATATATATTAATCTGTATGCTACTACTTACAGTTGAATTTATTTGAAAACTTTAAACATGTTTGAATTTATATGAAAACATTTAACAATTAATATTAGATGATATAATATTAGATGATAAATATAGTCTAGCATATAATTATAGTTACAAAACCATCATCACAAACTTTCAAATAAACTATAGAAAAATGTAAATTCATATCGGAGCTGAAGTAATAATAGTAAGTTTTTCCCAAAACCTGTAATCCAAACTTAATTAGTAAATCAATAAGTAATTATTTTAATATGGAAATTGTTAATAATATCACTTTTGTTAAAATGAAGTTGGAAATATTGGACTTGAGTGATGCAATAATTGTTAACAGCAATCATATCCTTACTGACTCTAGTGCAAATCTTAAAACCTCTCAACATAAAGTTAAAGGCTCCAAAACATCTAAAAGCATTATTTCTCAACAAAATGTTTTAATGGAAAATTTCACAGAATTACTAGATAATAAATTAAGCTCAATCAACTCCTACAGTGGTCAATGCCTCAGGCAAAAATACACATTTTAAACCTATATCATCACAAAGATTAGATAAAATGCAAACCCAAGTACAGGTTCCCACAAAAAATAACAATGCATCTAAATTCCAATTTACAATCTTCCAGCAATTTCAATAAAATAGCTAATGACATTGTATCTTTTACTGCAACCAACTCTAAAAACAAATATGATAAAACCAATAAAAGTGACTTTAATTTGCCAGAGGTCAAGACATCCATACCTAATGGTGGACAATCATATCTCAATTTAGATTCTGAAAAATTTCCTCCACTTCTCAAAAATGTTAGCACTGATCTTCATCAAAATAGAAATCCTACAGATAGGATTGACATCCATACCTAATGGTGGACAATCATATCTCAATTTAGATTCTGAAAAATTTCCTCCACTTCTCAAAAATGTTAGCACTGATCTTCATCGAAATAGAAATCCTACAGATAGGATTGAACCCGATATATCTAATTCCACCAGTTACAACATTTTGCAAAGGCCATAACAATGAAACAATCACATATGCTAGCACTGTAATTTTTAAAATAAATGCTTCACAAATGTGGTACCACAAGTCTAAACATAGACAATCCTCATGAACTCCTGCTAGATATTACTGATATGGCAGTAAATATTACTCACAGTAATAACTATAGTCATAATAAAGATGATCATCTTGATTGCTCCATGTTGGATGATGAAACATATTCCAAGACAAATGATAATTTTAATAAATCCATACCATTAACTTTATATAAATCACTACTAAATTACTATAGTGAAAAATCCTTAATATTAGTGATAACTGATATACAACTTTCATTAATCAGGCTCCCATTAGACAGACTATATGAGCTCATAAATTATTAGCAGCTTGGAAAAGGCATACGCACCTTACTCACTCTTTCCAATGAATGCTACATTATCATAGAGTTTAAATCATGGGCTGATAGAATGAACTTTAAAAATAATTATTGTTCTCTTGCTGGTTTGGTTTTCCACTATATTGATATGAACAGGCCCATCACACTCCAGGGTAGAATTCAAAACTTCATAGCACAGCTTACACAGCATGACCTGAAGAATATTCTCATAAATTTTGGAACAGTAAATAAGTTCCATTATTTAATTAACCCTTACTTAAATGATCAGATATTCTCAAACACAGTTGTCTTTGTGTTCACCCTTTAAAAAACATCTCTCCCACTGACATTCCTATGATCATCTCAGCCAGAGGATCTCCAATAGTTTTCTTTGTGTGGTGTGCAGCCATAATGCTTTCATTGTCTTCAATGTACACATCTTATCAAAAACTGTCCACTTAAAATTTGTGACAAGTGTGACACCAGGAAAAACAAATCACACCAGTGTGATGTCATCTCAACTAATATCAATGTGTCAGATGCAATGAATAACTGTAGACCTTTTCATCACAGCTTAGATAATAACCTCATGCATGATGACAAATCTAAACAGTTAATTATGTCTACAATCATTGATTCAAATGAACATAGCATCCATATAAATGAAAAACAACTAACCTTCTAATACACTGAAAAACAACCCTAGTAGTTCATTAACAATACCAACTGTAATCACAAATGACGTCATCATCACTCATCAACTTGAATCTGAAAATAATGGTATCAACACTAATAGAAACATCCATCAACTAATCCAAACAAACATGAATACTCAACAGCCAATAAACTTCAAAACATTGGTGACTATGGACCTGATAAATGTTTTAGCTCCCAACACTGAGCCATAAAATTTCTCAGCTTGATAGTCATCTCATACAATAAACAACCAAAATACATAGCCTTAATGACTACAGTACCAATGGTACTCAATCTCTGCCAACCCTGAAATACCATCTGGAACTCACAACAAACAAAATAAATCTCAAAATTCCAAAAAAACTCAAAAAGACAGACAATTCCAAAAATAATCAATCAAACATCCAAGACACATTTTTTTACTTCCCATAAAAGCTCTGGGAAGATTAATAAAAGGAAATCAAATATTATTAAATAAGTCCAGTTCTGAAGAGGATAGTGACCTGATTTCTCTTAGTCTGTATTTCCCCTGTAATCATCAAGACCTGCAATTAAAAATTAACAAACATCATAACTATGTATATTGTTCACACCAGCCCCTTAGCTTCAATTGAAGGCCCAATATTTAAGCATCAGGCAGTCTCTGATACTGAAGATTTCCTTGGGGAGCCATAACTGATGTCACCCAAGTTATCTCAAATTTGTTTTAATGAGCTCAAACATCCAGGCCTCTGTAACTCTATTAACTTTCAGAATTTTTTACTTGTCTATGTCCACACACATAAGAATGCTTCCACATTCCACAAGATAATTCACATATTAAACTCAATTTTCAGTAACCAATCCACTCCTGCTATACTACTTGGAGACTTCAATACCTCCTACAGTGACTTCAATAAAAGTTTTCTTCACTTAGTAAATCACCCATTTCTATCTGGAAAGGGCTTCTTTCCTCCCAATGCCTTCTCCTTTTATAAAGGAATAAAAGGTCTCAAATTGATCTGATGTTCTACACACCAGACCTTCACTTTGACATCCATGCAGTCCTTGTTTCTTTTTCCTTCTCTGACCACATGACCTTGGTTGTTGATCTGAATTCCAACAAGATGCCCCTAACACCAATCAGTCACAACAAAACCATGCACATGGTTGGGAACTCCAACATGATGGAGTTCATAGTTTCAGAGGCTTGCATACTCTTTTGGAAAATCAACATCTTAGCTGTTCCAGCAGAAGAGAGCTAGTTTGTCTTTATTGGAAATCTGAAGTCTGTTCTAAATCATTATTCCAGAAATATTAAGGTCTCCAACAGCCTGCTAAGATATTTGTTGACATCAACACACAGACAAAACAGCAAAGATACCCCAATCCTCAAGAAATGATTGCATTAAAGAATCTCTATAAAATCAAATAGAAATCATTGGCAAAATACATATCCATCAGGAAAGCCAAATCATACCTTCCTTATCATGATTGTTGGACTAAAATAACACCTTCTTCAATCAACACAAATAGAAACTTCTTTATTGGTCCTCCAATGATGCAAATCATTAGTAACCATTTATGACAGGTTATGCAGGCCAGATGTGCTCCACTATATAAAAATTAGCTTCCAGAAGTGGCTCTGGGACCACATGATATCTCTGTGGCATCAATGCAACATAAACTTTCTTTTCTCTTATGTGGAACACATATGGGTTTACATGACATACCCAAATTTTTTCTTGCTCATATAAGCACATTTACCATGCCAATTATATTCAAAATGATTGATCATTTAGCTACACAAAATAGATTCATTCTAAATTTATAACCAATAGCCCTCATGTTCTTCCTTAAAAAAGTCAAACCAATCATGGATTTATCAAGCATTCAGCCCATATCCATGTTTCCTTTAATAATTAAAATTTATGAAAATGGTGATTAAGGATCGAATGCGGCCTCTCATTCATAAGCACATCTCCACAAACCAGTATGGAAAGAAGGGCTCATCCATGTCTCATGCCATGACTAAAGTTACAGCCCTAATAAATTTTATCAGAAATCAATGCAAGTCTAAACCAATTGCCATGTAACTTGATATTGCTATGGCATTCAACTCAGTCAGGGTAGATGTTATTCTTGATATTCTGGCAGAGTATGATATTCTGGGTGCAATAATACAGCTAATTGGCAATCTCCTTCATAACAGAGAGATTTTGTTTCTCTGGATGGAAATATTACACTTGGTTTCAGACCATATAAAGCCATCCCACAAGGCTGATCCCTCAGATCTCTTTACTGCATATATTAACCATCTACTGGTGAACATGGAAAAAGCTTACTTGGTGTATTTATTCTAAATCAACAAATAAATCTATTTGCCTATATTGATGATATTATGGTCATACTCCCTAATGTCAGGCTCATTCCTCAGCTAATGTCAATCATTCAGCAATTCCCTGCCAATTTTTTTTATCTTAAAGTGAATCATGACAAATCTGCCATCTGGCAAATCAAATCTGGTAAACAAATTAACTCAGTCTTCACATCAAGTCCCTGAAGATTCTTGGGATTCCCAATTTTCAAATTAACCACAGCCATGGCAAAAGACATTCAGGAAAGGATCACACAAATCACTGAAAATATTACTAACTCACTCTTCAAAGTCTATCTGTTATTCTTTGGGAAGGTTGGTCTTCTTAACATGATTTTCATGCCTAGAATATCATATTATGCCTTCTTTATTAAATACACAAAAACATTTCCAAAACAAAATCAATCGTTTATGCTTCAGACTACTCTGGAAAGGTTGAACTGTTGCGGTAAACCTTAGAGGACTTCAATGCCCCAGGAAAATCAGTGGTCTGTCTTTTTATTCTATCCAAGCTTTCATCCTGCAGAAAACATTTAACACACTGGAATGGTCAGAAACATGTGATTCCTTAGCATAGTGCAGAATTCGACCACCACACAAAACTGCAGCACCATCTAGGTAGTGAAGCCACCAGTAGTACGAGTTCGAACATAGTTTATCGGTTCCACAACACAATCTATGAAACAACACATCTGATGCCACACTAGTAAATATTTCTTTAGGCATGGGGACCAGGGAGATGCAAGAGAATCAAGAATTTTATTTTGAGTTAGCTAATAATAACTTTAACATCAAACATTTATATTTAAAGAATTGAGGAAACATATTGAATGGGTATTGAATAAATAAAGATGTGACGGCAGACGTGAAGTTTGAAATTATTTATTTAAAACATTTTAATAATAAATCATTTAACTAATAATATTTGGTAAGATTTAAAATATCAGTAGTGGGATTTTCCGATACTGTTAGATATTAAAGAGATACATTTATTTATATAGCTGACGTAATCTAGCTGCCTAAATTCTTGAGCAAGTATTTCAAGAGCATGCCTTCAGGATTTATATTTTTGCAATGCAAGAGTCTAAATTAGGATTTATAATAGTAGTGGCAGACATATATTTATTTAATTAAATAAGATATTTATAAATTACTATGGACAGACATTTATTTGAGAGTGAGTTATGTCACTAATGTAGAGACAGACTTATATATCGAATAATACAGTTAATTATTAAAGACATGTGGTACATCTAGAAAGACAATATGAGGGTGGCAGCATATTGAGACTGCAGAGCCATGGATGAGTTGAGAGTGACAGGTGGGCATTTGCCATAGGCCCAAAGAGATAAGGTGTCACATAAGCATAACTAGGGGCAAGTGGTTCATGCCATGATTACTTCCTAGCTGCATGATGGTCATCAAGCCCTATGGGAACATTCATTTTGTCCGCTTGGGTAGGGTGACTGGGATTATTTCAAATCCAATAGAATCTGGAGTATCCAAGGCTTATAAGAGGTCATCGTGTCTCTAAAACATAACACATGTATAATTCACAGAATCTTCTGTTAAGAAGATTTAAATATATTTTATAACCCGGCACTACATCATCAACATTTAATAAAGAACATTTTTGACTCTCAAAGAAATATAATTTATGGAATTATTAAAATTTAATAAAATATAAAAACAATAAGTAAGCTAGGTGAGTATTAATAACTAATATGTCAGCCATTTGTTAAGTAGTAGACCCCTGCATTACAATAAATAAAGCATTGAATATGTGTTGATTTATATGAAAATATTTAAGTAATTTATGGAAGTAAATATTAATGATTTGACATGTATCCACTGTTTCAAGCAATCATAGATTTATACTTAGAAAATTATGAGCATGCTATAATTGGATAATAAAATGTAAATTTTAGAAATATGTACCCAAGAAAGATAGAATTATGCAAGCTAGATTATTAAAGAAATTTACAGAATGAATTAATAATTAAATTCAGTTTTACAGATTATAATTTTACAAGTTATATAGAGTGAGCTATAGCGTGATTATTTAGAATACTCTAGAGAATTTGGATACAGGTACCTGTTTATACGAAGTTTTCAAGTTCAGTAGTCAGTAGCAAATTGTTTATTATTTCAGAAGTAGCAGTTATTTCCAGCATTTAGATGATTCATTTAATTTAACAGCAGCAGCAGCTTTCTAATTGTTTGGGGCAGCAGATCTTTTTGGTTGATTTTGCGGAGGGCACATATGTAGGTTCACGGGTATACTATCGACCATCTCCAGGGAGAATGGTCTTTGGCACTTTCTACTCGAACATACTGGGGTAGGTGAATTAATATATATATATATCTGGAGACTCTCAACTGATCGAGAGCACAGCTAAAGTTTTTACTGAAAGTTCTGAGAAAGTCCAAAATGTCCTCCTTTCTAGATCTTATCTTTTAACTTTTCTTATATTTTATTTTTGGATGCAATCATTTGCCCCGAGAATAATCAATACATTCTTATACATTTAATTTATATAGAAAGCTGCTTTTCTATTCGATTTTATTTTTACATTTAGATTTTGGAATTAAATATTTTAGGAAATTTTTCTTTTTAATTAATCTATTATCTCTCACCAACCGTTACTTTTAAAATTTCAAATACAAAAGGGAATATACAATTATTTTACTTTTACTTAGATTATGATCAATTTTCTAAAATTATTATTAAATAAAAAATTTAAACACAGCAACAAATAACGAACTTTATAATTTAAAATAAATTGTTAAAATTATACATTTTTAAATAACTAAAAGAAAAATACAAACTATATCATTTATTTTTATTTATTGCTTTAAATTTTGTTATCGAAATGTGTGTGCATTTACGGTGAATTTTACATATGTTTGTACATTTTTAATATTGCTACACACACAATTCGATACCAAAAAGTTTAAATTTGGGTAGGATAGAGTGGTGAGTGAAAGACGATAGAAAAAGGTGAAACTTAAGATTCGAATGCAAATCTTACTGTTTCAACACTTTATAATCTCACCCATGCCTTTGCATATCATGATATTATAAATAAGGTAGTCCCAACTGACCAGCCTCCTCCTTATCCCCAATCCTGGATATTAGCTTTAATCCATCATCTAAAACAACATCAACCCATTACACAGTCCACATTTGATCACAAAATCAAGCTATGGGAAGCTTATAACCTTATCTATCCAAATCAACAAAATTTATCAATAAGCCTTAAGATTAATAGTCATAAACTATTACATCTCCTTAAAAGATGCAGTCTTGAGGCAAAATTCTTTGACTTCACTGTTAAAATTAACCTGTCTGCCCTACCCACCAATTCTTTCCTGAATTTCAAAAGTGGGTGTAACAAGATCAATTCAATCTGCAGCCTGTGCTCAATGGAACAAGAATCAATTGATAATATCATTCATAAATGTTGAAACCTGCAAGAGAACTTATAATCTTCAAAGTCTCAATTAATAGTGAGCTCATATTATCACTAGACAAAGCAATGCAGTCTGGCACTTATTCAATAATCAGAATTTTTTATTCATCTTCCATGCACTTTGAATAGTCAGATGTAAAATGCTAATTCAATTGTCACAACCAAACCCTAGCTCCCTATTCATACATCTAATAAAAGAAATTAAAAAGTGAGATGAGCTCCTCTCCACAATCAAAACTTTCAATGACACATGGTCTCTCTTTTCAACAACATAATTTGCTGCAATAGCAGTTAACACACATGCCATATAATCCCCTAAACAAATCAAGTTACATTTAAATCACTAAACCCAATAATGCTTCCATCCATTAAAACTTTGATACATCTAACTTGACCATTCTGCATCCTTGTATTTCTTACAACAATTTAAAGGCTGGTAATAGAAGAACATTCATTATTAGCAAATCATGTATAACAACATTAACCTCTTTTTCTATATCATCTGATTTTCTTGTTCTTGTTCAATAATGTAACATGCCTTTTGAATAAATTAAGTTTTGAAATGAATGAATTAGTATGTAGTTATTCTTATTATGAAAAGATAAAACTGGCAATTAGCAAATTTGATGAGTCATATCTTTCTTCATTATTTTTCTATTGATGATCATGGACTGATATACTGTTTTTTTTCTTTGCAATGGCTAAGTAAATGTGTTTTTTAAATATCTAGTTACATGAAATCTAGATTAGTTAAAAGTAGAAGATTTAAATTAAATAGGTTTAATTTAATTTACAGTAAAATAAAACATTTTAAATGTGATAACTAGAGTCATAGGTATGTAATATGAATTAAAACAAGCAATGGTAAGTTATTAATAGAGTGATAATTTTGATAAAAAGATGCAAAAAAATAGTATGATTTATATATACAATACATTTAATAAACTTTCATCTATGTTAGATGGGGAAAAAATGATGAAATTAAAAATAAAGTGGGTTATTTAAAAACGAAGATGAAAATTGTAAAAGCTATGGCTAAAATAAATTCAGAAAAATGTTATAAAAAATTGATAGAATTTCAATTCACTTGTTGAAGTATTTTTGAAGGAGGGGTAGGATTGGGAGAAGTTTGAGGGAATAGTTAATTTTTGTAGAATGATTAATGATGGGAGAAAATCGTAAGAAAGAGCAAATAGTAGGAAGATAATTAAATGATAGTGCAAATTAAAACAAAAGGTAAAATTTACTTTTAAAATCTGAAGACAGAGGATCATAAATAATAGATTATACAAAAAAAAAAATTTGGATAACAATGAAGAGATTAATAAAATAGAAAAGAGTAAATATCTAATTCCGGGAACACTGAAAGATTAAAACAATAACTTGCAGATATAGTATCAGTGCAAATGCTAAAATAATACATAGTAGAATAGACATGCCTATATCTAAAGAGCATTTTGAATTTTGAAAGATTTGGAAAAAGTGGGATGGAAGTTAATATTTGATTCATTGATCTGAGAAGTATTTTGTTAAAATAAATTTTTTTAAAGAAAAAAGGGATATATAAAGGAGAAATTAGAAAATTTGTATTAGATAAAAAAAACATTTGTGATTTGAATCTTTTGTCATAATCTACAAATGTAAATTTTTTATATCTTCTGTTTGATTTTATATTTCCTTAAATAAATTTTTAATGAATGTAGATTTGACAGCATTGGAATGGAATTCATTGCTAAAGAAACCATTGCTAATGCCATGGAATGAGTGTTTGTTGATATTGAAAAATAGTTTAACAAAATATTAATTGATAACTGTTGAAATATGTACAAAGTTTGGACAGAAATCAATACATCCAATTCTAAATGATTATGAAGATAATAACAAATAGTTGACAGAAAGTTTTAGGAAACATTAATGTTTTTAAATATTTAAATTTTTTTTTGATGATTTATGGAAATAGTATCAAAGATAATAGAGTAAAAACTAAAGTTGTTCAATAGATGTTTAATATGATTAGAATATTGATTTAGACACTGTTAATATTAACATAAAATTATTTTTAAATGTTTGCAGTGGGATTTGTATGATCAAACAAAGGGATTGTAAAAAGAATGAGAGGTTTTTTAGTTTTGGATTTGGAGAAAAAGTAGATCAACTGATGATCAACATAAAAAAAAGTAATTGCTTGGCTTTGAAGATCAGAGAGCATTGGACATTTTAAAAGCTTGGAAAAGATTATAGAGTTGATAAACAGTATTGGATTTTTTGGCAAATAACTATATATTTTCCTGAGCAGCAGATATAAAAAAACATATTCACATTTATCCATGTGTAATTAACAGTACCACCACACTGCTATTTTAGTTGGATTATCATTAGCTGAGTAGAGAATGTTGTTTTTTTTAAAAAAAACATTGTAGAGGCACTGCATGTAACAATATATTGAACAATATTAAAAGCTCATCCAAAGAATAGAAAAACTTAAAAATATAAAAGTGGGAGTATGGGGCAATATATGAATAATCTGATATATATATATATATATATATATATATATATATATATATATGATTAAAAACCAGTCACCACAATAACAATCAACAATTTCAAACTGTTGTCAAGGCAATCTCCTTTTAAAAATAAAGGTGAAATCCCTTTATTGATAAAAAAGATTGCCTTGACAACAGTTTGAAATTGTTGATTGTTATTAATATTGGAATTATCTAAGTGTTGTCTAGTTTTTAATGATTACTTACAAACCCATTTAGCCTTGAGCATTATTACACTTACTATGTATATATACCCTTAAAATCAGACAACACTTAGACAATCTCAATATCAATAACTATCAACAATCTCAACTTTATTATATATATGTATGTGTGTGTAATATTAAATATAGAATTTTTCCAATATTATATAGATAATTTTTTTGTTCTATTCTTCAACAGAACATTATTAAATCATTTCGCCACATTGATTCTTGCTGTACTCCAAGCAAATCTAAAATTATTTATATTTGTCATTCACACACACATACATATAATAGCAAACATTTGATAAATTTGCTATTTTTATATATATTATGGCTACAAATGTAAAAGTCCTTTTTGCATTAAGTCTAGTAGGGACTGATGAAGAATGATTTAGCAGCATTTTATTAATTTTTCAAGTTCAAAAATTACACACATATATATATAATTAAATAGTGATTTGTTTCAAATGACCAATCACATCTCTGAAATAAATTATTAAATAATAAATTAACATACCTCAAGATATAACTACCAATTATTTAAAATACTAAAAGTAGGTTTATTATACTTATTAAATAAACGTAATACTATGTGAATACATTTGACATTAATGACATTCTTCAACTGAATGTCTGTCTATTGTCAATAAACATTAAATACTCATCTTTCTCTGTTAAATCTTCAGATAATTTACTATTGTTCAAGTAGAATAGGTATCATATTGCATTTACTTTAAATTATTTTAGCTATTAGCTTCAAATTTCAAGGCCCTAAAATTTCAAACTCAAACAAAAATGCTTATTCGTCTATTGGTAAAATCAAATTAATATATAAAATTTTTCTACAGTACAGGCTTTTTCATACCTGCATTCCAATATGTAATATATAGGAGGTTTGAAATCAAACTTTCACATGACCCTCATCTATCCACGCTATCTCATACTGCTGACACACTTGATCACACACATGTTGAAAAGATAAATAATCACCAATATACATATTTTGTGCTAAATCAGCACTCATTAGTTGGTTCAGATTATCATCTCCACACATATATAAATCAATGCTGAGCTTATATTAAGATAGCCAATCTTTATACTTTAATGGATAGGCTTCAATCAACTCCACCCCATAATTCTTCAGCCATCCATTTTATTGAAAATCTGATGATGGAATGCTCAAAGTTCACATTGGTGCCAACTTTCTCATCTTACCCATGTTGACCATAAGGACCAACTGATGAGTACTGGTTTAGCATGAAATAACAATTTTGGTGATTATTTATCTTTTTGACATTGTGTGTGATCAAGGATATCAGCAGTATGAGATATTGTGGATAGTTGAGGGTCATATGAAAGTCTGTTTTCAAACCCCTACATATTACATATTGGAATGCAGGTATGAAAAACCTGTACTGTAGAAAAAAATTCATATATTAAAATGTAGTGCTGTAATGTCTGCTCATCCATGTATGTAAATGGATTAGGTCCTGTACATGAGGGGTCAGAGAGACTGATAATCAATATGGGTAGGATGAGAAGGTTGGCAACAATGTGGGCTTTGAATATTCCTTCAGATTTTCAATGAAATAGACAGCTGAAGAATTTTGGGGTGGAGTGGATTGAAGCCTGTCCATTAAAGTATGAAGATTGGCTATCTTAATATAAGCTGAGAATTGATTGTATATATGTGTGGAGATGATAATATGGACCACCTGATGAGTGCTGGTTTAGCATGAAATATGTATATTGATGATTATTTTTCTTTTTGGCATGTGTGGGATCAAGTGTATCAGCAGTATGAGATAGCGTGGATAGTTGAGGATCGTGTGACAGTCTAAGTTCAAACCTCCTATATAAAATCAATTTATTAATTATACATAAGGGTAAACTTATAAGATAGTTTCAAACACTTAAATTTATGATAGAAGAAAAGAATATATTGCTGCAATGTTTAAATGTATATTCTTATAAATGATGGGGAAGGGGATAAAGTTACTATTATCTAATATAAAGATTCAATTACCTGATTCTAAAATGATTATAATAAATAAACATTAAGCATTTGTCAAGCAAACAATTTTAAATAGTAATAGATTTCAAATTGTATTAAGATGGCAGACAATGGCAAACTATTAGACATGATAGCTTTTTATTGAGTTGGTACTCCAGTTTCTCTGGAAATAAACAAATAGATATCTAAACTTATATATAATTTTTATTTTAACATTTTTTTTTTTAAAAAAAAAAACAATAACTTATATTTGGTCAATTAAATTTCATATCGTCACTTAAACTTCAATTATTTATCAATAATTTAAAATCAAAAATAAAATATATTACCAAGCATATTCATTCACATAGTGAAAGGACAGAATTTCTTATTCTATTCATCAGGAAAGAGACCGTGTGAGTGCATATATAGGTGCATGCTTAATACAGGTATTGTATTTTATTTTCATGCAAATATTATTATGAGCCAAAACATTATATTAAAATATTGATTTTTAGATCATTCAAGATTGTACCACTTGTGATGGAAAGACTGAATTATATAAATAATATGGTACTATTATTTCGTGGTTTTCAAACCAAAGGTTTTACTGAAAATGAAATAAATGTGAAATCTATCCGGAATTAATAGCAAATGAAGCAGCTACATTAATTAATTGTTATTAAATTTTTTAAAAAAAAAGATATGTCATTAAACAATCACGATCGTCAAGATTAAACTCGCCAGAAATAACTTGGAATAATCGGTAGAAAAATTATTCCAGCTTTTACTGTTATCCATATTTAAATCTAAAAATAAAGATATAAAGGCTTCAGATTCGAAAATTAACTTTGTGGAAATAAAACAATTAAACTAAAACTTCTCGGTTTGTATTTTCAATGTTTCAATAATTTGTTCTAATATAAATAAACTCCCATCATTATTTAATGGCCTGATCGAATAAATACGGTGACAGAGAAATTATTGAAATTCTTTCATATCTAATTAAGTATATTTCTAAGTTATTATTCTAACAAAATATATAAATATCTAAATCTGTTGAAAATATGCTTCAGATCTAATCACTGATACTTTTGAAAATGTAAGTAAAAAGAATCAATTATCCTATGAAAAATAATTAAAAATAAATTATTCCAATGCAGTTCATAGAATTTAAGAGTGTCTATTCAAAAATGGGTTTTAAAAATAAATCCAATCCTCACTACATAATAAGCTTAATGACTTCTAAATCTTATCATAGTCTTATAACTACAAACACCATTTTCAGCTTAATTAATCGAAAACTAAGACAGGATTATTAAACAGTAATTTCTGTCTCGTCCATAACTTGCCAATATTTTACAAAAACTTAGTAAATGTATACATTTTGAAAATATTACATCTACTGCAACCATCATTGAGGAAATATTCTTTAGCATTAAATAAGTTCTACTTAAAGATAGAAAATCAAGTAGTCTAAAAAAAAACAATATTTTTGATAGAGCATCATAATATAGTGATCAGCAATAAGATGACCCAATTTATTTACATAGAGACATTTTATCTAATTTTTATTTTTGCATAAAATATTACATTAAAAATAAAAAAGAGTAACATTCCTCCATTAAAGGACCTCATGTATTGTAATATGTCAAATATCAATAATAAATTTTTTATATGGCAATAATCCATTTAACTTTAAATACATAGGCTAGGTCTTTTAACTTTGGAATGTCATGCCACTATATGCCTCAAATTTAATAAATTATATAAATTATTTTTATATTAAATATAATTATTACAAAATCTCATTCTAATTAACTAGCTAATAAATTCATTTTCATTGTCCAATCTGCATCAAACTATTAAAAATATTTTATATTGATCATTAATATATTATTTAATGAAAATGATTTTTCAGTTTTTCCTTCACCATTCCAAAATATGACTCAACCCGGTTCCACTAGATTAGTATGTAATAAAAATAATCTATCAAGTAATTCTTACTTTTTTAGAATATATAACACCCTTTAACTTTTTTGTTTAAACTATTTCCAGCAATAATAACTTTAATTTTACAAATATTTTATTATCTAAGATTCAGTTGAAAATTAAATTGTTCTTCAATCTTGGATGATACACTAAATAATAATTAAAAAACATATTTTGCAAATGCTAGTAAAGATCAAATCATTAAAAGAGGAATTTTAAGAAAACCTAGCAACAACCAGTATGGAGTGTATATTTCTTTCATAATGTAGCATTACATTCAATGCTCATGATATTGATATCAATATATTTACTAATAATAAAATTGTTCTTTATACCAAAGCAATATTAGCATAAAAACATATATAAGCTCAGGACTTATGCAAATAACACAAATCTTTTACTGATGATGAATATGGTATCATATAATCATATTTTACACTCATTGAATCAACTATTATCTGACCAATTACTATTAACCTGGCCAGCTATCTGAAAAATACTTACCCTTGATTTGAATTTCAGATTGTAAGTTTGACATGTAAATTCACTATCAATTATGTTACCAACACTTTATAATATTAGCAAGTCTAGATTATGCTAGTAATGGATGTAATATTCAATGTAAAGAGTAATAAAACTTATCAATATATCATTTCTTATAAATGACACCAAATTAATTTATTCATAATTAATTTATGTTTTACTCTTATTTTACAACAAATTCATTATTTTATAGAATTTTAGATCTAAGGTAATATTAAGCACTCTCTTCAATTATCATAATCTTCTTCCATAATCACATTGATAATGTAGCCTTAATAAAAGAATTTAATATTTTCCACAAAACACAAATAGAATGATCAACAACACAAAGGACAAAATAGAGCCAGATCAAGCCCTCCAAGTCATACATAATATTACCTGCCCTCAAACTGGCTGTAGAGTGACATTATGGTGAAAACTTAGTAAACAATAGAGTAGCACAACACATATATTGGAGCAGTCGGATCTAAGTTTGATCCTAGATTCATGACATCTCACCAGAAGCCCACTTCAAACCCTTGTACTAACCTTGAATTTCTGATGCAATGGGGATTTATATGTTCAATCCATGCTAGTTTCCTTAAAGAAAAACTATTACATAAATGTGTGTTAAAATTAAATCGTTTGAGGCTTAAATTAATCAATTCTATTAATAAATTCATGATAGAATTATTCATGAATTTATATATATTATAACTGCATGGATTGTGTGTATATATTTGTAAATATTTAAACATATATATATATATATTCGTTATAGAGTTTCATTGCATCAGGAATGTTTTATTTTACTTTTAAATAGTTTGTTCAAATTTTAGCGATTAAAGGCTACATTCTTTTGATAAGCTTTCAGATTGTCCCTTTCCAAAAACAATGGGTAAAGTTTTATTAATTAGAAAAAAGAAAAGTATTTAAAATGTAAGGACGGTTCCTAATTAAAATCATTTTTCTGATTTTAAAAATTCATTTTTTAATTAGAAAATGAATTCAAGTTAATGAATTTAAAAGCCTTATCGAGGGAATGTATCTAAAACCAATTGGTAAAATTTTGTAACATTGATAATGAAAAAAAAGCACTTGCCTGAAGGCATCAGAGGACAGTATAAATAGCCCGGAAAAGTTTGGAGAGGGAGAAGCCATCTTTGTTTAGAGAAGTACCATTAAACTCTGTGCATTTTTAAATTATAAATTTAAATAGTGTTTCTATCATGGTGAGGGGCTAAACTTCAGGAATGTGACTGTTGTTCCTGAAGTCCCCTGAAAATCTTCAATGAAGCTACTAAATCCTTTCTGGACCAATCATGCTGCCCAAGAATCATGAAAAAATCAATCAAAATGCTGTTCAAGTAATTTACAAAATGCACGCCTATGTCTCCACCAACTCAGATGTGTAAACTAAGGAACCAGCCCCGGAAGAAATGGTAATATAATTCCATCACAAACCATAACTTTCTAGACAGTTTCCGAACTTTACTTTACACTTTCTTTAAAAGCTCTTCTCATTCCTTAATGTAATAATCTGTATAAAACTTTCCTTTTAATTTATGCTATTTTAAATTATATAGTAATTCTCTCAATCTCTAGTCCTAGATTTAACTTTCCTTTTTTTATGATGGCGATTCCTTTATTGTATTATATATATATATTTATTGAGTAATTTATTAATGCCATTTATTTTTAATTATATGCCAATAATCCTTCAACTCGATGATCTCCCCTGTTCCATTTTCCTTATACAAGTAATAAAATATTAAGTCTGATAGTAATTTCTACCCATTAGAACTAAATTTATACCATTCAATTAATCATCAAGTCAAAAGAATTTATTCAATGTTTGCTATTTTTATAATTGGCTAATAATAAATCATTAGCTTCATTTCTAACCTATGTCCCCACCTCTTTTATCAGGTTAACAAATGTTTATCTATTTATATTTATAATCTCAAAATATTTTTGCAAAGGGGTTGATAAAGGAATCAAATGAATACTTTCTAATCCAAATTCTTTTTTTATATATTAATATTCAGGGGGCATGATGTTTGGGCATAATTAATATAATTTTATAACTGCTTTAAAATAATTTTAGTTAAAAACTTATTTGACTTTAATTAATTTGATCAAGTCATCACGTAGAGCATTCTATAATAAATTGGGTTTTATTATTCAAGTGGTAACTATCAAGTCATCATCTTCAAACATTGCTGATGCAGGGCAATCTTCTGCTCCGTAGGCTTGTCATTGGTGAGATTTCTATTATTTTAATTATAGAGAAAGAAAGCACTTCCTCCCCCGCCTATATTATATGTGGAACACCAAAGGTTCGTAGATGTGGCTCAACCTGGCTTTCCCCGTGTTCCACATCTCCTTAATGGGCAGTAAGACTTGTAAAATACAAGCCACCATAATACTTAAATCACTGACAAGCTATTATCTTTCCTGTTCATTTTGTAGCTCATAATTCGTCAGCACCATTACCTCTCTGTTCCAGTAAAGCCCGCTCTTATGCTCATAATTTGTGATGAAGTGATTTCAATTAAAGTCGAACAAATTCTTAGTCATCTCTACTTAAATAAGTTTTCTAGTAAAGGTTAAAGTTATGCCCTAAATATGTATCTTGCTCTTCATGAATGGATTTGCAAATGTGAAAATAAATCTCACATTCTTTTGTATAAAAGAATAATAAATTCATCACCACTAAATACCTTTATCTGCCCTTCTTTTCTTGTTGGAAGCATAGACATATAGACTTCAATAATATTGTGTAATCGTTGTTGGCATATAATAGGGACTGCCTTTCTTAGTGTAATTATAAACTCTGTTTAAGGACTAGAGGTAATCAATATAGTCATCCTTTAAAAGTTGAACAAAAACTATTACTGTTATTACTAAACATTTTATTAACACACTTGGTTTCTTAACTCTTTTATTCAATCATTATTTTAATGTTAATGCTCGCTGTCTGTGTTGGCAACCTGAACATATACATATGATTCGACTTAATATTATCTTAGTTATTTTATTATCCGTTATTAGTGTCAGTTTAGGGGTCTCAAATCATCATAATCTGTTGAACTAGTTTCTCAGTGCATAGTCATGTACCATCGACATAAGTTATCCATTGATTTGATTGGAGCTTTGAGTTGGGTTTAAATTCAGTTTGGTTTGACTGAGTTTGAATCTGACTTGGAGTGAGGTTTTTGGTGGGTGGTTTTTCGACTGGTACAATATGTATAATAGAGTGGTTAAATATAGGGTATATGAGCACAGATTTCACACCACCCACCACTCTCCATTCTATCTCATAACACTGATACACTTGAACATAATATATGGGTTCAAGTGTATCAGTGTTATGAGATATAGTGGAGGTGGTAGGTGGTGTGAAAGTCTGTGCTCATATACCCTATATATTACATATATAGACACAGATATATAATAAGCCTGTGTTTCAGTTATTAAATAGAGTGGTTAACAAAAATAAAGAAAATTCAATATTTGCAGAATACCAAAAAAACATTTAATCATAAATTTGAATCTTCTAGTGCCAAAATTGTTTGCAAAGAAAGAAATGATACTGAAAGAAAAATAAAAAAAGCATACTTCATTGTAAATGATACAACCACCATCAATCGAAGGGATGCCTTCTTTACAATATTGGAAAAATGGACAGGATAATGATTTGCATAAATTAGCATTCATTATGTTTACACATAATAGTGGCTATGAATATGGAGTAAACATACTCCAAAAGTACTAAGCTTAACATTGTTATTTGTAAAAAAATTTATTAACTTCACCTATATATGTTTAAAGCATATTATAAGTATTACTTTAGTAAATAATAAACATTTTTGTAAGATTGAAAATATATAAATAACCTCTGCAAACTTCTATGGTTACTTGTAATATAGTGTTTTACCAATTGCTATAAGCTTAAACTATTTCCAGATGTTGTCTAGGCTACAAATGTATTAAAAGCTTTTTTTTAAAAAAATTGCCTTATAATATTAATCCAACAATAAGTACATAATAATTATATTGACTTTAATAGTATACATTATCTATGTAATTTTGCAATTATTTTTGATATTTTTACTTATTTATACTTAGTAATTTGATGATAGAATTTAAGATCTTCCTTTTACAATCATAACCTTTTTAATGGTGATGCAATTATTATCATGTTTTATACTTTGAGCATAAAAAGGTTTTTAGATTGTTCTTTTCTGTCTAACACTAAAAAATGCCTTAATACTATGAAACATGGTAAAAGTGGCAAATAGCAACATTTGTAATATGTGCTTCATTTACCAATGTATGTGTCCAACATTATTTTCTGTTATTCTATCTTTTTTTAAGTTATTACATTAATAGATATCTCATTTTTCTTATAATACTAAATTATATAGTTTGTGATATTACACTTTTAATATTTAAGATCACTCTACATTATTGTATCTAATCTTTCCAAAATATTGATGTACGAAATTAAAATTAAAATACCATGCAACTGATTTATGTTGTTATACTCATACAAGGCTTCTTTGCAAGTAGTGACTGCAATGACTTGAAGTTATTTATAATGTGATTTGTTAATAGCAATTCCAGTTTATTTCATTGCTGAGATATTTTCACTGTAAATATATAATTTTGAACTTCTGGATCAAAGACAGTAATTCATTCTAATTACTTAATAACTCCAAAGTTGTGTGTGTTGTAAGTTTTGAAAGTCAATGGCCACTAGATATTAATCTTATGTTCACATTCTGATACTAGTTTTTGGCTATTAGGTTAAAAACAATAAGAAGTAGAAATTTGCTTCACACATCTAACTGCCAGCTTTACTTATTTTTTATTATCCAAATTAATGCCCTTCCAATAAAAACCATTTAAATTTTCAATTTAAATCACTTATATATTTGTACACGTTTGACATTGTAATAATTATATATTTCTGCAATTTCAGTTTTATATTAACTGGAGATTTTTTTCACTCTTTGGTAAGAGTGATCTTAAAACTAACCACAAGAAGTAGAAATATAATAATACCATTGAATGTTCATTAATTACCCAAGTTAGCAATAGATGGCTTTGGAATAAAGTAAATAGCATCAATTACTGCTGCATATGCAGATATTAAATGTATATAAAAAATGACATTTATATGTTGTTTTGCAAAAAGATTAAAAATTTTAACATAAAATTGAAGTCACTGAAATATATAGTTATTAGTTTAGTGTCAGACTTATATTTATATAGAAGAAAGTTGACTGGATTCCAAACGTTAGATAATTTTAAATCTTAGGTTATTAGTTTAGTAATATGAAACAAAATAACTACATACAAGTGATTGTAGTCTGTATCAATTTATAGTCAGAAACCAATATAGAAGATAAATATTAAATTATTATTTAATATGAATTAATTAATAAAGTTTTTATTTTTAAAAAAGCAATCATTGATTTCTATTTAAGTTTCAAAAATTGAATTTTATTACAGTAATTTATTGAATTTCAGTAAATAATTTATAGAGGAATGTAACTTATTTCTCTGTAATTTTAAAATTGCTTTAAAATATGAGAGTCATTTTATTTGACTGATAATCAAAATTGTAAAATTTCTGCAGGCAAGTTATTACTTCCTTATAAAAAGCAAGATCTTGATTAAATGATGTATAAAAGTAAGAGATAAGGGGGGAGGGGGATTACCTTGAACATCTTTACTGATAAAACAGTTAAAAAGTCTAATCAAAATTATATTTTAAACAAAATGCAGTAATAATAGCAAAAAAAAAAAAAAATCTAAGAATTTGTATTATTTTTAAGAACTTTTTCTCTTTTAATTTTTAGTATTTTTTATATTTTCTTCTATAAGAAATTGAAACAATAATTTAGATTAATAATTGCTGACCAAGTGTGAATTACACGCACATATATAAAGCATGATCTCTGAATCCTTAAATGGATAATACTTCTCTCATCAATAATAAAATCGGTCTTTTATCATTATTCTGCTTTTGTTTTATTGTCAGTGAATCCACTCTCTCATTGCCGTTTGACGAGAAATAGCTAAATATCATATTTTTACCAATGTTAGATAACTTTAAAGTTTAGCTATCTGAAAATAAATTCTAAGTCTATGGTCAATGCCATTAGCGAGAATTTAAATCTCAACTAATAATCATGTCAGTTGAAATGTACTAAATACTCAAACGTAAGTTATTTTATATATATTTATGGGGAAAAATTTATAGTGTAGTATACATAATACACACATACACACACATATATATAATCAAAATTACTCAAAATTCACAATTCAATCAGACTAACCAAGCAAATAAACGCTAAAACACTGCCAATAGTTTCACTGCTATAAGCAGACTTCTCAAGTTGTGAATTTGGGTTAATTTTGATTATTTATTAATTAGTTTAACGTTATGATTTCATGTTTACATATATATATATATGTTTACTTTAAATGATCAAATTTCAACATTGCTTTCTATATTTAAAATTTAAAATAATCAACTTAAAACAAAATTGAAATAGACAACTCACTATAAACAAAAAAATTATTTAATACATCAAACCAGCTTTAATTCCTTAATGGAATCTTTTCAAGATTTTTCTTTTTACACAATCACATGATAAGTTACCCTACATCAACTCCCCCAATAGACATTATTTACATTACATTACAATAAATATAATTATTAAAATACATACATTAAATATAATTAGTAAAATGTGTATATGTACATAAAAATGATTAAACTTATTAGTCCTTTTTTTTCTCATAATATATATAAATAATCTAAAAAAAACAATAATAATAATAATAATCCCTTCCTTTTATTTTTAAAATTATAACCCTAAAGTTTCAAATAATCTAACAATGCTCATTTCCTCCCTAATTGTACACACGGTTAAAATTCTACCACAATTAGTAAAGAGGAGGGTGGGCATTGTTAGATTATTGGAAACGTTAGAATTATAATTTTAAAAGTGAGGTCAGCGACAGCCGCTTTACAAGCAGTTGTCCCGAGTTAGCGGGTTCGCTTCCCGGCTGATGTTATGACACATGAGAAGAAAAAAGTAAAAGGAATGAATTATTATCATTGGTTTTTTACATTATTTGTACATGTATTATGTAAAAAAAAATAGAACTGTAATAAGTTTAATCATTTTTATGTATATATATATATGTATTTTACTATTATATTTAAAGTAAATATTTTAATAATTATATTTATTGTAATGTAATATAAATAATGTTCATCAGGGAAGTTGCTGTAGAATAATTGATTATGTGATTGTATAAAAGGAAACATTTTGAAAAGATCCCATTAATAAATAAAAGCCAGATTGATATATTTTATTTATAATGAGGTTTTAAATTGATTATTTTTAATTTTATATTTATATTACTAGATGGGGAAGGGTAAATATATTGGAAAGTTAGTTTAGAAGCAGATAAATTTGTCATTTGTCAGTGAGTTTGGAGACAGGTGAATGAGACAAAAAGTAATTAGTAAATACATAGGTCAGTAGGTAAGTAGATAGCTAACTAGATAAATAGATAGATATTTCTCATTTTAAAGTCCATCATGTATTGCTAAAATTTTATTATTAGTGTTACCTGTTATTGTTAAATAAATTTTGTAAACATTGGTAATTGGCTTAAATATATATATAAATAAAACAATAAAATATTAATAACAGTAATAAATAATATAATAACAATTATAACAACACTGATGTATTTTTAGTTATTTTCATAACCATTTTCAACAGTTTAAAATGTGAATTTATCCTGTAATATCCCAAGATTCATCAGATTTAATATTGGCATGTTGCAAATATTAAAGATTTTTTTTTCCTATTTATAAAAATTGCTTCTTTGACTTTTGTTGTATTTTTTTTATTCCTCAGGAAGAATTCTATAGTTATTCCAGATAAAAATTGACAGTAAAATTGTATATTTTCTCATGAACAATAAAAAGAATGCTGTTTATTAAATCATCATTTTTGCAATTCTTTTAATATGCTTATATAAATGCTGGTATTCTTTTAAGATTTTCTCAATATTATGACTCAATTTCTCCAAATCCAAAGCTCTGTATTTGCAAATAATTTAATACATAGTATTATTTTTTTGTTTCATAGTTATCCAATTTTTCAAATTAGTTATCAATCTATTAACTTTAAACTGAATATAAAATGAAATATGTTACATAATTCACTATATATACTTGTAATAAAACTTAGCTTGAGTATTTGAACATTAGCTTTTACATAAATGTATAAAAATGATTTAATGACACCATTTGTTTTCTTTCATTATGAAAAAAATATAATTTTACTTTCAATTCCATTCTGGGGGGGGGGGGACACTAGAATTCTTCATGAGGAAAGAAACCATAATAAATAGAAAATCAATCAAATTTTAAGAAGAAAAAACTTATTTAATAGGTAAAGTCAAAATATAAAAATTTATAAATCTTGAAATATCACATGATGGCATTTATTTTTCAGCAAAATTGAAAATTTAAGCATTTGAAAATGGTTATGTAAGTAAATGAAAGTACTTCTGTGTTATAATTGGTATTATAATATTTATTATCACTGTAGATACTCTATAGTTTTATTAATTATAGGAAAAACCTATAAGTCAGAAAATTATACTTCTTTAATAATCTTATGAAAAAATATATCTTACCTGTCTGAGTTTAAAGTGATCAAATTTTGTCCAATTAATTCACAGAACACCTATGCCTAAAATTGCTTAACCTTCTTAATACAGGAATATTTATTCATTTAAAGATTGTGGTCATATTGTTCATTAATAATAATTATAATCAAATATTTTTTTCTTATCATATGATATTTTAGCATTAAAAGTGATCAGTTGAGCTTAAATCACTGCATTTTAAGCTATTGAAATCCTTCCTTTATTACTGTATTAAACTAAATAGAACATTTTTAGGGATATAAAAACAAAAGCCTGCTAGAACTGTGATCAGAAATCAAGGTGTACTGAAAAGAGACTGGTGAGCAATATGAATAATTGTGACCAAAAAATATATAAATAACAAATCCAACAGATGTCAACACTTCAGTATTTTAAAAAACAATCTGTTGTAAGTTTCAGAAATTTTTTTATCCATTGTTGTTTTAATAGCACTTTTTGCTCATATAAATACTGGATGAAAAAGTGATAATGTAATGGATCTAAAGACTGTAAAAGGACAACTCAATGTATTTATATAATCAGTCAAAATATCCAACACTTACAAATCTGACTTTTTGCTATTAATATGATCTGCCCAGTCAAATGCAGTCCTAAGCTGTAGTATATTTATCATTTTATTAATATGTCCTGTATAATAAACTACTCTGTTTATTAAATTCAAAGACTTATGCTTAATAATGAGCAAAAGGAGTTTTTCAACCAGACCAAACTTTTCCAATAGGCAACTATGATCATAGAACTGTCATGATTTGGTTAGGTATACTAAGGTCTTTTTTGAGAATAAGTATTATTCTGTGTGGATGCTTCCCAATTGAAAATTAGTTCAACATTTTGAAAGATTGTTTTCATTTCACAGAACAAATATTATTTCTTGACATGATTTCTATCTTTCAAACTGCTAATGTTCTAATTTATGTAATAAAATATTGATTTGAAAAATATGAAAATTATAATACATAATAATATTCATAGCTAATTATATGATTTAAATGTTATAGAGATGTTTTGGGCCATTCTTAAATAATAACTCTGCTGTCTACATAATTTCTTATTATTTATCAGTAAATGTGAATCTTTCTTTATGAGAAATAACTTAATATTTATTCAAACATTATTCAAAATAATTTAATTGTATCTCACATAAAATATAAGAAATACTTGATGTAAGTTGTAATTCACACTATGTTAAAGGAGATATCACAAAATGTAATTACAGTGCCATTTATGGAGCTAAACATAAGTTATCCCCATTAAGTTTTGATATTCAATTACTCAATATGAAATTGGAAATAAGAATTTTTTCAAATCACAGCAAACCCAGACTATTCAAAAAGTTATTCATTCAAAATACATTTTTATATTTTCTTAGATAAAAATTAAAAACAAAAAAGGTAAGTTTTATCAATACTTACCACTTGATAAGAAGTAAACACAATGATTAATGTTTTCTCCATAATTATTGTTTTTTTAGTGAAAAACATTTAAATATATTTTTGCTCTGAAGTGGAACATTTAAAGCAGTTTTACATTGCATATACAATATTTCTCTCATATGTGAAACACTTATATCTAATTTGGTTCCACCCTACAAATATATATCAATTTAGATAAAACATAAAAAAAGACTTACTTTGTCTTCTAAAAAGTTTTATCTTATGGTTTGGATTCAGAATATATTCTCTAATATTAACAATTGGGAATATTTATATACTGTATATTATAATGGTAGGAAATCCAATACTTCATGTATATAAGCATACGTGATGACTGAGCATATATATGTATAAAGAACATATTTTTAATTAAATCATTTTATATATTAGGGAACATAAACAATAAAATATTTATTCTACAATCAAAGCTCAATTATTTATCCCAATTTACAATATTTTTAAATTGCGAGAACCATGTAAATCAAATACTCGATCAATATATATCCACACCAAATCTTCTTATCCTCACTATATAAGGCTATTGTGACAAGTGTACTGAAAATATGAGTCATTAGATAGAATGTTTATTATTATTTAAATAATTGTAAATTCAATGCATAATGTAATTGTGATGTTACTCAAAGAGGAGCTTGTTTTGCATAAATATTTGTAAAGTCCAAAATAACTGTTGTGATAAATGAGAATAAGAATGACCAAATAAATGATAAAATGTAACTTCATTATAGAAATATACATAAATTAATATAAAATTGTTTAACAGTTAATTACAAAATAACCAAATAATTAAAGCAAATAGATAAATAAATAGCTGGCATAGACAATATCATTAAAATTTTATCTGATACTTGGGAGTTTTGCTTTATTAATTATTTGACTTAAAAATTTCTACTATACTTTCAAAAAGAAAAAAAGATAAATAAAATAAAAGCTACTTTCAAGTTATGTTTTATGGAGTTAAATTTATGTCAAAATGATCAAATCCATTTAAATGTGTATGACAATCACTTTTTAATTTTAATAGCACAAACATACCACCTCAATCATGCCCTTTAATGATCCATTATGCACCTTTATTTGTTATGTGTAACCTATTGGTTTAGTAATATTTCATTTTGAATTTGTGCAAAAATAATGGAAGATGGTTTTTAAATTTACTCTCCCAAAATACCTATTGAAATAGGTTATACTTGCATAAAAGTATTTATTATTTTCATATCATCATCATCATCATCATCATCATCATTATTATTATTATTATTATTATTATTATTATTATTATTATTATTATTATTATTATTATATTTCAAAGCAAACCTTATTGAATCGTTAATATTTGCATAGCTTACAGGGAATTTTTACAGATACACTATTATGTGAGAGATACATAGGATGGATGTGTACAGGGCATAACTTTTGTAAATCATAATACAATCACTGGATTACTATTACATTATTAGATTAATACATTGAATATGTACAGATATAGGTTGTTGTAAATTGTAATACCATCTTTAGGTATCATTACACTAATGGACTGATGACTTTGGTGAAGTGATCATGGGAAGCACATGAGCAAAGCATTTATTTATTTGTACATGTTTAAAGATTACATATTTTGTTGCATATACAAATGGTTTTACAGTTTCAATAAACTAAACAAAACCATGAATACAGGTCAATCATTTTTGATCAAGAACTTATGATAGGTCATACCTTTTCATCCTCCAGTGTAAGAACAATATGTGCCAAAAAGGATGATAGGAAAAGAAAATATTAAGAGGCTTGGGCTCTTACAATGTATCCACATTTTATCAATAAAAAAGATTCTTGCATCCCATTATTAAAAAAATAGAACATCTAATTCATCTATATACTGAGTGTAATTTATATATTGGATCACACTAATATAATAGCATATTTTCTACTGAGCATTCTTATTTAGCATTATGATTCTGGTAGTGATTTTCCTAAAACTGACTCAGTATATTTAAGATTTTCTTATAGTTTGATTTACTTTTTCAAGTTGACTCCAGTATTAAAAGTTGGTTAGAATTACATAATTGTATAAAAAGAGTTCATACTATAATATAGGATCTACAGAGTATAAGATAAGCATTAGCTTATTATTTTATTTTTGATGGGCTTATTATTTTATTCTTGATGGATGCTTATATTGGATATATGAGAAGGGTTTTTGGATATTTATTCATTCATACATACAAGGCTATATGAGGTTTTCAGCTATAATTAATGGGTTATTATTTTACAGATAATATAACATATTATCATAAAGCTACAACATACAGTTAATTAAAAAAGTGTTATGAGATATAATGAAGAATCTCTAACAGGTATGCTTAGTTGTGAGCTGTTGTATTGTAGAAATTTCTGCTTAATCTTTACCCCAGAGGATATATGTTCAGTTGATGCTTCATAGTTGAGGTGGAGAAAAAATTTTAATTGAGATTTTTCAGCACTATCTGGAGTTTGTTGATAGATAATGTTGAGTGTGGTTGTTTCAGGTTTATGACCAGGTACATTGGCACTATAGTAGAAGGTCAGAGATTGCAGCATTGTTTTATAATTAACCATGTGATAGTAAAAATGTCTGGGTGGAAAATTCTTCCATTTCTGATTTTCAGTTATCGTAGTTTGTTGTAAAGAGGGGAGGGATGATATCTAGTGTTGTTGCCAAGGCAGAATGTGTAGTGAGTATGCCATTACATGTATAGCATAACTGTTGCTGTCCAGACTGCTGGTATAGTATCTTTCTGGTAGATATTAATGATGTCTTTGAGGATGGTATTACTTTGCCTGTAGATGTTTAACATGGTGTTGCAGGCATTCATTAGAGCTAAAGAGGTAGATCATAGAGCAGATAGCATTGTGTTTCATTTTCTATGTGGCATAATTGATATAAGGTGCCAATGATGTTATATAACCTCTGATATTAGAGGAAATGAGAGGTATGTAATGCATACAGGTTGATCTGAAAGAGGAAATTAAAAAATTAGGTTCAAGACACCAATGCTTGATTTTATAAAGCAGATAAGCATTGTTTATTTCAAACAATGGTGTGAGGATGCCAAGTAATTAGTTTGGATATAATAAGTTATAGATATTTCAGTATTCTATGTGTTTTAAGAGGTATTTGATCAAGTGTGCTTTGGAATTGTTCAATGAGTACAGACAGTTATCCATATGGGGAAGGGCAAGAGAATTAGTGGGAGTTATAGTTAATATACACTTTAGTGCTGGAAAACATCTTATGACTGATATTAAAATATTGACACATTTTAATATGGAACATGTTTTGTGGAGATTGACACTCTCTTCCTACATCATAGTATCTTGTTTTAGAGGGAGGATATCAAATACTTAAATGACTTTATGACTGTTGTTTAGTACACTATTTTGGTAATGACTAGCTGGTTGAAGAGGAAAATTTTTGAATATAAGTAGAGGATTTTGAGAGAGATAGTGATACATTCAGCATTATTTCTTAGTTTATTATGAATTTTTTGTCACAATCCATTGGCTCCCATAAAGAAGTGGAAGCCAAAGAAGGTGATGAGTTTGCCATGTTAAGCTTGCACATATGGTTTACTAGTGTAGAGAAACTAGGCTGCAGTTTTTGTTTGGATTGACTGAATTTGAAGGGTTGATATGTACTCTTTGAGCATTTCCTGTAGAATTGATAGTTGCTTTCTAGTAGTAGGGAAGATGGTGATGGCATCCATGTATGCTATGCATGGTACAAATTGTCCAGTTTGTGGAATTTGGAGGCTTGGAATTTTTATTTGGATTTTTATTAAGATTGATATATGCCATGAAGGGAGAATCCCTGAGGAATGCATTGCAAGGGAGTAAATGACTGAGAAGATCTGATATTGAGTGTTATATGTATCTCATGACTCAGTAGTAGGTTTGCTCAAACTTAGAAATGTGGGGGGGTTGTGTCTATAAGTATACTGATTAAAAAAATGACAGGGACTGAGTCAAATGCTGCTTTTATGTCAATTCAAATGATAATAAATGCATATTCTTTTGCTCTTAAACTGGATTCAAGTTTGTCTTAAATATATGAGTTCTTCCTCACTGATGGATGAGCCCTTCTTTGGAAATTATATGGGTGATATCAAGGGAAGTGTATACAGCTCTATTTGATGTTTGAGAACTTTTTCTAAAAATTTTATATCCAGAGGAACCATAGTAATTAGTTGTAGATTGAATAGATTGAATGTGTATGCCTTTTATACAATAGAGTTGCTGTGATAAGTAGTTTACCATGTTACAAAAGTATAGAATGGTGAACCAGATGAGGTGAGAAAATACAAATTTGAGGCTGCCATATTACCTGGGATCACATGAGTTGGAGATGGTAGTGAGTTTGATCCCAAATTTGGCTATGTAAAAGGGAGGATCAGTTTCAGGGCACTACAAGTCTGAAGTTTGTGCTTAAAGTGCTGGTAAATGAACTGTATCATTCTGTCCAAAGCATTGGTAATCCCTTAGCATCCACTGCTATAGGTAATCTTGCAAAAGGGTGATAAAGTGGTCCTATAATATGTAGCCTTAAATCCAGATTTTTTGCTATATGAGCCATTTTTATATGCCTCTGCGAGTTTTTTGATGAGTGTGTTTGTCAAGTGATGTTTTTCATTTGGTGATACTCTTGTGCCACTTGTTGAATAAAGCAAAAAGTTTGGAAGACAGGGGAGTGTCGTGTGTGATGTGTTAATGTTGAATGATAAGATGCTGATGAATTAAATATATCTTTGAACATGGTCAAGTGACCTGTTCTGGATCTTGAATAACATAATCTGAGTATAAAAATTTGGGATTGCATGCAGTGAGTAGTATTCAATTTGGTTTTTGAAAGTGAGTTATCTACATTTGAATTGCAGATAGGTTAACTATGGCAGTTGGGCCCAGTGGTCAGAGAACAAAAGATGGAGTTTAAGTTGATCAGGTGAGGATGCATGGGAAATGGAGTAATAGATCTATGGTGAAAGCATGACTGTTATTGTGAAATGTGATTAAATTGGGAGACTTTCAGTGCTCACAAGTGATAGATTAAATTGATGAGGCCACATAGAGACAATAGTGTGGTGACTCATGTTGAGTTTGTCCATTAAGATAACAGGGTGTGGTGTTGATGAGAGGAATGAGTTAATGGTTAGTAGTCAGTGATGACTGTGAGACCTGTGGGTATATAAACAAATATTTAGGGCTATAATACAATGGTGGAATATGGTGATTGGTAGATTTAAATTGATGTAAATTATTTTGAAATAGTGGTAATATGCAGGCTGGGGCTATAAACAAACATGTGATTATAGATAATGATAATGAGTCTCAGGAGTAGGTGATGAAATTTTGTCTATTGAAGTGGACTCTTGGGTTAATTTACAAGATACTATAGATTTTTGTTTCCAGAAAACTATGTGGTTGTATGATCTAAAACATTTCTTCAGCTGTTGGAATTTTAAAATTGAGTTTAAAGCCAATAGTTTCATTTTTATAAAACTTTGTGTGTGAATTTTATTGTCTGGTGATGGTTGCCTATGGCTGTTGGAAGCTTGTTTTAGTGATGCTCACTTGGTGTTGGTGCATGTTTTGATTTATATTTTGCACATTGATGGTTTCAGTCTTTTGGTTTGATTCATTTTGTGAAGTGTCTTCTGATAAGTGTGTATGGCTTGGTGTCAGACAGACAACATCCATAAGTGTAGTGTCATCTGCTGGAAAATGAGCTGGCATTGCTGACTCATATTCAAAATCAGGTGACTTAGTTATTTTTAATTCATGATATTTTCTTGGTCATCCAGGATTTCTATGGCACTATGGGGTGATGGCAGTGTTACTATTGATGTTAGGCATAAAATAAGATTGTTCATGATTTGGGTAGAGGTTTTATTAATTATTAGAGTGGCTGTATTGTTGGATGCATGTGGCTGTTGTTTTTCTGCATTATTGACTGACTCTGTCTGAGATGATGATTGCATGGTGGGTTTGTGTTTTAGTCTACACATGTTTGAACTGAGTCATTAGCAATGTCTTGAGCATTGCTGTGTGCTTTATGGTAAAATCAATTAAGAATGTTTCACTGGATTGGGTATCATCATTTGTTTGCAAACTGTAATTGTGTGGATTGGTTTTAGTGTTTTGATTTTGATCATAGGTGTATTGACTAATTTGACCATCACCATAACTACATTGTAGGCATTGGGTAATAAAACATTACATAGCAAGATGATGTTGCTGGACACAAAAATGACAATGGTGCTGAATCCTCTGTTATATAGGCAGAGTGTGACTTCTTGGTCAATGATCTGCTTGGGTATGCCATTAGGGTCTCCAGATTTATAAATTTGGACTCTGAACTCTAAGTTATTGCTATATATTGGAACTATGGAGTCTATATAGGTTTTTAAAGTTATGATAATAATAATAGAAATTATACACCAATCCAAGGCAAATTATATAATATATAACAAAGTAACAACTGAATTCTTATAGACATTTATAAAATCCCCACTGTGATATCTCAAAATTATAAATATGAATACAATCATTTATTTTCACCACCTGTAAATACATGGTTATATCTGTTAGACATACTTGAATAAAAAATATAAAATGAGATTGATACATATTAAATGCACATAACATTTCAAACATTGCAATAGTAAAGTATAAAAGAAAAAAAAAATTAAGCAGTCTTCACTTTTTCTTTCAAATAAAATGATTTTTCCCAATCACAAGTTTGATTACTGTCATGTCTATTTATCTTGCTTCTTATTTGATAGTTCATTTCAAGAATAATCCTAAATGATCAGATATAAATTCTTGCTAAGAGATAGGAGATTTTTCATAATAATGAGTTTACATTTGATGACAATAGAGTAGGATGGCATTTTTTTTTTTGAAATATTAAACAAATGTTGTTGACTTTATAATGGAAGGAACTTTTATCTTTATCTGCATGTTATAACTTTGCAAGGATCAAAGTGATCACTCAAATTAAAGAACAAGTTGAATATAATTCACAATGAAAACCTATATTAAAGTTGCCTCCAAACAAAAGGAGTTCTACATTTTATATAGGCAAACTATAATTGTGACAGCCAAGTTATAAATGTCCAACCTGAATGAGTGGTATTAAACATGTTGCAAATATATTTATATATATATAATCAGAATGGGTGCATAAATATGACAAGTCCTTTATAAATTAAAACATATGTATATCCAAATATAAGCAAAATATAATAAATATGAATCCTGAATTATATTTTATAATGAGCAATAAACATCTTGGCCATAGATTAATCAAGTAAAACCAGTATAGTTCATGGCATAATAGTGCAATAAGTTTCTAATTCAGATAAAACATTATTATAAGACTTAATAAAATTGAAAAAGTTTGCAAGATATAATACCTCAAATTGAATCATCAAAATTTCAGTTCTTGTCTCCACCTGTAAAGTTGCTGTTTTCCCCTCCATTTGTAAAAATTTAGAGGATTGAAATAAAATAGCACAATTTGAAAAGAAGTTAATTGCTTGGATAAGCATTTCTTTTAACAGCACATATTGTCTTGTCATCCAAAACAATTAAAACTTAAATAACTTGGTTGTAGAATTCAGCAAGCAAAATAATATTAGTATGACCAATGTATAGTGATGATGAAGAAGTGACCATTATGCTTTTAAAACTGCCCCTTTTATACTCATTTTAGAGTAACATATGACTCCATTTAGATTAATTAACAGAAGGGGAGTTGTTACAATTGGTAGAAATATAGAACATTTGCACCAGAAATGATTTACATATAATTTAAATAAATAAAGAGAAAATGATTTCAAGCATTTTCTTTTATAGTAAAAATTACATATATCTTTTTTTTTTTACATAATTATTTGTTAATCAAAACATAGTAACAAAAGAAAAAGAAAAAAGTAACTCTTTTATTTATTTATTTTTCTCTCTCTCTTTTTTTATAGAAGATTAACAATAGATACATTTATGAAAGTTAAGCATAACTTCTCAAAATCGGAGAAGATAGCCCCCTTGGTGTTGACATTCTTAAACTAAAAAAATGCAATTACATAATTAAGTTAATAGAGCTAATTCTAGCTAACCTTTTATAATAAATTTTTAAAAAATTTTAAATACTAGATCGGATCTGTCTTTATTGTTCATGCAAAATAAATGGTCACAATATATATATAACTAGCATACCATTAAAACTAAAATAAAATATCCATGCAAATGCAAACATTAGCATTCAGATCTAACAAATATAGATGATTAATATCAAAATGTCAATAATCATATATTTTGATTATATATATATATACACAACCAGGTATCGTTTTATCCGGATTTATTTAATGCGATTTTGAAGTTATGCGATACACAACCAGGTATCGTTTTATCCGGATTTATTTAATGCGATTTTGAAGTTATGCGATTCATGTTTCTTTTTAATATCTTTGGATGTGGTTTTCTTTTATGCGATAAAAATTTTTAGATCAGAAGTCGAGCTCCGATAATGTGCTATTACTTTAAATATTATAAATTTCGTGCACTCATGTCATATTTAAAGTAATAGCGCATTATCGGATTTTGACTTCCATCTAATAATTTCAATATTTTCAGCACTTTATAATAGTACTATAATAGATTTTATGCAGTAAAGAAGTTGATAATTCACTTAAAATCAGGATTTCTCCATTTTATATATACACATTAAATTTTACAAGACTATAATGTAAATCTGTTCAAACATTATAGATGAAAAATAGTATTACATTGTTGTTTTTGCATTTTAAATCACATTCTATTTTTGCTTTTTATAAAAAGAATATGTAATCAATTAATCATTTAGTGTCCACAAGTTTATTTTTAAAAGGTGAGTAACAGCGGTGAGCACAATTAACTGACAATTAAAATCTGATTTTTAATTGTAATTAACAATTTAAAAATTATGTAACATGATCTGAAATTAATATGATGTGAAATGATGAAATTTGATTTTTAAATGGAATTGAAAATTAAAAAATTAAAGACAAAAATAATAATTTAATTTTTAATTGTTAGTTTTAATTAAATTTGCCCAACAGTGCTGAGTCGGTGTCTTTTTATTATCGTAAGTCTAAGTTCTTATTTTTATTTTAAACTTTTAGTTTACTCTAACGGAGAGAAAAAACACCCAAGAAAATGAATTTCTTTGTAAACAAAAATTTTAATTTTAGATTGCTTAGTAAAATGGGAAGGATCAACAGTGAATGGAAAACATTTTAGTTGTATTTCCTCTTGACTTCGTTTAAGGAGAAGCTACATTACCTTACATCACATCACATCTTGACAAATCTGATGTCTCAAATAGTTATAATGATTAAAACACCGTATACATGTATGAAAAAAATGTAAATTACACATAAAAATATATTGTTTTGAATAAAATTAAATACTGTACTTAATAAAAAATATATAAAAAGTTTGTCTTGTATCAATTTTTTTCAAATTTGAAATTTTTATTAGTCATATTTTATTTTTATTTTTTTTTATGCGAATTTTAAAATAATTTTACATTGTTGCTTTGCTTTTATGTGATTTTTGGAAAATTACAGTAGATATCCCCCATTTTTCAAGATAAGTTAAGTCTATTTTTGTGTGATTTCTTTTGTGCACATTTTCTGAGGAATCTATCTACCACATAAAACGAGACCCAGGTATATATATAACACCTTAAATATTTCATATTTATGATGTGCTTTTGCAAGCTTGTTATAAGTCTCATCTCTAATTATAAAATTTTTTAGATCAATCTTTCTCAATAAGCATGTATTTTACCATAGACTTCCTTAACATCCACATAAAAATGATATTATACTTTTTATATGTTTTAATTTAATTAATTTTGATTCAACAAATTGCATGTTTTTTAGTAATTGGTTTATATATATCATAATCATCATCATCAACCATTATCAGTCCACTGCAAGATGAAAGTCTCTTATCTCTAGTCTCTCTGTTCCACATCATCTCTGCACATATTCTTATTTCATCCATCCATCTCACATATAGTCTCTTTCTGGGTCTTTTATCATCTCTTCTAGCAATATGTCCAGGCCAACTCCACTTCAGACTTTTAATGTTTTCATTGGTGTCAGTAACACCTGTTTGTTCTTTTATCATATATTGCATTTTCAATCTCTTCTTGTTATTCCTAACATGCATATCTCCATACTTCTTTGAATTGTCAATATTTTCTAATAAATAGTTGCAAATATTTATCAAGTGCATTCATCAGTTTATTATGTATATAGTATTTTTAATGGATGGTCAAATATAAATATTTAATAAATAGAGGGACTTTAATGAAGTTTTCAGTTTACAATTATTTAATTAAAAAGCTTATTAGGACTGTAGCTAATCAAGATTCACAAAGCTATCTAAGTATTATTGAGTTGATTAAACCTGTCATATCTCATAGAGATATAGATCTATAATATTGTAAAATTTTAAATAATATTAACCAAAATCCAACCATACTAACTAGATTACATGAAACAGAAGGCTTTATGATAGAATGATTCCATTTTTCTAGTAAATGTTGTTGCAGCTGTACATAAGTATTTATTACAATAAAAAGCTAAGAAAATAAAAATAAATTGAGATTATTTAATAATTAAATACTGCCTAATTCTAGGCTTGTAATTATAAATAATATAGAAATTCATAATTTTACTAAAATTCTTCTATAATCATGGTTTCATTTATTAACACAGAGACCTTTTTAAGTGAAATTCAACTATATATGTTAGTTGAATTTCACTTGAAAAGGATTATGTGCTAATAAATAAAACCATAGTTGTGGAAGAGTTTTAGTAAAATTTTGTATTTTGACTAATATTGTAATGTTATATAACTTTCTATTTTAAACTATTTAATGGAACTGGATCTTGTGTTAAAGACTTGTTTTGTAAATAATGCTTACGAGCTTCAGGAAATGTTACATAAATTACTATCAGAGAAAGCAAAACCATAGAAAAAAACGAATCTAAAACATTAATATAATAATTTTCAATGCTTTTTTAAAAAAAGTAAACGAAGAGTGATAACAATGAATTAGAAATCATCACTTATAAATAATAGATCAGACTATCAATATATTAGGACAGATGAAAGCTAATGGCTGAATCTGTCCAAAGAATTATACTTAAATATAGTGCCTTTAGATAGAAATAATTAGTTAAAAGGAAATACTTTAAGACTTAAAAAGAAAGGCTTTTAAAGTGTGCTTTTGACTAGTGTTTATATATTGTTTAATATTTTTAAATTAATAAATATCAAGATATGAAGATATGTATATTGAGATTAATAAGAAAGAATTGAAAGCAAAATACTTGGGAGAGAGAGCATACAAGTATCAGTAATATAATAACACATCAGTGATGCAAACAATAATCATTGAAATAATTAAGAAGCTGAAATTGTGAATTGGATTTATTATTAAAGAATGACAAATAGATAAAAAAACTAAAATCTTGAATTGGATACTAAGAAGTTAAAGGAAATCAAAAGAAATCGAATAAATGCTTTCAAAGTAGTTCTTTTCTAAAACACATTTCGCACAACACTATTACTATTTTAAATCATTTTACATGTCATTTTCCATAAGATTATTGAAGAGCTTTGTCTTTTTATATATTTATCTATCTTTTGAAAATTATTTATGTTTTTCAAAAATGATTGCCCAAAAATGTATTCTTTGTGTAAACATCAGACAATGAGTAAATGGATTTTGTGTGCATATTTTTTTTAGCTAATTTACTTCTGTAATTTATTTGTTTCTTTTCTCCTACTTTTGGACTATAATTTAGAGGAAAAAATCTGTTTTTTTTTATTGTTGGGTCTTGTACATATATAACTTCAAAAAATATTTTAATTAGATATTTAAAAAAAACATCTAAAAAATAATAATAATGACAGAAATATATAATCTTTTTGCTTCTGCAATATATACATAAATAATCTTAGTGCTTAGTGCTAAACTGAAATAAATATCCAAATATTAAATCATCTTGCATTGTACAAAAATGTATTGAATTAAATATTTTTATGGATTGTTAAAATAAAGAATAGACATAAAGAGATATATTCATGTAAACAGAAAAAGTTTAGCTTTTAAAGTTGCCACAAAACTATCAGTTACTACTAATTGACAATTTTTCTGAAGCTAAATAACTTTATCCATTAATCTATAATAGCCCCTTTCTTGGGGTTTCTTAAAAAAGAAGCAGGCCCTCTTTCACTTTAAACACAAATTATTAAATGGATTTAAACACCAACAAAAGACCTATTATAGGTTAATGAAGAAATGTTGTCTAGCCTCAGAATAATTGTCAATAAGCAGTAATTGATAGTTTCCTGGCAACAGCAAAAGCTAAAGTTATGTCTGTTTACATTGATATAATCTATTTATGACTATTCTTTACTTTATATTGTATTTAATATTTTCATGGTTATATGATATAAATAGTCTTTTTTGTGTTAAACCATATATTATTTTGTTTATTATTTATATAATTTTAAATTTTCAAAGGAAAAGTTCAGTAACTTCCTAATATAATCTATTTACATTATATTCTATTCAACTAGAATGGACATGTAAGCTATTGAAAGCTGTCTGGTTATTACAGATACAAATTATTTCAGAAATTATTTCTATTTTAAAGATTTTAAGATCCATATTTATTATTAAAATGAGATTGCCTTGGCAATAGATTGAGATTGTTGATTGTTATTGATATTGGGATTGCAGTTATTGCAAATTTATATGACTGTCCTAAATCCAGAAAGTAAAAAAAAATATAGAAAAACTAAAGTTACAAAAAATAAAGAAAGAAATGATTGAAGTCAAAATTTCTATAGCTGTAATTAAAGAATAAAAATGTTCTTGCACAAACCCATCATTTCATTATCACAATTAGTGTAAAGATGATTTATCTATAATACAAAAGATTAATAGTGATCAGGCTTTGTACTATGAAAGTGATTAAAAATAGTAAGTTAAAAAAAGGAAACTAAATAAATGACAGTGCAAAGAAAATCAAGAATATATATATATACACACACTAGAATAAATATTACTTAGGAATTATAAATTACTGTTCAGTCTTTAGTCTAATTCATTATAAAAGTGTTTAAAAATCCTAAGACTAAAGTCATCTCAGTTATGTTTATTTCCCTTTAATATGGGCAGTACTTATAGATTTACTATATTTAATAAAGTTTGTATTATAAAATTATAAGATGATTGTAAAAGAATAATCAAGCTCAAGATTGAAAGCCTATCGTCAATAATTATATATATATAAATTATTAATCAATGTCTGTATTCCAATTATTGTTTTGAATAATTATATATATATATTCACAAGGGGATTAAAAATAACTGAAATTATTTTCTGGTTTGTTCACCTGTCATAGTATATACTTCTGCTGTGATATATTTTTCAGAAACTCTTCTGTATCAATCTTCCAAATGACATCACCATGTAAAATTGTGGAGCCATATAACACATTGTTTTGTAAAGTGTATTTTGCATTTTTGTCATTTTTTAAATAATGTTTGAAAAGTTCAACAATTTGAAATTCTCATTTCATTTACAAAAAATGACAAGGAAAAAAATTGTAATGCTTGAAACAGATTACAAGAAAGCTGATCTCATAAAAACACAAGTTTATGGGTATTTAATTAAAATGTTAAATTTACTACATCCATAAAAAGTGTCACAAGTAAAGTCCAAAGTCAAAACAATGCTATGAAAGTAACATTTTTCTCTCAAATTTAGTTTTTAATGATCAGGCATTTTATCTGCAAGTTCTGAAACATTTATATGATGTGGTAAAATGTAAACATCCTGTTTGTGACAAAGAAAAGAGTGCAAGCTCCATCCTCACAAAGAATCATCTCTCAAAGCCTTAAGTGTGGAACACTTTTTAAATAAATTGAGTATGGTCCAGCTTATCTATCAGCTATATATACTTGATCTTGCTTCATGTGATTTCTTTTAAATCTCTTAAATGAAAAATGTTTTGGGAAAAAATGACAGAGGTGTTAGAAGACATCACTTTGCAATTATTTTTAGACTACTTTAAAAAATGAAAAACACATTTATATTGGTGTATTGCATCAAATAAATAATAATTTGAAAGGTATTGATTTTATAACACTTAAAAATAAATGATCATTTTTTTATTATAAAATTACTGTTATTTTTAAGTACCCCTGTATATATATATATATATATATATATATACATATATATATATATACTCTAGAATATTTTATATATATATATATATATATATATATATATATATATAATATTCAAAATATTCTAGAGTAATTACTAAAAAATACAATATGCCTATATAAAATAAAAATCAAATTCTTCTTTGACTGGTCTGATATCTTTGTATTGCTCTTCTATTAAATATTCAAGTTTCAGATCCATAAGTAAGAACTGGTAAAACACATTTATTAAAAAACTTCCTTTTTAAACACATAGACATATTTCCTTTTAATATTAAGTTATTTCTACCAAAAGCATTCTAAGTAAATATAATTCTATGATTAATTTAATCCATTGTGTTTTCATCTAGTTGTTAACCTCTTCTAACTCATCATAATCAATCTTTAGTTTCATCTTTTGAAAAAAACTATTGACTTTATTTTAATCTTTTTAACATTTTGTTTTAGTCCTATTTTTTTACTTTCATCTTATAACTCTTGTAATATTTCCTGAAGCTCTGAAGCATTATTTGTAAAAACAACTATAACATAAATAATCTCCATTTATTTTTACTCCTTTAGCTTTTCTTTTTAATCCACAAAATACTTCTTGTAGCACTGCTATAAAAAGTTTGGGAGGTGTGGGGTCACACATCCTTCACAATGTTAACCTTTCTACCATCATTATGCAATCTAATTGTTGCTATTGAATTTTTATAAATATTTTTCAAAATATGACAGTATCCTGGTTCTATACCTTGATGATACAATGCTTTAATCACTGAAGAAATGCTTATGAAATCAAATGCCTTTTCATAATCTATAAATCCAAAGCATAAAGATAATTCATATTCTTTGGTTTTTTCTATAACTTCTCTCAATACTTGGATATAATCTACTGTCCTGAAGCAACTTTTAATTCCAGCTTATTCTTTTAGTTGGTTGAAATCTAATGTTCTCTGTAGAAGAGTTGTAATTATCTTGGTAAAAAATTTGTATAAAACTAATAAAAGACTGATAGATCTAAAATTTCTAATATCATTATCACTTTTTTAAATATTAATACTGCATTCTTCCAATCATCTGATACATCTTTATCATTTAGACATTTCATATAAGTTTGCCAAATGTTTTTCTATTTCTTCACCTGCTTCTTTTAATATATTGATTATAAATTCCATCATTATCTAAAGCTTTTGCCTTCTTCATAAATTTAATTGCATGTCTCACTTCTTCATTTAAAATCCTGGGCAATTTATAAGATATAATAGATGTAGAAGGTACTTGTTTTTATTACTATATAATTCTTGATGGAACTCTTCTACCAATTTCATGACATCATCTCTCTTTTTGTAATAGTTCCATCTTTTTTTTTTTATTAAAGATATAAGTTTCCTAGCAATACCAAATATTGTTTTACACTCTTGAGACTTTTATTTTCTTCTACAGATTTTCTTACTAGTTCAAAATTATATTTTCTTATATCATTATTAACTCGTTTTTACACCATTTTACAAATTCAAGATATTCAATCCTTCTTAATGGATCATTTTTATATATCACCATATTCCTTCTTTTTTCCATAAATTCTTTAGTCTCAGTAAAAATTTTATTGGCTCATTCTGAATTTTTCTACCAGCTATCTTTGTTGCAATTTTTAAAGTATATTAATTATTTTTCTATTAATTTTATTCAAATCTGAATTATGTTCAAAATTGATTAATAATTGAAAACAATTTGAAAGTTCTAATTTAAATTTATTTAAAGATTAGGAATATTATCAAATGTAAATATTGATTTTTTTTAATAATTTTTGTCTCTTTAGTTTTACATTAACGTGTACCTTACATCTTACTAATTGATGATCAATTCCAGTGTTGAATTTATTAAGGACATTACAATCTTCAAATATGTATTTTCTGTTAGTCACAATATAATCCAATTCAGTTATATCTTCATTTGGATGCTTCCACTACATTTCCTTTTAACATTTTTCTCAAAAAAAAAAAAGAATGCATAATATAATGTTTTTCTTTTACTGTATACTCCATAAGTCAATGTCCGCTCTCATTTTTATTACTATAACCAAATTTTCTACAGCACTTTCATTTTTCATTTGTTTATCAATTCTAGCATTAAAGTCTCCCATAACAATTTTAAAATGTTATTCTAATCTGATCAAAAGCCTTTTGTACATCCATATAAAAAATTTCTACTACTTCATCACTATGAGAACTTATCTTGCCATAAAATTTAATTATCTGCATTTATTTCTGTTATTACGTTGAATGACTAATCTTGTCACTTTGTCTGATGTACCATCAGTCTCCACAATGTTGTTCTTTCACTTTTTATTCATAATAAATCCTACTCCATTTGTACTTCCAATATTTGGGCCTTTGTAGTAGAGTGTACTTGTGAATGAAATTTTTTTTTTTAGCAGATGTATACAATAATCACAGACAAAAATAAATCATGGCTTTTATTCCAACAAAAATATATGTATCAACTATTGGCTCTAGACAAAATACCTGAAATAAAAATATTAAATTTGTTTGAAAATGTTCATTTATGTGAAAACTTTTAATTCCACTCAGATTCAAACACGTCATTACAAGTAGATATACTAACTATTATCTCACAAGCAGTATATAAACTTAGATGCCGTACACTTGTAAATAAATACTGTCGTGACGATTGTGTGAAGTGTTGTGTAAGATATATCACAACTTTATTAAATTTAAAATTAAAAAATATTTAATAGACTTTTATATAATATATGTGTGTGTGAAAGTGAAAACTCTTTTTAATTACTAAAATATTAATTTAAAAAATTTAACTTTTGTTTTCTTTTCAGTTACTTCTCATTGCGGGACTCCAGGTTCACCAGCTCATGGTCGAGTTAATTTAATCAAAAATATGATTAACATTGGAGTGGCAGCAGTTTATGAATGTGACGCTGGATACGAGTTAATTGGATCGCACTCAAGGCTATGCCAAGAGAATGGAACGTGGTCTGCAACTATGCCATTTTGTGGTAAGACTAGAATACAATAAGGTCTTTAGGCAATTTATATTTTGCACTGTTTGTAATGAGTAGCATAATTAGAATGAAAAAAAATGAGCTTTAAACAATTTTATTGGAAATTCAAATTAACATTGACAATTAAATATAAAGAATGAATAAATTAGCAGCAAATTTAGGTGAAAATACATTTATGATTTTTGTTGTTCTTATTTATCTATTTTATTCATTCAAATTGCATGTGTATAAATAAATTAAACTATTCGTTATTAAGTTCAAAGACAATCTGCCATATGTTAAGAATCGGGAAAAAGTAAACTGTAGATAATTAGTTAACTTTATGTACAATGGCTTTATTACACGCCTACATATAACGTCTAATAAATTACCGAGTAGTAATCTGTCAATAAGGCGTTTAAGGAAAACAACCTAGTATGCCTTCAGTAGTATTTGCAGAATCAGTTATTTGTATTTTAATTATTAGAATTGGTAATGGTAAAAATTACAGCATGATATAAATAATAATAGATGATTCTTGCGAGTTGTAATGACTCAAGTTACTAAATTCGCAAGGCTTGTATATCAAACTTAAGAACAATTATAAATTTGCTTCTGCATGCAAAATTATAACGAAACATAAGTTCTGCTGAACGAAAGCTGACAAAAATTTTTAAATCCTACATATAGCCAGAGGTAACAATTATTTTACTGGAGGAAAACATAGATAATTCAGGAATAAATTGAATAAAGTGATAAAGAAAATACATATAAATCTTTATAATTTAAAACGTTCCGCATGCATTTTTTTGTAAAATGTGTGTGTCTTTACATGTAATTTTAATTTCACAGCAATTAGTACAATATATATTATTTTAAAATCTGAGTTAACATAAAGTACTTACTATAAAATATTTGAATGACCTTTGTTTTGGGAAAACTTTTGTACTTAAAATCGAATTATGATCTTTCTAGAATTAAAACACTGGACCAACTGATGATTGCTGGTTTAGCATGAAGTACATATCATCATCATCATTCATCATTATCAACCACAATATGTGTTCAAGTGTATCAGTGTTATGAGATAGAGTGGAGGGTCATGTGGATGTCTGTGCTCATATACCCTATATATATATATCATCATCATCATCATCATCGACCATTATCAATCCACTGCAGGATGAAGGTCTCTCCAAGTTTAATCCATCTTCTCCGATCTTTAGCTTCTCTTCTCCACAACACCCCTGCACATTTTCTTATTTCATCCATCCATCTCACATGTGGTCTCTTTCAGGGTCTTTTATAATCTCTTGGAATCCAGTTTAAAATTTCAATTGTCCATCTATTATCATCTCTTCTAGCAATATGCCCAGCCCAACTCCATTTCAATCTTTTAATTTTTTCAATAAGGTCAGTAACACCTGTTTGTTGTCTTACCCATACATTGCGTTTTCGATCTCTTCTTGTTACTCCCAACATACATCTCTCCATACTCCTTTGAGTGGTCTGAAGTCTCTGTATTGCTTTTCTATTAAGTGTCCAAGTCTCAGATCCATAAGTAAGAACTGGTAAAACACATTTGTTAAAAAACATCCTTTTCAAACACATAGGCATATTTTCTTTTAGTATCAAGTTATTTCTACCAAAAGCACTCCAACCAAGTTTAATTCTATGATTAATTTCCTCCATTATGTTTCCATCTGTATTAATAATCTGACCAAGGTATTTGTAACTGTTAACTTCTTCTAATTCTTCATAATCAATCTTTATTTTCATATTTTGAGCAAATCGATTAAACATTACTTTAGTCTTTTTAACATTTATCTTTAGTCCTACTTTTCTACTTTCATCTGCTAACTCCTGCAAAATTTCCTGCAGCTCTGAAGCATTATTTTCAAAAACAATTACATCATCTGCGAAATCTAAATGACTTAAATACTCTCCATTTACTTTCACTCCTTTAGTTTCCCATTTTAATCCACAAAATACTTCTTGCAGCACTGCTGTAAAGAGTTTTGGAGATATGGAGTCACCTTGTCTTACACCTTTCTCAATGTTGATTTTTCCAATATCATTATATATTCTAATTGTTGCTGTTGCACTTTTATAAATATTTTTTAAAATATGACAATATCCTGGATCTATACCTTGATGATCCAATGCTTTAATCACTGAAGAAATGTGTATAGAATCGAATGCCTTTTCATAATCTACAAATCCAAAACATAATGACAACTCATATTCGTTTGTCCTTTCTATGACTTCTCTCAATACCTGGATATGATCTATTGTACTAGAACCACTTTTAAATCCAGCTTGTTCTCTTGGTTGGTGGAAATCCAAAGTTCTCTGTAGATGAGTTGTAATTATCTTGGTAAAAATTTTATATAAAACTGATAAAAGGCTGATAGGTCTGTAATTTCTAATATCTTCTTTATCACCTTTTTTAAATATTAATATTATTACTGCATTCTTCCAATCTTCCAGTACATCTTTATCATTTAGACATTTGGTATATAACTTAGCTAAAATTGTTTCTATTTATTCACCTGCTTCTTTTAATATATCAATTATAATTCCATCATTTCCTGGAGCCTTTCCTTTCTTCATACACTTAATTGCATGTCTCACTTCTTCATTTAAAATTCTGTGCAATTCGGAAGATGTAATAGATATAGGAGGTACTTGCTCTTTATTACTATATAATTCTTGATAAAAATCTTCTACCAATTTCATGATGTCATCTCTCTTTTTAGTAATAATTCCATCTTTTATTCTTATTGCAGATATAAATTTTTTACCAATACCAAAATGTTGTTTATCATTTTTGAGACTTTTATTTTCTTCTACAGCTTTCCTTGCTATTTCACAGTTATACTTTCTTATATCATTTTCAACTCTTTTCTGTACCATTTTACAAAATTCGAGATATTCAATTCTTTTTAATACATCATTTTTGTATATCGTTCATATTCCTTTTTTTCTTCATAAATTCTCTAGTCTCAGTAGAAATTTTATTAGTCAATTGCTGCTTTTTTCTACCAGCTATGTTTGTTGCAGTTTTTAAAAGTGTATCAGTTATTTTCATATTAATTTCATTCAAATCTGAATCATGTTCAAAATCTCCTAACACTTGAAACCTATTTGTAAGTTCCAATTTAAATTCATTAGAATGTTTCTGAAGATTAGGAATATCAACTGTAAATATTGTTTTTCTTAATAATTTTTGTCTCTCTAGTTTTACATTAACACGTAACTTACACCTTACTAATCGATGATCACTTCCTGTGTTAAATTTATTAAGAACATTACAATCTTGAAATATGTATTTTCTGTTAGTCAAAATATAATCCAATTCTGCTGTACCTTCATTTGGATGCTTCCATGTCCATTTCCTTTTAACATTTTTCTCAAAAAATGAATTCATAATATAAAGTTTTTCTTTTTCTGCAAACTCCACAAGTCTATGTCCTCTCTCATTTCTATTACCATAACCAAAATTACCCACATCACTTTCATCTTTCATTTTTTTACCAATTCTAGCATTAAACTCTCCCATAACAATTTTAAAATGGTGTTTACTCTGATCAAAAGCCTTTTGTACATCCATATAAAAATCTTCTACTACTTCATCACTATGAGAACTTGTTGGGGCATAAACCTGAATTATCTGCATTTGGTATCTGCTATTAAGTTGTATAACTAATCTTGCCACTCTGTCCAATACACCATCAATCTCCACAATATTGTTCTTCCACTTTTTATTTATAATGAATCCTACTCCACTTGTATTTCCAATATGTGTGCCTTTATAATAGAGTATATGTCCACTTTTTAAATCAATTATTTCTTCTCCTTTTCTTCTAACTTCACAAAGTCCAATAATGTCCCATTTAATATAAGACAGTTCTTCTTCTATTTCTTGCAATCTTCCTTTACTTGAAAGTGATCTGCAGTTGTAAGTACCTAAATAAAAAGTCGTCATCAAATGGCAGCCTGGGTCCGCAATCAGGGGATTCTTAGCACCCTCCGCCTTCGGCCACCAACCACTGCCTTGGTTGGTGACTTTACAGCCTCCTGGGAATAAGGGCCATGCTTTATTTTTGTCTGTCATAATTGTATATATGTATCGGAAAAATATTTATCATTTACACAAACATTCATTCTGCCTTATCAGGCACTGAGAAGAAAGACCATGGTGTTTCTTGATCTTAAACTCAGAGGTAAAAAGCCAATAAACTTACCATGCTGGCTAACACGTGTTGGTGAGCAGCCCATCCATGTTCGTATACTATATGAATAATCACATAGTAATAACAGCTGAAACAACAAGAACGTATGGAGTGGACATTAGGAATTTGCCCTGCTCGGTTCTTTTAAGGCCTCCAAGAGGAATCAAAGGGTCTCCTTTCAGTTAATAGCAAACTCCTTTCTGCAGCTTATATATATATATATATATATATATATATATATATATATATATATATATATATATATATTGATATATATATATATTGATACAAGTATATAATAAGCCTGTATTTCAGTTATTACTTCATATTATTGTAATTGTGAGTGCATGCACTAATGTGGCGCAGCTATTCTTTGAAATATTTTGCTGTATTTAGCACAAATTCAAGTTTACCACTCTTAATTGTGTTTATTAATTATAATAAATATTTAATATTTTTTGTTATATTATAAAACAATATCAGAAATAAAATATAATAAACCCTTGTAGTGAATTAAAGTAATGTCGGGAATGTGCAATGAATTAAAATTTAAAAATAAATACTCTTAACATTCCTTGATGAAGCACTACTTGTTTAAAGCTGTTCTTTCAACTCTTCTCTTTGCGCCTTAAGAAGGGATAGGGAACAAAGAATACTGCAGATCACCTTAATTTTTAAAATATATATAAATAAAACAAAGCACATGGATGTGTATAAAAATAGTTGAAATGAATTAATGTAAAATTAAAAGAAAATACTTATAACCATCACTAAATGATACAGTATTTTTTACAACAGTGTTTTCATTTAGATGCAACAAAACTACGATGAGAATTCTGACTGAAAATATCGAAAGTTGCTTGGCCATTATATTTTTGTGAGTTCTATTAGGTTTTTGATTTATAATAAAATCTAAAATTTAAATTTTTAAAAACATAAATAAATTTACATTAATAAAAATCGATCCCCACTTTCACACTTGGAGATTATTTCTTTTTTGATATTAACCAGATTTCTAACTCTCCTTTTCAAAAAGAGTCTTAAGTATTTTGTGCGCACACTTTCTTACACATCCTTCTGTCAATCAATGGCAGTTTGCGTTTATTGACAATTTTACAACTTTTTTGCTTCAATTTTTTTCATGGAAATATTAATTAGCTTATGGTTAAAATTATATATATTCAGTAGAATAATTATAAAAATAAGAACAGCATACTGTCACTGCTAAAAATATAGATAAGCAAATAAGAAATTTAAATTGATAGCTTAAACTTACAAAACTTGATAAAAATGTCTCATTGTAACAATTATTTTCATTGTAAAAATTTGCAATTTGATGAGAAAAAATATTTATGTAATTTATTTACAATAGAAGTCTTTATTGCAGCACATCTTCCTATTTGTATATAATTTACCATATTTAAATATTTATTAAAATTCTGATATTAAGCTTCAGAGCATCTGAGAAGTCATTAAAACACCAAAATTCTCCATACAGAAATGTTATTCAGTGCAAGCCAGAGTAATGGTGATCATATGATGTTTAGTGCATCTGAGAAGTCTCTAGTTCAACAAAAAGTACATATTTTCGAGAGATGTATCAGGAGTTAATATTGAGTGTCGGTGATATTTTGTTATCTATATTCAACAGAATCAAAATTTATTTCTTTAATAGATATATGTTTATATATAGTCTTATATTTGTAAATATATTGTGATGATCTAATGTCATTTAGTTATATTAATAACATTAAATCAGTTTACCTTATAGAAATAACAAAAAATAAATATATTACAAATTTGAACTAAAAAATATATACTTTAAAAAATATTATTGCTGCATTTTTTCAGAATTCTCTGACTGACCTCAATAGTGATGTTATATTTTAATGTTAAAAGAAACTATATTTTTTTATTTAATTTTTACATTATAAATATGTCTCGGGCATTAATATAAATTTAATGCTTAAGTTAACAAATAAATTTTTATATGCATTTTTTAAAAATTCTCATATAACATCTATCAATAGAATTTAACAATTTAGCAGAACAGAAAAATAATATTGTTATAATAGTTTAAGAATTTTTTCTTATTATAAATAATTATTAATAAAATAAAATAATATAATTACAACAATTTATATTTTATTTGTAAGTAAAAAATTTGGGTACATTTGGAAATCAAATCCTCCAACATTTTATTCAATCTATATCTTAAAACAACCTCATTTACAAATGTTTTTAACCATAAACAATCTCAAGCTAATCCTATTATTCTGGATTTAACATTTAATTGATAATGTTGTTAATGAAAAAAGGCTATTTTTTTACAAATGGCAAATAAATATAAAGGTTGCCATTCTGGCTAAAATATAACACAATTTGTTAGAGTATTTCTGAAAAAAATTGAAAATTATATACATAATAAAAAAAAATCTCATTTTTAAACTTTCAAAGAGTTTTTTTTTTTTTTTTTGCATTCAAGTAAACTAATTTAACTAAATAAAATTACAATTGCATAAAACAAATGTTTTTACCTGCTTTATTTAACTTTTTTAAAAGTAACAAAAATTATATTCAGAAGATAAATCCCTAAAATAAAAGTATAAAATTCATTTAGTGTTTCATCTTTTAATTACTATTTGTATTATGCTGCATATGTAGAAAATGGCAAATGAATTTCTGGCAATGAGTGGTAGCTATAGTTGACACACAAATACATATATTTATATAAGTATAATCTATTTTATATCCAATAAATATATATGATAAAGTTACTGAAGCAATATGATTATAAATTACAGTAAATTTGCATAAGAACAAGATAACTGAAGAACTTTATATCCTTTAGCAAAATATGTAACTTTTTTTCACTTTCTTCCTTGTTTTTTTTTATATAACTTGTAGTTTATTAGGTAACTTTTTCTTTTATCAATCAAGTTTGAACTTTTTATAATGGTAATATGAATTATTATTTATTATGCGAAACTTTTGAAACTTATGGTGCAATTGATATATATATATATATATGTTACACATAATGTAACCTCAAAATACTTTACAATGAATGTGATTTTTAATTTATTTATATATTAATTATTGTTGAGTTAATTGTCTTCAATATTATTCTTTTTTTGATTATCCACGCGCTTTTTTTTAATTTTCATAATATTTAAAGCAATTCTTTCCTATATTCAGTTTTTGGTAGCAGTTTTGAGTTCAGAATGAGTTATTTTTTCTATTATTACATTATTCGATTACATACAGAAAATTTAAGATGCCAAGCAAGTTATTTAATACCAAAAATTTGAGGATAATAAAAAATATCATAAGTGAAAGTAATCCATTTATTTTAGTCTCAATACCATGTTTTAATCTTTCTTTATTTTTTGTGGTCGTTTTATTTTTGAAAAGCTCCGCAAGATGTTATGATTATTATTTTTCACTTTGACAACTAATATAGAGTGTGGGGCAACTTTAAACTTAATAAAGTACTGTGTTATTATTCGAATATTTTTTTAAAGTATATTTGCATTCATGATTTTGATCACAGCTTATCTCTATATATATACACACATATACAAAAATAAAAATATAAAGTATTTATTTTTCGATAGACTATGCTGAAGTATAATCATAATTTCTATGAAACAAATGCAAAAGATATCTTTTTTTTTTTAATGTATCAAAGCATCGACCGGGAAGCGCACACCGGGACAACTGCTTGTAAGGCAGATGTGCTAACCACTCGGCCACCAACGCTTGACTTGCAAAAGATATCTTACATGCATTTTTTTCTTTTTCATTCCAGATTTTTATTTTAAACAAAAAAGTTTTAATAGTAAAATAAAAAGTTTTTAGAATTTTTTTTTTAAATAGAGGGGTTGGAACTTAGGATTTTTAGTCTATATTCATTCTCCTCCATCTCAAACAACCGATACACGTAACTATATACATGTAAAAGGCATAAATGATCCCCAATATATGTATTTTGTGCAGAACCAGCATTCAACAGTTGACACTGATTGGATATATGTGTCAGAGATTATGAGCTGGCCCAATTGATGATGAGTGCTGGTTCTGCGTGAAATAAACATATTGGTATCATTTATCTTTTTTATATGTGTGTGGTCATGTGTATCGATTGTTTGAAATGGAGAATAAATATAGACTGAAATGATCCTAAGTTCAAATTCCTCTATTTACTGTGATAAACATTCAGTATACTGAATGAATAGGTTAATTACATACTGCCTTAAAAAAAGGTTACATCATAGTATAAATCCACCCCATCCCTCTCCTATTAATATAAATGGATACATAATGATCTGATAATATGAGGGATTATACTGACATGTCTACATGGTATGACAATATCAAATCTACCATGGACTTTGAGCATTCCATTATTGGTTTTTCAATGAAATGGATGGTTGAATTGCTGGAAGAGTAAGAAGATTAAAACCTGTCTATTAAAATGTAAGGAATTGCTATTTTAATATAAGCCAAGCACTGATTGGATATATGTGTGGTAGATTATGATCTGGTTCAACTGATTTGCTGATTCTGCACAAAATATGTATATTGAGTATCGTTTATCTTTTTCACATGTATGTGGCCATGCATATTGGTTGTTTGTGATGGAGTGGTGGATGAGTATGGACTAAAAATCCTAAGTCCAAATCCCTCTATTCACTATAATAAACATTCAGTATACTGAGTGAACATGTTTTTTTTAATGTAAGTAATATTTAAAATGAGATTTTGATATCGTTCTATTCAAATGATTCAATGAGATACCTCCAATAAGCACTTAAAAATCCCCAAAGAAAAATAATGTTTAATATTGCACAATAAAACTAAAATCAAATGTTTGTATAAAAAACTTGAATTTTACAGTAATTTGTCTACGCAGACGTCAAATAATTACAAAAAATAACTTTTTTAATAGAATATCCATTTCTCTTATACTAGATGTTAACTATAGATTTGCTTCTAATTCAGTGATATTAGTATAAAATTTAAATAATAAGTGTAATAATGTTCAAGGTTAAATGGGTTTGTAAGTAATCATTTAAAGCCAGTCAACACCTTTTTCTTGTTAAAAGGAGGTTTCCCTGACAACAGTTTGAAATTGTTGATTGTTATTGATATTGGGATTGTTTAAGTTTTAACTGACTTTTAATGATTAGTACAAAATTGTAATGTTTCTATATATAATCATACTTCTATTATCAAAATCCAAAAACTTATTGATTTTATAATGTTTATTTATTAATTTTCAGTATTTCGACCTTTATATATATAGTTTCATCTTCAGTGTTAAATATATACTATACAAATAAAATAAAACAATGAAAATCTTGGAATTACAATTTTTAATATCACTATTATAAACATCATTATAAATACTTTTTATATATTATAAATATATATTTTTTATATTACTACTAGCTTTATCATTTATATATATATATTAAATGATAAAATAAAATATAGACAACAAGCCAATTACCAACTTTTGTTCAATCATCCAAATAGTACAAATATATGGGGCTGTATATTCAAACAAAGACTACTGGTTGTTTTGTTGTCTTTATTTTATTTTATCATTACAAAATATATAAAGAGTAAAATTGATAACATTAATAATATAAAATTATATTTATGTCATCATTTTCAACCATTATTGATTGACTGCAGGATAAAGGTCTCTCCAAGTTTAAACCAGTTCTCCAATCTCTGGCCTCTCTTCTCCATCTCACCCAACACATTTCATTATTTCATTCATCCATTTGACATGTAATCTTTTTCTAAGTCTTTTACAATCTCTTGAAATCCAGTTTAAAATTTCAACTGACCATCTATCATCATTTTGTCTAGTGATATGTCCAGCCCAATTCCACTTCAGTCTTAACTTTTTCAATGATGTCAGTAACTTTTCTTTGTTCTCTCATTGGTATATTTCATTTATGATCCCTTCTTATTACTCCTAACATACATCTTTCCATACTTTGTTGAGTGGTTTGAAGTATGTAAATTGCTCTTTTATTAAGTGTTCAAGTTTCAGATCCATAAGTAAAGTCTAGTAAAACATACTTATTAAAAACTTTTCTTTCCAAATGCATAGACATGTTTCCTTTTAATATTATATTATTTTTATAAAAAACACTCCAACCAAGTTTAATTCTATGATTAATTTTATCCATTATGTTTAATCTTCCCAAGATATTTGTAATTATTAACTTCTTCTAACTCATCATTATCAATCTTTATTTATATAATAATGTTTATAATAATGATGATGAAAATTTTAAATTTTAATAATCTGAATGCTTTATTTTATTATAGAGTACATATATTTAATATAATTATAGGATAAATTCTTCATCATTATTGACAATATTTTTGACTATTATTGATGCTCTTCAGGATAAAGATCTTTCCAAATTTAATTCTACCTTTTGATCCGTAGCTTCTTTTCTCTACAAATATCAACAAACTTTCTTATTTTATCCAACCATTTCACATGTGATCTCTTTCTAGCTCTTTTCACGATCTTTTAGAATCCATTTTAAAATTTTAACTATTTGGTATCATATCTAGTAGCAATATTCCCAATTCATTTCTATTTTAGTTTCTAATTCATTTAATGATACCAGTGATATCTGTTTGTTCTTTCACCCACGTATTTTATTTGAGATTTTTTTTAATATTCCCTAGCATATATTTCTCTATATTTTGTTGAATGGTCTAAAATCTCTACATTGCTTTTCTGTTATGTGTACAAATTTCAGATCCATAAATAAGAACTGATAAAACATACTTATTAAAAACATTTCTTTTCAAAGACATTTGCATATTTCCTTTTAATATTAGGCTATTTCTTCCAAATTACTTCATCCAAGTTTAATTCTATTGTTAATTTGGTTCATTATCTTTCCATCTGTTTTAAGAGCTTGATTAGTGGTTTCCATTTATTATGTGTAATCACACCAGGTTGACTTGCCATTGTCATGTGAGCAGCTTCTTTAAATTTTCTTCTTTGTATCTTTTTTTCTCTATCCAATATTTTTCTATTTTACCAATTAAACATATTTCATTGCTACATACATAATCTGCTACCTTAGACACATCTATGTTCTTTCTTCTAATCATAAGTTTGAGTTCTTGCAAGCACTTTTCAATGAGACAGCTGGTCTCATAATATATGTTCTTCCCTATTTACATGGCATTTCATAGATGCAGTTTTTCCTTTTCAGAATTTTCCATTTAGGCTTTGTAAATAGTAGAATTTCTAATAGTGAAATATGATTCTGGAAGGCCTTTCTGATGGTATACTGAATGCAGATTTTCTTTAATTTGTCTATTTTTGGAATGTATGGGTACACTACAGTACCAATAATTGTCTTTTCTCTTGATGGTTCTTTTTGTTGTCTATTTAACATTTTCTTAATAACAGCTAATGGATAACCATTTTTCATAAGAGTTTGTCTATATAGATATTTTCCCCCAAATTTCTGGTTTCTGAACAAACTTATTTTCTTCTGTTCTATAGTGATAGTATAACGCCATGTTTTGTGTTTCTGATGTGATTGAATATATAGGTTAGGTATTTTTCTGTATGTGTAGGTTTTCAGTAAACTGTAGGTTTGATTTTGCCATGAGGGAGTCTTGTCACAAGAACATCTAAGAATGCCAATTTTTGTTCTTATTCTGATTCTATTGTGAATTTAATTGAAGGGGATATGTTGTTGATGTGTTTCCAGAAAGTTTGTAGCAGTACTTCACCATGTAGCCATACAACACATGTATCATCCACATAGCAAAGCCAAAATTTAGGTGAATATGGAGTAGTTTTTATGGCTGTGGTTTCAAGTTCTTCCATGTAAATACTGCTAATTAGGGGAGACAGTAGTGAGCCCATAGCAATTCCTTGATTTTGGTGGAAGAATTCTGTGTTATATTGAAAGTAGGTTGTTTTTATACAAAATGTTAATAGTTCCATTATACTATCAATAGAAAGAGTTGTTCTGGTTTGTAAACTGTTATCACCATGATACCTTTGTTGTATGGCCACATGGTGAAGCACTGCTAAAAACTTTCTGGAAACATGTCAACAATATATCCTCCTCAATTAAATTCACAATAGAATGAGAACAAGAACAAAAATTGGCATTCTTAGATGTTCTTGTGACAAGACTTCTTCATGGCAAAATAAAAACTACAGTTTACCAAAAACCTTCACATATAGGAAAATACCTAGCCTATACATGCAATCACACCAGAAATACAAAACATGGAGTTATACTATCACTATGGAACAGAGCCAAAGAAATTTGTTCAGAAACCAGCAATTTGGAAAAAGAAAAGATCTATATAGAACAAACTCTTATGAAAAATTGTTATCCATTACCTGTCATTAAGAAAACATTAAATAGATAACAAAAAGAAACATCAAGAGAAAAAGTCAATGATTGGTAATATAGTGTACCTATACATTCAAAAAATAGCAGACAAATTAAGAAAAATCTGCAATCAGTATAACATCAAAACAGCTTTTCAAAACCATACCACCCTATGAAGAATACTAACATCTACAATGCCTAAACTTGAAATGCTGAAAAGAAAAGAACTGCATCCATAAAATACCAGGTGAATGTGAAAAAAAACATATTGGTGAGACCAGTCATCCTATTAAAAAGCACTTGCAAGAACATAAACTGATGATTAGAAGAAAGAAAACAGATGTATCTAAGGTCACAGCCATGTATTGGGAAAAAACAAAATCCTGGTTAGAGAAGAAAAGGTACAAAGAAGAAAATTTAAAAAAGCTGCTCACATGACAATAGCAAAAATCCCATAAGCTAACCTAGTGTGACTATACATAATTTATGGAAACCACTAATCAACTTTGCTCTTAGGAAAAAGTGGAGAAATCAGGAGCAACTTTATAAATAAGTATATGAAATTTCTACTGACTGTTGCCTTTGGCAGGATGGCTCAGTTGGTTAGAGCATTACCTTAAAATTCAATAATCAAGAATCTGACACAGATTGAAATCCCATTTTAGTACTGTCACTGATTAGGCCAGCAACACCTGAAGAAGAGGGGAGAATAATACCTCTCAAAATATTGTGCACATATACTAACCTGCTTGATGTGCTATTACTAAGAGTTGAATGTATTTGGAACTATTTAAATAAAGTTAAATTTTTTCTAAAGACATTCAATATACATATTAGTTGGTGGCAATAGTCCAATATAAAAATACAACTAGAACACTATCATCACAAAAATTCAGGAAAATACTAGTAAGTCAGTTCTTTCAATTTTTATATTCTTGATTAATTCTATAAAGTATCTAGAATCCCTGATAAAGAACTGGATCTTGTATGCCAATGGATTAAGAACTTTAAGAAGAAATCTTGACAAATTTTGGCAAGGTGAATTTGTAAAACTAATAATGATTCTTGTGGATTTTAGATAGACCATAAAGATGAGGAATTTTGCTGAAATGATATTATTTTACTTTTTTCTGAATCACTAAAGTACCTGCAATGCTTTGTGATTAATTCTTGTAACTTTGTTTCTGTACTCATTAATAACATCTCCCTTTTGATTCAATTCACAATAGAATCTGAACAAGAACAAAAATGGGCATTCTTAGATATTCTTGTTACAAGACTCCCTCATAGCAACATCAAAACTACAGTTTAGCAGAAATCTACACATACAAAAAAATTCATAGCCTATACATCCAATAACACCAGAAACGCAAAACATGGAGTTATACTATCACTATTGAACAGAGCAAAAGAAGTTTGTTTAGAAACCAGTGATTTGGAAAAAAAGATCTATATAGAACAAACTCATGTAAAAAATGGTTATCCATCAACTAGTATTAAGAAAACCTTGAATAGACCAAAAAGCAACCATCAAAAGAAAAAAAATTATTGGTACTGTTATGTACCCATACATTCTAAAAATAGCAGACAAATTACAGAAAATCTGCAATCAGTATAACATCAAACAGCCTTCCAGAGCCATACCACACTATGAAGAATTTTAACATCTACAAAGCCTAAACTTGAAATGCTGAAAAGGAAAAACTGCATCTATGAAATACCATGTGAATGTGGAAAAACATATATTGGTGAGACCAGTCATTCCATTGAAAATCACTTGCAAGAACACAAACTGATGATTAGAAGAGAGAAAACAGATATATCTAAGGTAGCAGATCATGTACATAACAATAAACATATGGTCAATGGGGGAAACAGAAAAATATTGTATAGAGAAGAAAAAGTACAAAGAAGAAAATTTAAAGAAGCTGTTCACATGACAATGGCAAACAATTCCATGAGTCAATCTAGTGTGACTATGCATAATGTATGGAAACCATTAATCAACTTTGTTCTTAAGAAGAAAAAGTGGAGAAATCAGAACGAACCTCATAGATAAGTATATGAAATTTGTACCGATTATTGCCTTTGGCATGATGGCTCAGTTGGTTAGAGAGTTACCTTAAAATTCAGTACTCAAGAATCTAAGAGGACAGGTTTGATTCCCATGCTAATATTGTCACTGATCATGCCAGCAACAACTAAAAAGGGGAGAATAATACTTCTCAAAATGTTGTGCATATAGTAACCTGTTTGATGTGCTATTGCTAACAGTTGAATGTATTTGGGATATTTAAATAAAGTTACATATTTCTAAAGACATTCACTACTCATATTATATGATGGAAATAGTATAAACAATAAATGCATCTAAAACACCATCATCACAAACCTTCACAAAAACACACCAAATATAATGTCTTTTCAAAATCTATAAATCCAAAATATAATAGTAACTCATATTTATTGGACATGTCTATAACTTGTTTCAGTACTTTCATATGACTCAGTGTGTTAAAACCACAGTTAAATCAGCTTGTTTTTTGATTGACAAGAATTCAAAGTTCATTGTAGGTGAATTGTAATTATCTTGGTAAAGATGTTGAAGAAAACTGATAGAAGACTAATAAGTCTATAACTTCTAATACCTTCTTTATCACTTTTATATATCAATATTACTACTGCATTTTTTCAGTCATCTGATACTTCTTTATTATTTGGTCATTGCCAACAATTTTTTTATTTCTTAATTTGTTTTTTTAAGACATCATTAATAATTTCATCATTTACAATTTACATATAAGATTTTTAATGAACTACATAATTTGGATCTATTTCCATTTCATTTATCATATTTATCAGACAGACAGACAGACAGATGGACAGACGGACAGACGGACAGGTGGACAGACGGACAGATAGACAGATAGATAGACAGATAGACAGACAGACAGAGAGACAGGCAAGCAGATAGATAGATAGATAGATAGATAGATAGATAGATAGATAGATAGATAGATAGATAGATAGATAGATAGATAGATAGATAGATAGATAGATAGATAGATAAGTAGCTAGGTAGGTAGGTAGGTAGGTTGGTAGATAGATAGATAGATAGATAGATAGATAGATAGATAGATAGATAGATAGATAGATAGATAGATAGATAGATAGATAGATAGATAGATAGATAGATAGATAGATAGATAGATAGATAGATAGATAGATAGATAGATAGATAGATAGATAGATAGATAGATAGATAGATAGATAGATAGATAGATAGATAGATAGATAGATAGATAGATAGATAGATAGATAGATAGATAGATAGATAGATAGATAGATAGATAGATAGATAGATAGATAGATAGATAGATAGATAGATAGAGAGATAGATAGATAAAAGGAAAGCGAGGTACGAATATATTTATCAATAATTCTTATGTATTTCTCCCACACTTGTTGCCAACTATTGGTTTCTCCCACGTTTGCTTCCAACTATTTGTTTCGTTCAATTTCAGTAGCATTATTATGTTTGTGTTGCACTTTTTTATATTTATGATTAAAAACAATGAAATGGTTTATAGAGATTTTAGATGTATATTTATTTATTATGCATATATAATATTTATAATTATTTTTTTAGTAATTGATGTAGCTTTAAATAAACCAAGCAACAGCTCTAGTACCAAAGGATCCAGCGGTCCAACTAAAGCTAATGATGGTAATTTGCTAAATAAAGAGAATGATTGTTTTCAAAGCAAAAATGAATTTTCACCCTGGTGGCAAATTAATCTTTTAAAATCTTATGAAATCATTGGATTACGAATAACTACTAGAGATTGCTGTGGTAAGTAATATTTATTTTTTTGTATTAATTACAGATACATTCATGTAAAATACCTATGATGTAGAAACAAATAAAACTTCATGCTCAAAATGCGTACTCTAAAAATGAATATTTAATAACTAACTAAAAGAATACATGAGGGTATAGCATATTTTTACTGTTATACTATATATATATATATGATATACTTTACGGGTTCATCCTGTATGATTTTTATAATTAATGTACTGACATTTTGGCTTGGTTAACGCAAACCATCAACTAAGTGATAAATAGAATATTTTAAAGATAGTTGTAGAGACCCTTAAACACTGGTTTATAACAATGTTAACGTTTTATCTATAGAAAAATCAGGTATATAAAATTGCAAAAATAAAAGTGAGAAAATTTTTAGAGCAATATGTTTTCAAAAAAATTCTACCTGAACAGGAAAAAGTTTGCATATCTATAATCCATGAAAATGCTTGAGAGTATATAATGTTACTACATAATCAATAATACTATCAAAATTATGATCCAATCTCTTTCAAGATTTTGATGATTTCTTCTATAGTTAATATAAAAAATGTCTAATCACTCTTGGAACCCACATTCCTATAGTTAAGAGTTCTTCAGATCTGAGATGGAATTTAAGGAAAACTAATGAGAGTCACAGTCAATACATTGGATATCTTGATTAATAAAATATTAGCATTTGATTAAAATATATATGATTTAAATAAAATTTATCTTATACCAAAAATTTAATTTTTATAAACCATGGTAATTGAAATTAGTGTTTATTATACATCTATACTTTTTCTTATTGAAAGTAATGAATGTATCTAGAATAGATAGTAGAAGTAAAAATAGTAAGTATAAAAAGCTTTCAGTGATTTTCAAGTTTAATGGGCAATGGATTTGTCCTCCTTGCTTTTTTTATAAGGAGGTGTTGGAGAGGACTTTAAGTAACTTAAATACTCACTGAAAATAGGATTTTTTGAAAGTAAATAATTTATCACATTTTAAAGTTTATTTGAATAAATAGCATGAATAATAATTTTTTAATTTTTTTAAAACTTTTAATACAAATATTTAATATTACATTTATAATAGCAACAACAAAAATCTTACATTTTAATTTAAAATATTTTTCTTTCCTCTGACAAATGTATTAAATAAATATTAATTATGTAGTTAAATACTATTATTGAATAATTTTATTAAATAATGATTATAAAAATTTATAACATACAAATGTGTAGTCATTTGGAGCAATATGAATACATTTTTCTGCTATTCGTCAGTAAATGAATATCTAGTCATTAATAGTTCAAATGTAAAATTAGAATATAACAACATCAAAATTTTCACCACCTTTCAATTTGCAGGCCTGCTCAATATTGCTTTCTTTTCCACTGCTTTTTAAAATAAAGAGTTGTTAAAGCTGCCTGATCTACAATGGGCTATTTAAAGGTTGTTTACTATGTATTATCTTTTTAAAAAGATTTTTGACTAATATAAATTTTAAAAAGAAGATCGTCACTCTGGCTATGAAGATCAGCCGTAAAAGATTAGCCTAACTCTATATTGAGAGGCACTATTTTTTTTAATGTATTGATATATATTATAATTTTATGATCTTTAATATTTGTAATGACAAAAGTACATAAAATTTAGCAATATTAATTTGTTTTAATTATGTTTTGGTGTTTTATACTACAGATACAGATCAGCATGCTATAGAAATTCGGATTGGAAATACTTCTCATTTAATGGAAAATCGTTTATGTTCATGGCTTCCTACAGGATTAGGTAAATATAAAAACTGAATATTGATAGTTATAGTACATAATCATTACAATTTATTAACAAAAAAAAATTTTTTTGTCATTTTAAAATTTTTTTTTACAACTGCTTTTTTCCTCTCTATGCTCTGAAGCACTTTAATGTGTCTAATGCTGTTTTTCAAGTTTATTATATCATTCATCTTTATAGTCATATTTTGGAAGTTTACAAGTTGTTTTTCATTTTTCGAAATGATATACATACACATGTGTGTAAATTGAATATTACTGACTATTAATATATAGAAATGTTGGAGTGTATTATTGTGTTAATGTGTGTTTATATTTCCATAAATCAAATTTACCCCAAATTGACAACTAATCTAGACTAGCCATAGAAAATAAACTCTAAAACCAATGGTTTCATTGCTGCAAGAAGACATCTCAAGTGTACCCACAATTCCATTTACATTCCTCACATGTTTAAGGTTAAAAAAACTTTTAAATAAATTAATTGCTTCAGAATCATAAATTTTTAATAATATTAATATTCTTTAATTCTTCTTTCTATCAAAGAATACTACCTTAACCTCATCAAAATTAATAGTGTTGCCTGTATCTTTTTCACTATTAGTTTTGGTGAGGTTAAGGTTGTCATCTTTGAAAGAAATGAAATAAAAAGAAGAATTAAAAAGACTTTATTATTAAAAATGTAGGACTCTGAAGCAATTAACTTCTTTAAAAGTTCTTTTAATATTAAGGGGATGTGGGATATAAGTGGAATTGTGAGTAATGTTTAATATAAATTAGTTATCTTTAATTCTTCTTTCTTTCAAAGAAGACAACCTTAATTTCATCAAATCTTTATCACTATTAGTTTTGGTGAGGTGAAATTGTGAGTAATGTTTAATATAAATTAGTTATCTTTTAGTCCTTTACTTGAAACTATTGGTTGTGTTTTAGAGTTTATTTTCTTTGGCTAGTCTGTGTTAGTTATGAATTTTGCGTAAGTTTAATTATATTATTGACTAGTTTAGCTTTAGGTTTTTAATGTTTATATATATAACTTAATCAATTGAATTATATATAACTGAAAATAATAGACAATTATTTTGTATACAAACTAGTTATCTTTTATTTCAAGTTATGTTTAATTTAATTGATTAAACGTTTATAAGTTTTTGATAATATTGTGGTGATATAAGTTTCTGGAAAATGACTGTAAAAATTATATATATATATATATTATACCGGATACCCAATCTATTCTGATACAGGAGGGCGCCACCAGACCACTACGTGTCTGGAAAATTTGTTTACTGTAATCAGAATAGATGATGATGATGATGGTTTGCGCCGACTAGACTCAGGGAGAAACAAGAGATCTTAAATTGTTTAGACAATTGAGACAAAAGCACAAAGACAAATGTCAGCCAAATTAAGTTAAACATATTTCATAAATTTTATTATGAGAAAATAAATTATTAAATATAAGTTTATGACATAATAAATATGAGTTAACTCAGCTGTGTACCAGAAATACTAAAGGCAAAGCTATGACAGACTGACTGATCTTCTAATAAACAAAGTTAAAAGGGAGGAAGCAAATTTCATTCAGCAGAGGAGTCACTTAAACACTGGTTTTCCCTTTCAGATACTTAAACCATATGCCCTTGAAATAGATCAAAGAACCAGTGCCGATGAGCTGTTCAAGATCTAAACATGGTCAGATCTTGAATGTCCTTATATCGGTATGAACTGCACCAATTACTACGTTTAAAATAACGGCGATTGATCCACCCCAAGAACAATCAAAAAATATCATTGAAATAAAGAAACAATTAAACTGGTGAATCCCAGTCAAACGATTGGCGAAAATTACTTTAAAATTAATAATTAATGGTCTCAATAAGAGACAAGTAAATGATTAGAAAAACAGTTATGTTTGTCCCAGCAAATAACAAAAAGAAAATAAACTTACAAATTCTGGGTACACGCTCTGATAAATTTAAAGCACACATAATAAATACACAAATGAATCTATCGGAGAGTGCATGGAGTACGAAAATCTTAAAAGTTGTAAACACTTTAGCAGAATGAAAGTATCGCTCACCTGTAATTTAAGAAAGGATAAATTTTATCTTCCTGCTGATGACTTATAAAATTACAAAGAAAAACACAATTCTAATTTCCACTTTTAGAGATCTTAGAACGAAATCTCCACCTGCGAAAATCAGACAATAAAGTCGTCAGCCAAAAGATTTTTGGAGGTTTAGCAAGAGGGCAAACATAGAGTATAAAATTAATTAATTATTAAATACTAAATAATTACAGGTAAGCATTTTAAAAGCACTACTGCCAAAGCATTTATAAAAATCTTACATAAAATAGAAAGCTCACTCGTCACTCTCCAATAAACAAAACGGAAAGCAAATTAGAATCTTAAAACTAAGATTCTAAGACACACTATAAAATATTGAAAAACACAGCAAATATTAAATATGGGGCTATATTATGATTTAAGAATACATATTTGTGGTTAGATTGAGTGGAGATTTAATGAGAACTAATTTACCCTGGGAAGAATAAAAATGAAAATAATTACCTTTTGGTAAAAGCAATGTTCATGTAGAGTGTGCACTTTTACTTAAGTTCATTTTCAGGTTCTTGAAGCAGCAAGATAGATGTAAAGAGGTTCCGGTTTCTTTGAGGTGTTCAAGACATTACTGGAGCAAACTTGGAAGTCAGGGATCTGTCTTTTGTGGAGTTAGCAAGCCATTCAGATGGTGATAACAAGTATAGAATTTTTCCATTTTTGCAAGTGAATGTCTTTAATAACAGCTGATGTCCTTTAATTAAGAAATTTAAATGTTCGCGCTGCTATAACTTTTACGTGAGAAAACCACTTGTCTATCTCTCAAAAATGGATTAACTGACCCTCCAAATTTCCGGGGTTATTTATACATTGCTCCATTTCCTGCGAAACACTTTCCTTGTTGTTCAATTTCTTCGCCTTAGGCAGGGCAAATATTAATCTCCCGCTCAATCTATCTAGGAATTCTACCCATGGTTTATTGAAATGAAAACAACAACATAAAAATCAAATCTCCGCTATTAAAATTGTTTACAATAATTAAAATAAAAGTAACAGGAATGCAATTAGCTAGCCAGCTTGTTCTTAAATCAAATGAATTTAAAAACAGGCGGCATAAGAATTATTCTAAAATAAATCGATAAATATTTAAAAACAAATCCGTTTTACATATAAATGCGTGTGTATTTTGATATACGCATTCTTTTTAAATAATAACGAAAATTTAAACCTTTACGTTTAATGAAAATTAAAAGCTTAATAAATATTTTTTGGTAATCACATCATTGAAACAGATTTCAATCAGATTCAACTGCCTCTAAACGTGATCAAAAAAAAAAAAACATTCCTGTAACTTTTTTTTTTTTTTAAACTATAAATACTTTAAAATATTCTTAGAAATTCGGCCGAACATTTGCCTCCCACTCATAAAAACAAAACAATATTTCATTTTGATCAAAAACCTTTCTCCATTCTCGTAATTCATTAAGAAAATCTTTTTTATTTTTATTAAAAACAATCCGTACCATTGCTAAATGCTGAACCCTTAACTTTTGTCCGGCGGTTCTTTTACTCCTTTTACTAACTTACTAAAATAAGTTCCTTTCCCACTCTTATATTTTCTTAGCTTATACAATTTTCTCTTGTCTCTTTCACATTCTATTTTATTTTCTATCTCATATAATGGGAAACTGTTTTGCCGAGCAAAACACCTTTCTACTAAGTGTCCCACTTTATTACTCATACTATCAGCATTAGTATACGGAACTTTTTTATCTTCTACCCATTTTTCGAACGCTTTAAATAAGATTGTTTTATAGATGGATTCTATTTCAGCTTTAAAATCATATTTCTTAATCTTTTTTCTAACTCTTTTCTTCTTTTCAAATTCATATTCAACACAAACAGTTATTAAAATCAATTTATTTTTAGTTTCACGCGGAGACTCTTCTACCTGCTTTTCTGTTTTTACCTTATAACTTTCTTCTATTTTTTTTTTATCTACATTTACTAGATTTTCCACCACACTTTCTATTTGTAACCCATCTGTGCTTATTTCTAACTTTATTTCCACCTTTTCTGGCCTAGTACAATCCTGTGCTACCTTAATTTCTATATCTTTTATGACCTCAACTTTTTCTACTTTTTCCGTTATTTTCCCCCTCATCTCTCTCAACTCTTTAATCATTTCTTCCTTTATAGCCTGCTGGCCCTGTTTAACTTCACTAATTTCTTTCTTCATTGCCTGTTGGCCCTGCTTAATTTCCTCCATGTCTATTACCAACTTCATCAACATCTTCATCATCATCTGTGACTCACTCTCTTCTTTTTCTACAATTTGAGGGTTTTTGAATGAGACAGGACTTTCTTCTACCAATGCCGCCCTGTCGCTTTCTTCGTTGACTTCCATTTTCGACACAAATTAAATTCGCAATATTAACTTCTTAAAAGCAAATCTAAAATCTAATAGCAAATAAAACGCTATTTTTTATTTATTAATTATTTCCTGTTCACTAATTATTTATATGCCAAAAGATAACAAACTATAAACACTTTTAAATTCGAAAACTCTGAAAGATTTTCATCTAAAAGAAATGCTAATTATTGTTTTCTATAAATTATTTGTTTGTCTGAAAAAGATGAACTATATTTAACTCTTGAAATAAAATTACTCCGATAGACTTTTCGAAAATATGCTTTTACAGTTGATAAATTATTTCATTAAAAAGAAAGACGAACCCTATTCTACCAAACTGCTCCAAAATACATGCAATAATTAACAAAACCGAACCTCCACCTACTAAATCTTGCCTCTTACACCTGAAATCTTTCTCAATTGTCTAAACAAAATCTCACATGATTTTGAAAACTCGAAGCCTCACGTTGGTAGCGCTAAAAATTCTTATCCTATATACTGGATACCCAATCTATTCTGATACAGGAGGGCGCCACCAGACCACTACATGTCTGGAAAATTTGTTTACTGTAATCAGAATAGATGATGATGATGGTTTGCACTGACTAGACTCAGGGAGAAACAAGAGATCTTAAATTGTTTAGACAATTGAGACAAAAGCACAAAGACAAACGTCAGCCAAATTAAGTTAAACATATTTCATAAATTTTATTATGAGAAAATAAATTATTAAATATAAGTTTATGACATAATAAATGTGAGTTAACTCAGCTGTGTACCAAAAATACTAAAGGCAAAGCTATGACAGACTGACTGATCTTCTAATAAACAAAGTTAAAAGGGAGGAAGCAAATTTCATTCAGCAGAGGATTCACTTAAACACTGGTTTTCCCTTTCAGATACTTAAACCATATGCCCTTGAAATAGATCAAAGAACCAGTGCCGATGAGCTGTTCAAGATCTAAACATGGTCAGATCTTGAATGTCCTTATATTGGTATGAACTGCACCAATTACTATGTTTAAAATAACGGCGATTGATCCACCCCAAGAACAATCGAAAAATATCATTGAAATGAAGAAACAATTAAACTGGTGAATCCCAGCCAAACAATTGGCGAAAATTACTTTAAAATTAATAATTAATGGTCTCAATAAGAGACAAGTAAATGATTAGAAAAACAGTTACATCTGTCCCAGCAAATAACGAAAAGAAAATAAACTTACAAACAAATTCTGAGTACACGCTCTGATAAATTTAAAGCACACGTAATAAATACACAAATGAATCTATCGGAGAGTGGATGGAGTACGAAAATCTTAAAAGTTGTAAACACTTTAGCAGAATGAAAGTATCGCTCACCTGTAATTTAAGAAAGGATAAATTTTATCTTCCTGCTGATGACTTATAAAATTACAAAGAAAAACACAATTCTAATTTCCACTTTTAGAGATCTTAGAATGAAATCTCCACCTGCGAAAATCAGACAATAAAGTCATCAGCCAAAAGATTTTTGGAGGTTTAGCAAGAGGGCAAACATAGAGTATAAAATTAATTAATTATTAAATACTAAATAATTACAGGTAAGCATTTTAAAAGCACTACTGCCAAAGCATTTATAAAAATCTTACATAAAATAGAAAGCTCACTCGTCACTCTCCAATAAACAAAATGGAAAGCAAATTAGAATCTTAAAACTAAGATTCTACACACTATAAAATATTGAAAAACACAGCAAATATTAAATATGGGGCTATATTGATTTAAGAATACATATTTGTGGTTAGATTGAGCGGAGATTTAATGAGAACTAATTTACCCTGGGAAGAATAAAAACGAAAATAATTACCTTTCGGTAAAAGCAATGTTCACGTAGAGTGCGCACTTTTACTTAAGTTCATTTTCAGGTTCTTGAAGCAGCAAGATAGATGTAAAGAGGTTCCAGTTTCTTTTAGGTGTTCAAGGCATTACTGGAGCAAACATGGAAGTCAGGGATCCATCTTTTGTGGAGTTAGCAAGCCATTCAGGTGGTGATAACAAGTATAGAATTTTTCATTTTTGCAAGCGAATGTCTTTAATGACAGCTGATGTCCTTTAATTAAGAAATTTAAATGTCCACGCTGCTATAACTTTCACATGAGAAAACCACTTGTCTATCTCTCAAAAATGGATTAACTGACCCTCCAAATTTCCGGGGTTATTTATATGTTGCTCCATTTCCCGCGAAACACTTTCCTTGTTGTTCAATTTCTTCACCTTAGACAGGGCAAATATTAATCTCCCGCTCAATCTATCTAGGAATTCTACCCACGGTTTATTGAAATGAAAACAACAACATAAAAATCAAATTTCCACTATTAAAATTGTTTACAATAATTAAAATAAAAGTAACAGGAATGCATTTAGCTAGCCAGCTTGTTCTTAAATCAAATGAATTTAAAAACAGGCGGCATAAGAATTATTCTAAAATAAATCGATAAATATTTAAAAACAAATCCGTTTTACATATAAATGTGTGTGTATTTTGATATACGCATTCTTTTTAAATAATAACGAAAATTTAAACCTTTACGTTTAATGAAAATTAAAAGCTTAATAAATATTTTTTGGTAATCACATCATTGAAACGGATTTCAATCAGGTTCAATATATATATATATATATATATATATATATATAAGATTATATGTAACTGATTAATTAAATAAAAATATTTCTTATTTTGTGGTACTATAAATTATTTAAAATATAAAAAAGCTCTCTATTTGATATATTTTATTTGATTTATTTTTGATTTTTAAGAAAAATTTAAATTTTTAATATAACAAATAAAATTATCAGTTTTTTTATTGTAATAGATATGTTTATATACTTACAAAATTCTCATCTGGTTATACTTAAAGGATTTAAAAGAAATTTTTAATTAAGAAATTATTTTTGAATCTACTTTTGTTTTGATGTAAGATAAAAAAAACAAGCATTGTTGATAAAGCTACAATCTTGATTTTTTATTAATTAAAAAAAAGATTTAGTATGAGTACAAATACTGGGGTATATTTAATTGAAAATAAAGAACATTTGTTTTTAGTTCTCACACAAATCAAGTGAGAACTTGCAAATGATTCTCTCTAATGAAGCTGCTGTTGAATGGAGTTG